>VWYI01007101.1:0-98140 GCA_013399455.1 Anthoscopus minutus | reverse complement strand
ATCAATATTCATATTTTAATAAATCAGTAAATTCTGAGTGAGTCATCTGATGAGTTGGGCAAGAACTTAAGATCTTGTGTGGAAATTGCATATAACATTTTTCTGTTCTAGTGGAGAGAATGTGAGCAAAGATGGGATTCTAAAAAGGCTCATGTGGACCATGGATTCTGGTGTGTTCTGAGCTCTGGAGTGGAAACAGTTCTAGTCTGGTGCATTTTCTAAGGTGAAACACTGACAAGAGTGGAGAGTTGGACAGACTTGTGTAAGGGAAAAAATAAATTATCAGAAACTTGAACTTTCTGAAGAAAACTGTTGCTGCATTGGGAAGTATGGAGAGCAGATCTGTGAGATCAACCATTTGAAAACAAAATGATAATATTAGTTAGCTAGTTCTTGGAATCTAGTGGAGGCTTCTCAACAACAAGTGCTATGTTGCTGCATTGTCTGGGTGCTCTAACTCTGCACTAGGGTTCGTGTTATTTATTCAGGGATATCCTATTATGTGGCAAAATCTGGTTTTAAGGAAAGCTGAAAAAGAAACAAGCTATTGGATATCTTCATGAGCAACAAATGATTTTCATGTTAAAAAGACTCCAAAACAAATGCTAATTTGTTATACAAATGGTAATAGCTACTTCTGCTAATTTAACTCCAGCAAAAAGTCTTTGCATTGTCACTGAATTAAAAAAAATAACAGTAAGAGTCCAGGCCTATAAAGAAAGGGAGAGCTCCTATCCAAGCAGCCTGGACAGGGTAATTCTTTTTTCAAATCCTGAGCATTTTGTTAGTGGAGCTCTATCTTTGCCTGATTCTGTTCATTCTCTTGCTTCTTGCCCTCAAAGCAGCACTGTCATTTTTAAACACCTTGGCAGCTTGGAAAAAACCCTTATTAGGCTTTCAGTAATTATCTCTCAGTGTCCACCTGCTCCAGCAAAAATGGGACACTCTTGGCCATGCAGTGTGTAGGTTTGTGGAGGGCTGGGCAAAACCTCAGTGTTTGATACTACAAGAGTATTTGAGACCTCATTGAACTAAGGTTAGTATAGCTGTGAGAAATACACTGAATAAACAGTGTTTTACACAATAGGAAGGTGGAAACTGGTACAAAAGTAATTGGTAACAGATGATCTGTGGTTGGTTGTAAACTGCTAAGAGTTAAAATAGAAGGTTGTTGTGGTTTAACCCCAGCCATCAACCAAACCTCATGCAGCCACTCACTCACTCTCCTGCCAGTGGAATCTGGAGAGTATTGGAACAGTAAAAGCTGGAAAACTTGTGGGTTGAGGTAAAGACGGTTTAATAGAGAAAGCAAAAACTGCACACAAAAGCAAAGCAAAGCAAGGAATTAATTGACTGCTTCCCATGGGCAGGCAGGTGTTCAGCCGTCTCCAGGAGAGCAGGGCCACATCCTGCATAATGTGACTTGGGAAGACAAACTCTGCTACTCCAAATGCCTCCCTTTCCTTCTTCCCCCCACTTTATACACTGAGCATGATGTCAGATGGGCTGGAATATCCCTTTGGTTGGTTTGGGTCATCTGTTCCAGCTGTGTCTCCTCCCAGCCTCCCATGCACCACCAATGTCCTTGCTAGTGTGGCAGTACAAAAATCAGAAAAGGCCTTGGCTCTGTGTAAACCCTGCTCAGCAACAGAAAAATCATCTCTATATTGTGAACACTGTGTTCAGCACAAACCTAAAACATAATCCCATACCATTGTGGAGAAAATTAACTCTACCCCAGCCCAAACCAGGACAAAGATCAAAACCACCCAGATTGTTTTCTTGCACAATATTGTAAATTGCACACATGTGATATATATTTTTATATTGCTCTAATATGCTTGCTCTATTATGTGTATTCCTTGGTCCTCACACTGTATTGTTTCATAAATAGAATCTGTAAATGCCTATTGTAGTGAGCCCTTGGTTATTTTTATTTCATATCACTATCATGGTTTTGGTTTTTGGTGTTTTTATTTGGTGTGGTTTTGCTTTTGCTTTTTAATTTGAAGGCATCTGAGAGCCATGCAAATGTTTATAGGAAGCATGTTTACCTGTATTTCTAGATTACTTAGCCAGTGTCCTCTGATCCATCACACATTTTGCATCCTAGAATCACAGTGACATTAAATCAACTCGAGAGCCACATAAATATTTCAAGCACACATTTTGAGTCCTGAAGACTGAGGCATTTGTATTTGCAAATACAAAATTTGAAAATCTGAATGCTTAGCTTTGGATCATGATGATGATGATGGACAATCAGGAACACAGTCTTCATCACAGGAACTATTGGTGCTTAGTATCTCTGAGAGTTTAGATGTCTTGGGCAGGACAGCATGAACTAACACTTCTGTGGATTTTAGCCTCACTCTAATGAAATTTACCCATGATTCTTACAGATTGCTGGTGTATCAGACATGAACTTTTCTCTCTGCCTTTCAGTGCTCTGTGCTAACCACAGAGTCATTCTTCTCGTGTTGCTCCAATTAAATGATTGACATGCCCATCCATTACTTCAGAGGTTAATGGCTACATGGAAAGTAATAAAACAGGCCCTTGTGGCAAAACAGAAGCTTATCACACAATTGCCTTTCTGATCCTCTGAGTTTTGACATGGAAAAGAAAAAAACCCCTTTTTGTATCTTGATTTCTCTCAGAAACATTGGTCAGTGAAACTAGGATTTTTCAAGTGGAATGAATTCAATTGTTGTGCTTCTTTTTTTTTGTCTCTCCATTAAAAAAAACTAAACCAAAAACCAGTGTGTGTAAGTTTCAATTATTTTGTGGATTGAAGTGAATAAAAATTGGATTATAGACTCTGAGTAGCTGAGGATTGTAAAAGCATAACTCTCATAAAATGAGTGTCTGCTTATTAAATAGGATTAGCTCTGTCATGCAAGTGTTCAGGTGTAGCAAGCACAAGCAGCAAACAAGCAATTTTCTCACCTTTGTAGACTGGTATCCTATCCTACTCCTTATGGTGTCCTGTACCATCAAAACACTATGATCTCAGTTAAAAATTTTACATTTAAAAAAATAGGTTCCTACCCCTCCCCCCCTTGATGGAAAGACTTGGCAAAATTGCAAGATATATTTGAAACAGGAAATGTTGCTGATAGAGTAAAAGAAAGAGGAAGGTTTTATTGCTAAATTAGGAAGTATAAGTTCCTCTGAGAGATGTTTTCCTAAGGAAAAGATAGGTAGGTGTGAGGAAAGGTGATCTGCTACTGCAGTATAGCAGCTTCTCCCTCACCTCCCCCCATCCCAACACACAGTTCCAGGATCACAACTTCCAAGATCACAGTTTTTCTATGCCTGGAACCCAACCAATAACAACAAAGAATGATGTTCTATACGGTGACCTGAGTAGTGACTGAGGGTTCTGTAGCAGCAAGGTATTTGATATCAGTGACCACTAACTGCTGCAGTAGTTTGCCAGCTGTTTTTTGTGCATAAGTTCACTTGTTCATTCTGGAATGTATGCTAAGGTTTTTCTGTTGGTGATCCCAGCTATTCAGTTTAATTTATTACAGTTTGCTCATAAGCTGCATGAAATACCTAGCCTTCAACTCAAAAAAACTGAGGAAGAAAGAAAAAACCAAACATCCTTACTCTTGCAAGTTATATAGACAAGATGCAGGAGTTCAGATACCAAACACTAATCGTGTTGTTGTGAAAAAGGACCCTCAGTAAGAAATTTTTTAATACCTCTTTCTACTCAGAGGGATGCAGCAAAACACAAGGTCAATTGTCACTAGTAGACATGAACTAGCAGCCTGAATTTAAATCACAACAGCGAGGTTTTGATCTCAGATGAGGCAGAAAGCCTTTATTTTGGGGTTTGCAACCATTTTATAAGGTGTTCTGATACAGGTTAACATGACTGGCCAAAGGAACCTCTCTGGTGCCAATGGTGGAACAAGAGCAAAACACATTGAGAACATGTGTGTGACATAGTTTTGAGAACCAAAACCTATTTATAAAAAACACTCCTTGAAAGAGAAGTTTCCCAAAAGATTTTCTCTTGGGAACAGATCAGCCACTGTCAGGCTGAAAACTCTCAGGCTCAGAAAATCATGTTCACAGTCAGTGGTCACATATTATAACAAGAGATGTTTCATCCAGATAAGAGAATTTTTTTTAACACTAGGGTAGTGGTCCAACACTAGCACAGGCTACTCAAAGAGATGGCAGTCACTGCTTTTGGGGTGTTCAAAAGCTGAGCCTTGACCAATCTGCTGTAGCCAGATGTGTGCTGAGCAAGGGGATTGGCCTAGGGGCCTCCAAAAGTCACTTTCATCTTCAGCTGTTCAGTGGTCTGTATCTCATTCTGCACATCTGAGTTCCAGAAATGACTTATTATTGACCAGATTTTTAAATACTGTGACACCAAAATAACAGTTCGTTTTCTACTCATCAGAATATGTAATTTTTCTATGAAACAAAAGGATAAATTCAGCAGACACACTTTTAAATAGGCTTAAGCCTGTGTTATGTATTTTAGTAGTTTTAAGCATAATGATTTGTCCTGTCAGTTGTCATTTCCTTGATCTTGTCCTTTTATGGGTGCTTATAATAAAATTTGTAATTTTTTGTCCCACTTTTGGTCATGTAGAAAGGACAGAAAATGCTGTCAGCTTCTGTTGTTTGGCCAGTGGGATTTATGTAGGTTATAAGACCATGAAAATTGAATTTTCTTTGGGAATTAGTAATAGTTTTCTCCCCATTCACCAAATGTCCCTATTATGTATCATATTTTTAATGAAAATCAATGACATTTTGAATTACATTGATGAAGCTAAGCATCCAGGATAGCTGGTTCTTGCAGACAAAATCTCTTCCTTGATGACCTTCAAATAATTGCTGTGATTATTAAGTTTGCTGATTTTTTTCAAATAATAGATTTGGAGATGTTTAACAAGATTCACTAGTTGAAAAAAGCACTTTTTTTCTACCTTATAGTTTAAATAACTATAAGTTTAGAAAAAAGACAACAAATTTTCTCTTTTGCAGATGTTACATCTCTTGTAATGTGAAATGTTATTCTCATGCTTTAGAAAGTGTTTATCTTTAAGCAATTATCTGATTGGCACCTCCTTTCTTTTTCATCTCCCACTATCTTTTTTCTTGTCTGGTTTCTTCAGTTTCCCTCTTTCTTTCCTGAGAACTGAAAATTATTAAAGAAAAAGTCTCATTAAAGTACAGTTAGTTAAATATGTATGTTTGAACAAGTATTTCTAATGGAAAGCACTACTTGTGATGGCTGCTGCTATTATGTGTATTTTGAAATTTTTCTAGATTTGGAAAATGCATCTTGTGTGGACAGACAAAACCTTTCCCTTCCAGAAGTAATTTCTATCCTCACAGTGCTTGATTCAACATGCTTAGACTATGTATGAGATGCAAACCTAGGGAATGGAGAAGCATATATAGAGCCTGAAGAAAATAGTCAGTTATTAAAACAATTTAACTCGTCATTAAATCTCAAATTTTGGAATATAAATAGGTTGCTCTTCCCTTTGCCTCATCTGTCATTTTACTATAGCAGAAAATCTGGTGCTGGACAAAAAAGGAAGGGTAGCTTAGCAAATAGAATTTGAAGCCAGGATCTTGATTTTTGTTCTGACTTCATCAATAAGAAACTGTATCATCCTTAGATCATCCCGTGCAACTTAACAATCCTCTGAGTCTTCTCACCTACCACTCTGTAAATGTCGTATAACTACACAGGATGCTGCGAGGTTTAATTAGAATTAATTTTAGTCTTTCAAGTACCTTGTGTTTCTCAGATGAAACGTGCTATTCAAGTGTGAAGGATAATTATTATGTTGCGTCTGTGTTTTTCTGATACATTATTACTATTTTATTAACCATGTTTTAAAAAAAAACCAAAACCAAAACCAAAACCACTGCACTTACCTCTTTGCAGTTTAGTTTGTATGGTATAAAGTTATTCCCTATGAGCACAGTAAATAATTTAACTAATATTGGCATTGAGATATGGGGTTGTTTTATTTGAGAATGTTAATGCCCATTAGCAGCTTGTCACAAAACGTCTGGCTGTTTGGATACTTCGAGCACTTTAACTTATTCTGGTGTAAGATGGTCATGTTGCTTCTAAAAGCAGTGAATTGGCCCAGGAATAACAGCCTGACAAGTCTCTGTTGATGGCTTCCTTGTAGCTGGCCAGGCTTGACTCAGACTGCATTGTGGAGCAATCGGTCAGAAAATTGCTCTAGCAAACAGTGCCTGGTGCCGCCTTAATGTTTGCCAGTCTTGTGGGGAGCTGAGCATACCTTATGCAACAGGCCGCTCCTGCTTCTCCTTTTTTTTTTTTTCAGCTGCAGCACTGAAGTCCAGGGGAAGCCGAGGTACCAGAGGATGACAGGAAGCACATGGGAGCTCTCTGTCTTGGTGGATTGGACATAAGTGTTGTTTCCAGATGGAATCACGGCTACATGAGAAATAAAAATAACTTATTGTAGCAGCAACTCCACATCCCTAGGACATAATAATTCAGAAAATGTTGAGTTATAAACTGTTCTTGTACTTTATCATGGATTTGAGCATGTGATTGGGCTTTTCTTGTAGCTGAGAGTTCAGGAGCCTGAAGTAGAAAGGCAGTATTAACAAGTAAGATCAGATCATTTGGGGATAGTGAACTTCTTTCAATAAGGTTATTGTTTTATCAGCAGGTCACATTCTTTGTCCTCACTTGCCATGTACTATAAAGTATGACTTTGAGACACAGCACTTCTGTGTTAATTACAATTAGATAAATATGTCTGGAGAGACAGTCAAGGTCACTGAAGTAACCAACTTAACTTGCTCATAGACACACTGACTGGGGAACTGCTTTGGTGCCATCCTATTCCAAAGTAGTTTAGAGCATAAAAATAAAAAGGAAATGAATAGGTTTGTGCTATTCTTATGCTTTCTAAAATACAACATGCAGATGCAGACCACAACACTACCTAAGCAAAATGCAGACCCAACTCATCTACTGAGACAGCATTTTTATTCTGCTTTAATAAAGCCACTGAAGCAAAGCCCTTCAGAGTGGCAGTCTTAATGGTGTCATTGTCTCCACTGTCCTAAGTAGCATTTGATAATCCTGACAGATGTAAATAGTATTGGCCAATGTGAGCTTTGTCAACTTTATGCAAGAGTTCTTTGCCAGCACAGACCAGACAGTAACTTCAAGATTCCAGACATACACAAAGGTGTATCTTAAGTGCTAATCCAGCCCTGATCAAGATACATTGACATGGGAACTCCAGGCTGACAGCTAAAAGCCACGTCTAGCTGACTGTTCTTTTGCAAGTAGGCATCTTATACTTTGCAATTATCAGGAGTGTTATGGAATTGGAGCATTCTCAGAGCAAGGATTAGGCACAGGTACATTTGGTGACTCTAGCACTTCCTTTTTTCTCCCTTCCTGTATGTGTCAGCCTGTGATGCTCACGTTAACACATGGGGTCTGAGACCTGAACTCATGTAACAAACCAAGTGCTGGTTGTGCTATAATTCCTGATGACCACTTGGGTGCCTGGGATCTGCTGGGTCAGGCACCATACTGGGCAGGCAGTAGTTTGCTCTCTGGCACATCTCTGCTGCCCTTTGAGGAATAACTGCTCATGGACATGAACTTAGCTGAGCCATTAACAAAAAAACTGCCAGGTCTGGGAAGACACTGACAGTCTGAAAGGAAATACAGATGGGTACTATACGTTTGCAAATGTTTATTATTTACAGGCAGTTAAAGAGAAATAGAGAAAACGAAAGGGTCAGAATAAGACATTGTGCCTTGTTGGCTTTGCCTTTTAGATTTTAGGAGATCAAAATGAAAAAAGGAGGAATATGTCATATTGCAAGTAATTAAGGATTCATCAGGAAATAAGGAACACTTGGTCCTTCTCATAGCTTAGAGGACAAAAGGTGAAGGGTAGCTGGCATAATATTTTCCATATGTGGCATGCTAATTGGAAGAATAGAAATGAGGTATTTGGAAAGCTGAATCTAAGCTCTTATAAATGGAAATTGCTTTTGCTTAATGAGTTTGCTGGTAGGCTCCGTGCTTTACACTTGGAAAATAAGAACATTTTTTTTATTATGTTTGTAAATTAGGGTTAGGCTACTTGTTGAGTTAGTCCGGAGGATTTAATTACTTATAAGTGAAAAACTGTGTTTTTTCTTTCCCTATAAATACTTGGGAGTTAATGATGATTCCCAAGCATTGCAATATCTTCTTACCAGTGCCTTAGTCTAGGCTTTGGGGATTTTAGTTTAAGTCTTTCCAGAGTTTTTGAAAACCTCTCCTTGGGAATGGCATACAGGAATAGATTGTTTCGCAGACCGTAGAAAACTGTGAAGCTTATTTGGATTAGGTACAGCTGTGTCTTTGTGGGCAAAAAGGCATCATTTCCACTTTGTTTTGATAGACACCTCCAGGCCCAGTAGAAACAGATCTCTGTCCAGCTTAGCTGAGCCAGTGGAAACACCTTCTGGGTAGGTATGTCCTGCAAATATACAAGTCCTTCTGGCGTGCAGAGGGCAGGACTTCTCTGTGAAAGTCTGTAATGTGAGAAAAGTCGAGAGAGGGAGTTGCACATTATTCCCGCTAGATGGCAATTAAACCCTATTGGATAAAGCGGCTGGTAACCAATGCTTTCGAGCCTTGTAGCTTACTTCAAAGTGCTGAAAGCTGGACTTCGCAGTAAGATTTCGGGATATCTGTATTTTCCTTGGACTAGAACATGCAATAATTTCCATATGACAAAGGAAATACTGATAAGGCTGAACGAATTTTGGATGACACATTTGGATTCATACATGTTTTGGCAGTTTAGTAAAGGATGTATTTGGTTTCTGTGCTGTAAAACCCCCCACCTCCTTCGGGAGGGGGAGTAGTAGGGTCAGCAGCAAGTAGGAGAGCTCTTGGCAGGGTGGCCAGTTGGAAATTTGCTGCTAGAAGAGCCCTAATTAGGCAGGCAAGAGCCTGATCCAAAGCCTGCTGAAGTTAATGGGAGTATCTTGGGTTAGTGCATTTTTTCCTGTTTCCAGGTAAATCGACCAAATAAGTCTCTCCTCTTACAATCTGCTTTATATACATTACATCATCTACTGCAATTATTAGTATACTAGGAATAAATGCACATCTCTAGTATTTGTAATGAAAATACCACATTCATGTGCTCTGTATGAGTTACTTAGAGGAGAACTTGTGAGGTAACTGAATTGTTTTTTTACTTTTTTCCTAACTAGAATTTGCAACAATATAACTTTCTCTTTAATATGTGTGTTGGAGAGTATAATTTCTTTTGAATGAAGGAGAGAGAGACCTTTTATCCTGATTACAGTCTCACTATATTTCTGCTGAAGTTCTAATTAAATATAGAATATCAAAAGTTGTGCTGCCCTAACATGCACTCAGGGACCTTAATAACAGCTAGTTCTGGACTTCTAAAATGTCATGGTTAGCAAAATTCAGGTGAAAGCTACTATAGGCTTGCTTGTCTGTTGAAAGTTGCTCCAGTACTGGCAATACTCATCTTAGAGATAAGTAATATAAAATACGGGAAATTACTCTGTACTCTATAATCAGGGAAAAAAATCCCTATAGATTCAGTGGGAATACTGCCTGGGTAAACCCACAGGTATTGTGTGCGCTGTGAGATTGCGTGCAAAGAAAGATCATCCCTATAAACTAACTTTATGGCCTGTTTTTAAAAAATCTAAATAAAGATTAATGGAAATAGCTTCTCTGATTACACCACTGCTTTATGCTTATTTGAGCAACTTTAAATAGATAAGAAAATATGAGTTTCAATCTGTGCCTGGTGCCCCAGAGTAATTGAAACTCCCCTTTGTTGCAGAAGTGCTGGCTATAAACACTGTAAAACTACAAAATGTCTGCCAGTTATTCTTGCAGAATTCTGGCTTTGTCGGTCAAAGATTTTTTCACCCTATTCACACAATGTTAGTGTAAAATTTATGCTTGTTTAAAAAGATACACCTAATCTTTTCATTACAGAAGCACAGCATATGAAAAAACTGAAAGATAGCACTGTCAGGTTTTCATATTGGTCAGCCACAGCTGGACTCAGGTAACTTTGCACTAGGTTTTGTACACAGTTGATTTGTGATTGCAAAAGGGCACTAGTTTCCTAGCAGCTGACAATGACTGCTACACATCACACACACAGAAAGGTTTTCATGTCTTTTAGTCTAGCTGAGTTGATGTTGCATCCCCAGAAGTCTCAGTTTTATTCTACACGATGCTGCACTGCAGCTCTGAGGAAGTAAAAAATTTCTCTGTTTGTATGGATGAGTGATGTAGCTGCCTTTGACCTTATAGACAGATGAGTCTGTCTGTCCCCATCTCCTCTCAGCCAGCTCTAGATACTCTTCAGGAAGACACTTTCTTATTCTACTCTTGGACTCCCTCCTTATCCTTTCAGTTCTTTCATGTTCTCATTGAAATTCTGCCATGCCATCTTTTTCAGCATTGTGGACAGCATTGAGGAATTGATCAGTTTGCAGAGGATCATGGCTAGATCAGTTTGGAAAAGAAATGCAAGGTTTGCTGTTTATGTGGGTGCTTAGGGAGATGGGAGAAACTGTTCATTGATGTCCTTTGTCTAGAGCTCGTAGACTTGGAGGGTAGATCAGGTAGAAGTGTAGTTCCTTGGCAGCGATGGCCCCTGTGTGGGGCAGCACAGGGCTTTACAGAGGTACCAAGGCTGCTCAAGTCTGGATATGGAAGACAATGTAATAACCTTCAGGAAGAGTGCAGGGCACTGGATCTTTGGCTGGGGATATGTAGGCAAGTGGTTCAGTGGGTCTATATAAGGCAGGAGCTGTGGAATCATAGCTTAAACAACTATCTCAAGGATAGACGCTGGCTCAGTTCTGTCTAAAAATTAAGTAGAAATAACATGGTTTAAAAAGTGGTTTTAGCCACTTTTATATATAATAATCCAGCAGTTTAATGAGGAAGCCAATATTCAGAGCCTCCTCAGGTAAGAGAGTCTTCTGTCATCTTTCTTCTCCTGGGAGAGCTGTGTTGACTGCCTTTAAGGAATACAACATAATGTGAGTGAGTGAGGAAGGGAATGAATCTGTCAGTTAGTGACTGAAGAATTCACCAGAAGTCAGAGTTTCATCCCAATTTCAAACAGTTATCAGGCAAGCTCTTTGGCCAGCTGGGGAGGTAGGCTCCTGTTGGCCTCTCGTTCTTTTCTGGTCCAATAAATTCTGAATTCCTTCTTGCCAACAAAGACTTTAACAGAGTACGACTGCATTTTGAAAGAATGGGGTCTTCTGATTGCTGTCAGGCTTTAGACCATCTGTCAAGCCAAGAGGCTTGGATGGGCAGGCACGGAATTCTTGCATCCTGATTCATGTTACCAGTTGTATACATGCTGAGAAGAAATCAAGGAACAAGGCAATATTGTAAAAATTAAGAGTTCTTCTGGAATTAGGGTGTATCACAGAATTACAGAATATGCTGAGTTGTAAGGGGCCTACAAGGATCATCAAGTCCTGTTCCTGACCCTGCAGAGGACCATCCCCATGAGTCACATCAGGTGCCCAAGAGTATTTTCTAAGTGCTCCTTGAGCTCTGTCAGGCTTGGTGTTGTGACCACTGGCATGGGGAGCCAGTTCCAGAGCCCAACCACCCACGGGGAAATGATGTTTATCTAATATCCAGCCTAACACTTGCCTGACAAAAGTTCAGGCTGGTCCCTCGGGTTGGGTCACTGGTCACAGAGACAGAAGAGATCAGTGCCTGCCACCTCCTCTGCCCCTCAAGTTGTAGATTGCAATAAGGTCCCCCCTCAGTCTCCTCTTCTCCACGCTGAACACACCAGGTGCTCTCAGCCTCTCCTCATACTGCTTCCCCTCAAGGTCCTTCACCATCCTCACTGCCCACTTTTGATGCTCTCTAATAGTTCAATTTCTTTTATATTGCAGTGACCAAAACTGCTCACAATGTTCAGGGTGAGGCTGCCGAAGCCCAGAGCAGAGCAGGACACTCCCTTCCAGGCCATGCCCCAGGACAGGGATGTCTCTCCTGGCTGCTGGGGCACTCCTGACTCTCATTCAACTGGCCATTGACCAGGACCCCCAGGTCCCTTCCTGTGGCATTTCTTTCCAGAATCTCATTCCCCAGTCTGTCTGCACATCCCAGGCTGTCCCAGGTACAGAATCCAGCACTTTTGTCTTGTTGAATTTCATATGATTGATGATTACCCAATCCCATAATTTGCTGAGGTCTCTCTGCAGGGCTTTCCTGCCTTCAAGTGAGTCAACAGCTCCCCCAGTTTTGTATGTCTGCAAACGTGCTTAGTGCCTAGCTGAGGTATCAGGTTTTTGTATCACAGTTTGTATTAAGGTACTTTCCTCCCCTTGTATTAAGGCACTTTCCTCCTAAATGATACTGCGAAATGCCTGCATCTTCCATGACAGTTAATCCTTAGATCCCTACATATTTTTGTAAACTAAAGTGGGGTCTTATTTGGAATGCTTGTATCTACTGCTTTAATTTACTTCAGTTCCTTTAGAATATACTCAGGTCACAAAATTCCTTATACTTTAACTTAGTTATTGCAAAACCTTGAGTGATAGGTTTTTGGTAGAGTTGTACCAAGACAAAAAGAAAGTGTGAAAAAATACAAGACAATATGATAGTATGGTCCCTGAACACTGCCTGTCAGAAACTGAGAAAAGCATGTGTTCAATTACTGTACCTGACAGCATATTAACATTTTTCCACTGGTGCTTAAGGATAAATTCTATAGGATTTCTTGTAGTGTCTGAACTACTTTGAGCCTCTACAGGACTGAAATATGCAATATAAGTTAGTGTGAGACTTCTTTACCCTGAATGAGGTGCTATGACAGATCCTACAAATAAAACATGAAAGTTTTCATTTTGTTGGCAAAGGGAAACAGGAGCAGAGCAAAGGCCTTACAGAATAGTGTGATAACCATTGGAGGATCCTTGGTCAGAGAGGACTGATGTGCTGATTCATGCCCTGGCACTCGGAATGATTGTGCTCTTTGTTGGGAATCACTTCATTGTATCAGTAGAGCTGAGGTGGAAAAAGGCTAGGAATTCATTCTGTCTCTTCATTAGACTTCATGACTCCTGGCTGTATTCTGCATTTCAGTATCTTCCTGCTGCCAGAGAAGATTTGAAAGAACCATGTGGCAGCGCTCTCTACCAGTGAGGAGCCTGATACTAGATTGCTTGTGGGCCTCTAGCCCATCTCCTCAAAACCACAGGTGACCTTCAGTTCCCCTTTTTTAGTCATTCCAGGCAAGTTAATGGTTGCTACTGGAGGTTATTGAAAAAGTGGAGAGATGCCCAGAGAAGGAATATATTCCCAGAGAGTATGTCATGGAACAGGAAATGTGAGAAGACCTGGGTTTCAGTACCAGCACTTCTGCAGTCAGTACTTGTTTGCTGTCTTTTCCCTTGTCTCTGAAATAAAGCTAGAAGTTTTGCCCCTGCTTTGAGGCAAAACATTTGTGGATGAAAAGCTAAGCAAATCTTATAAAGTGCTGTTCACACTGTGGGACTGTGTCTCTTCAGATATAAGCTCTGAAAATTCATTTAAAAAAATCTTCACTGTTAAGGTGAATTTATTTCAGATGCAGTGAAGTTATAACAATATTATAGTGCTGTAGTGTTTCAGTTTCTCCATCATTGTATAAAGACAGGACTTAATTTTGAAAATTGCCAGAGGTTGCCAGACAGCAGAAACAAATGAAAACATTATTACAAATAATGGAGGTAACATTATTAAAAGTAATGGGCAATATGATTGTACAACTAGTACTTATGTATTTATCCTGAGTTGTGTTGCTTTTTTGCTAAGGGATGGTAAGGGAAGGTGTAATGGCTCAGCAACCAGTTCAAAAGGTGCTTTTCTGAGAATTTTGTCTGATAGTGGAAGCAAAGGCCACATATAACACTCAATGTGTGAGGATGAGTTCCAAGTTGATCTGCTGTATTGCTGTGTTCCAGCTGCAGTTTCAATGGCTATCTGCTATGGTTCTTCTAGGGAAAGCTTCCAACTGTTCAAATTATATATGTAGCATGAAGATATCTTTTAGTAAGTACATCTTCTGTATATTATCCTCAATGATATGGGTTACTTGTGCTTGACAGTCAGTTGTTAGCTATATTTGCTGACATGGGTTATCCCTTTTGAGATGCTTGGGTTTTTTCATGGTTTAGTTTGTTAGCTTTAAAGTCTTTTATTCTCAAGTTACCTTAAGGAAAGCCTTAAGGCAGCAAGTAAATACATCCCACATTATATTAACTCTGTGATGCATGTTCCAAATCCCCATTGGGAGTGTATCAGGAGGAAAGAGATCAGCTGTGAGCGTTTGTATATGAGCATTCAAACCTAGAAACCCCTTCCTGTCAACTTTGATGTCTTGCAGTTACAAGTTTTCTGGTTGGTGTACTGGAGCAGATAAGGGGCTCAATAAGGCAAAGGGAGTTGGTGAGTGTGGCAGAGAGCAACTCTTTTTCAGCAGCTTGTGGCACATCAGTCCTGTGACTGCTGGTGCAAAGGAGGTTCCATCTCGATGCTGTTTATCTTCCTCTGTCCATGATGATTTTCCATAACTTCCAACAGGGCATGGAGCTATTGAAGTTCCAGTTGAGAACCAGTGTGAGACCAAGATCCTTTGAGAACCACACTGCCTGACCCCTGTTGATCTCAATCTGTGCTGCCATTTTCCATTGACACAGTGAAAAGAATCCACACCAACTCAGTCTGACTTGTCTTCAGCTAAGTTTCCTAGGGCAGCTGCAATTCAATATTACTTTTTGGCATTCTTCACCTTCAACTTGCAAAGAGTGTCTCACTGTTAAGATTTTATTTTTAAGCTTTTAATTCTTGCTTAGATTGAAAGGTGATAATAACTAAGTGTTGTTAAGGCAATTTCCATGGTTTTAAATACTCATTTTCCTTTCATGGCAAAACTCTGGAAGTTCAGTTTTACAACAGCATGAAGAAACACATTAAAAATTCAGCAGTTTATTAGTAGGTGCAATAAATACATTAAAGCACATGTACTTCTGAATTTCTTGTGCAAACATTGTGTGACAGAATTTGGTACAGTATATATGTTTGTATACTTGTCTATGCAAGTACCTTTATGGTACCTGTCCCTACAGGTAATCTTATCCATATGCAGTATTTGCATATGCCAATTTGTTCTTTGCACAGAAAGCATTCTTCACTGTCTGGAAGATTTGCACATTATGCTCTTTTTTTAAATGTTTTTATTGGAGATTGTAGAAGAGTAAAAGGTAAAGAACTGCTCCAGGAATTAATACTCAGAAAATGCCTTAAGATACAGGCAAAACTTGAATTTCTGTGATGTGTTTGGAGAAAAGAAAATCTCAACAGAGAAATCCTGAAGTCAAGTAGGTGTATTCAGGAGGAAAATGCTGGTCTGTTGTGGAAGACACACATGCAGCCAGCTGGAGAATGAAACTGTAGCCAGTGCCAGAAGTGTGAGGACAGGGGACAGATCTCTGCTAGCAGAGCTGTAATGTTCCAACATGTCCAGGGTGTCTGCACCTCCTTCAGTAACACAGCACTTGCCTTTGCTGGCTTCCTTCTCAGTTTGCACGATACCCTCCAGGCCAGTCCCTGACAGATGCAGACCAGACTCAATAGGACTGTCAGCTGCAGAAAGGGTCAACAAGAAGGGTTTGATCCTGAGGAGCAAGAAACAGCAGTTGTTATGCTGCAGAATATGACCCAAATCTGTTTCACAACTTCTGTGCTCATGAGATTTATCTGCCTCAGTGATAAAATCCCAAAAGGGAGGATGACAAAAATCTGATGATAGTGTGCTTGCAGAGGTGATGTGTAGATCTACTTGTATAGCATATATATTGATTATGCCAGAATGATGACTGATTTCAGCGGTATGTGCAATGGTTAATGTCACCCTTTGGCAATGGTGGGATGCTTAAATCCCACATAAGGTCCATGTAGAGAGTTTCAGTGAGACTTTAGCAGTGTGTGAGATCTGCCAAGAGTTTTTGTGCTGGAGGAGTATGGGTTGACAGGATCAGCCCTAACACGTTAAGTGCCGTTTATGGTATTATTACTGCTTTGTGAATTTGTTTCCCATAGAGACAGACTGAAGATGAAATATTCAGATTCAAACTCCCTCTCTGCTCTGGGGTATCAGCTCCATGGCTTAGATTTGTGCCCATGTCATTCTAGTATTAACAACAATAGTCAGTATTGTGGTTATAAACTGCATGAGGAATGCAAACAATTCTCATGAAAAGGCTAGGAAGTTATTATTTTCAAGAATAAAAGGAACACAATCACCCTTCATAGGTAAGATATGTTATTTACATGATGGGGATTCATGTCAGTACATTTTAAGTAAGTTGCTTGGCTGAACTTGTTATCTAGCTGCCAAGAACGGAAGTGAGAGAGAAGAGCCAGATAGAATTATTGGACTCTACATTCCAAACTTACATCATGTAAGCATTTATAATATGACTTTTATTTTCAGCATTGACCATTCTAGTGGGGGTCTCTTTGTTGTTTTATTGCTGGCAGACTGCTTTTGAAGGCACCTATTGGCTTATTTGTGATGATGCAGCAAGCCAGCAGACCTGGACCTACTTGGTATTTGCAATATATACAATGAAAACTTTGAGTCATCCCTTTCTCTCTCCAGGTTTCCAGCCACAACCAGCTGCTCAGGCTTAAGCACTTCCTTATGCCCCTGCTGTTAATGTTCATTTCCAGTGATCAATGGTCCCACCCTGCTTTCTCAGCATATTGTGGTGAAATCAATAATCATGCATGAGAGAGAAAGAGGTTGACGTTTCTATTTCTCCTTATTCTCACAGTTACCAAAAAAATTAAAAATATCTTAATTTGAAATATGTTATTTTCCATTGAAGAATAGTAACAGATAACAGTTTTCAGTATACCTGGTATCATTTACCTTGGCACAGGAAACAATCTTCTGTTGCAGTCCAGCCTTCCTGCTGATATCAATAGTGCTTTTCTTTTTCATAGTATCAAGTTATGTTCTTCCCAAATGACTTCAGCTCACATTAGGAATGAAATTCATAATTCAACAAGTTACCTGTTTCTTTGATATGAATATTGTCTGTAAAACAACACAGAGCAGACACAGTGGGGAAGAGGAGAATAATTCAGGTTTTTTCCTTCATGCAGATTTCAGATTTCTGATGATGCTACAAGTATCTGACCCAGTGCAATTATGTGGGTAATCTCCATAAGTTTTACTTAGCATTTTATTGCAGTTCATCAGTTTTTACTATTTAGGCTGTAACCACAGCTCAGTTTATACAGGAGTTTTGTTTGTTGTTGTTGTTTTCAGAGTCCCTTAATGCTCCTCACTGACCCTTTTATAAGCTATAACTTTTGCTCACACTCCATAAGTCAGGAAGTCTTTAGTAAAAGAGCCTATCAAGAAAAAAAATCTGGGATGCTTTCCAGGGAAACGCATGTATAATAGAGAATTCTGGCAGTTTTTCATCTGGCTCTAATTTATTACTTCAAGCTGGCTTGCTCTTTAGACTACAATAAACAGTATTTTACATCTAACAAATCACTTTTAATATCCCTGACCTTGACAATGGGTATCTAGTATGGGTTTAAAAGAAAAAACTGTAACCAAAAAAGCAGTGTGCCACAGGCTGATGTAATCATGGTTCTTTGTTAAGTTTTGGAGTTTCTGATGGAATGAAAGATATATGGAAGAATAGATAGTTTGAATAGAGACATCTACTATCTCCAGCTATGCCATATATGCTAAGATTTGGAGTGTACAGTCTTTATGTTTAATCTAAAAGAATATGAATTATGTAGTCATGGAAGAAAACATTGAATTCAATGAAGTACAGGCAGGATTTTGCTGAAGCCTGGAGGCTGCTGTGTACCCTTAAAATTCAAAGAAATGCTGTACCAACACACTCAAATGTGTTTAGATGGAAGTTGCATTCATTCATAAGTTCCTTACCATCTCAAAGCTAAGAGGATTGCTTTTACTTTGATTAAAAATCATGTGTGAGCTCCCAAAAGGGAATGGTGTCAAAAGGTTCTCTGTTCCCCTGGGACCTGCTGTCTTTCTATTTTAAGACAAGTGGTAGCTAGAGAGTTACTTCTCAGGTCCCTGGATGGGAGAAATTATGAGAAGTTGAAATATATCTTGATTAAAGACCAGCTGCTTGCTTCATGTTCCCAACAAAAATTTGATTCTTCAACTCTTTCCTCTTTCTTAGTAGTAAGTGTACCCCATGAATGCCTCAGATGTTTTGAAAAATGATACTGGCCATTAAGGCAAAGGTTTTTCATCTTTTCCAGTTTACATCATCTCCTTTTTATAGTTCTAGACCAATTAGGGCAACACAGGTAGACGTTTTGCATAATTCATTAGCATTTGCTACACATGTATAGACACACATACAGAGTCATACACAAAGTGTGTCAGTTTACATTGCTGTTGGGATTGTATTAATCACTTAATTGATAAAAGAAAGCTGTACGCCCTAGCTTATTATGACCATTCAAGATGTAAAGAAATTACTTCTTATTTGTGTAATACTATTAGTAAACCTGGTCCCAGAAATGCTAACCCACTGTTTTTCTTAATAGTCTGCAACTGGCTTCAAGGCTCACTGAAATTAAGTTTATTAGTTCTACTCAAGTGGTTATTATGCAGACACCTGTTCAATGCTAGCTCTTGTTCTTTTCTCTCTCACACCCTTTTTTCCTTTCCTTTCTTCTTTCCCCTCTTCAACCTTTAAGGTGAAACTTGGCTCTGCTGTGCACACTTTTCATTTCAAAAGTAAGGACTACTAAAATTGCTATAAGTTGTCTTTCTGTCCTGCACTGCTAGTATTTTTCTAGGACATGAAAATGGACAGTGGTTCCCAAAATAAATGGTAAATGTTTAAAGGTGTAACAGTAGGTAGCCCTTTTTGTGATGTTAATGTGTTAGTGATTAGATTAATTTGGCATTGCTTCTACTTAGTGTTTCCTTCCACCAAACTAAATGTGTGCATTTAAAATGTCTTTGCAGAGATGTTTTTGATTCAAAACCTGAATGACATAAGGCATCCTTCCTTTATTATTCTAGAGGTTTAATAGAGCTTTCTAGTGTAAATTTAAGGTTTTCTTGATATGCTATTATGAGATTCTAAGAAAAAAGAAGTTGTGATAATTGGTAAAAGCCTTCCAATTATTAATTGTTTTCTGCTTAACTTGTGTAACAGAGGGAAACTAGCTGGCTTTTTCAAACTCTGATCATAGGGGCCCAAAAGTTTTGGGGCCTAAACGCAGTAGCTGTGTGGTCAGGATGTGTGCACAGTATGAGCACACTGAAAGAATTTAAAGAGCAATCTATCATTTTCAAAAGGGAGTGTTGGATAAATCCTGAGTATCTTATTCAAGCACACACCCCTCTGAAGCCAGGAGATCGATTGTATGGGCAGAAAATGGTCGAATGTATACAAAATGTCACGTAAAGTTACAATGCTAACTAGAGGAATTAGAATAACTCTTAAATATGCAGACCTCGAGTCATCTTGGGCAGCCTGAGTCTAGTCATTGCAGCAAAGAAATTAACTTTTGTCACAGCTGTTGAGCTAAAGTTAGTCAAATGCATGTAGTATGTGAATGCACTGAAAAAAACCCAAACAGCTTTTTAAAGAAACACTTTAGCTAAAAATGTGCCAGATGTTCAGACTAAAATACGAGTTATCCAATTTTCTTTTGAAAAGTTAATCTCCTCTTACATATAAACCATGCTGTGTTATGTGAGGTTTTACTGGCGCAGAACATGAAGGAGTGGATAATGCCAGATTGTCAACAATACAATGGAATAGCTTATGTTTGAATGAAGAAACACATCTTCAGATTTGTGGCAGGAAGATTTGCACATTTTATGTTTCATTGGGAAAGTTGACCAGATTTCACAAGCTGTGCTGTTGAAGAACGAGTTAACATTGACTGGGGCCAATGCCATAATCTTATTCCTCACAGTACAGCTTATTTATTAATTAACATTTGTAAAGCACTTTGAGGTGCTGGATGAAAGGCAACATAGAGTACCAAGTTGTTGCTATGATTAATTAGTTATCAGGTTGGACATGTGAAGGGCTATGTTAAAGTGTTGCAAACTATTATTTATTAATTGTTGCTTTTGCCAGTGGCCACCTTTGTTCCGTCCTTTATGAACTGTGTTATTGCCCTTGTTATGCACATTCTTTGGGCTGGAAAGGAATGCTTTGACCTGTATGACAAAGGCCAAGACTTTCATCAAGCAATACCTGCAGGAAACCAATATCCTCTGGTTACGTGCTAAGATATATGACCTTGATGTAAAGGCTTTAATACCACATCCCCAACAACTTGGTTAATCAGCGGCACTATTAAAAATGCATAGCATGTGTTTTGCCTGTCTAAAACATCTGCTATCTTAGCATCCTATTATTTGTTTGTCTGTAGTGTTTAGCATAACATCCAGTGCAAATATAGGAATCAAATTTTCCAATTTTTCAAGCTGGATCCTGTTGTGGGTTTAGAACTAGCTAAACTCACCAGTGTGCTTACTCATTTTTTTGTTGTGAAATATGATTTCAGGAGAAAGGAAAACAGGCTCAAACTTAAAGTCTATAAAGAAAACTTTATCAATAAAACTAAAAGAATAGAAAAAAAAGGAAAATCAGAATGAAACTTCCAGAACACTTCCCTCCCCCGCCCACTTTTTTCTTTCCCACCTGACAACATAGAAACAAAACCTGGGATTTTAAAATCAGTTATCACTTCTACAATAATCTTTCCGCATTTCTCATAAGACGAGGAGTTTTCCTTCTCAACACCCTGGAGATATGTCCACAAGAACACAGTCTTCCCGTGGCTTTGCATCTTCACAAAACAGCAACTGCCCGGTTTAGAAAAACTCTGCTGTTGTGAAATTCCTCCCACTTTCACAATTGAGTCAATGGGTCATTGTCAGCTTAAGGGATGTAATTTTTAAGGATAGGCTGTTCAAAGGAAAAGACTCTCTTCACCAATTTCTACCATCATCTTCACTTCCAAAACCAGAAATCTTTTCTCCCTGAGATACAGAGTCCTCTTCACTCTCATCTCTGTTTCTCTGCTCAAAACTCTTCAGAGCACCACTGTTTCTTCAAAGACCTGCAGCCTGTGCTCAGGTCCACACTGAACAGTTCATCATCCCTCCATACTTGTTTTCTCTCATGAATTAAAGGAAATGCTGTAGATATTATAGTCCATCTCCATGGTGTTACCAAAAGAACTTTCAGTCCCAATACTAGGATGTCTNGCTGGAGCAAGGCCAGGCCTTCCCCCCTCAGCTCTGATACCTTCAGAAGCCAGGAGCCGAAAGGGGAAGTTCAGAGCTTCCCGGGTTTTAAAATGGGATATTCACGGAGGTGGATCCAGCTTCTCAATAGTTCAAAGCTGTCAGGTCTCAGAACTGGACAGCTATTGGCCCTTTCTGAACAGAGAGAAGCTCCCAAGAGGCTCTCTCAGGAAAACTATTTCCGTAAATGCTTTCCTTCCTTCCTCCTTAATATTAACTAATATCAAACCAGCACAGATCCTCGTGTGAACGCAACTGTTCATCAGGAACATAATAATTTACTTTATGCATAGAGATTGGATCTCACTGCTAACAGAGAGCATCTTTAATAAAATACAGCCCATTCCCATCACCTTTGATTTCCACATTAAAATGGTAACTCAGTTCAGCATGTTTTCTTAGTTTTTCAGGAAACCAGATTACAGAAAGAAAAGCCCAGTCCATGGTCCCACTAGGCTGATACCTTTTCTGTAAAGAGCTTTGGAAAAAACTAAATCCAGACTATGGCTTGGTGTTTTCAGGGCTATGATGCAAATACTGCTATTTGTTTTATCCAGTGTCGTTGGAAGCTAAGAGTGGGCCTTTGCTTCTCTTTCTCTTTTTCTGCACTTTGAATAATGAGAGTAGAAAACCTGTACGCACTAAGATCATTACTACATGGGAGGAAAAACAAAGGAAGGGCAAGGGCCTTTTGTTTCTATTTCTCCCGCTTTCAGACAGAGAGTTCTGTAAATTGTCCCAAAGGAGCTCCAGTGCCTTCAGGTCCATTCCACTTCTACTCTGCCTTAGAGAATGCTGTCTCATAATGAGCTGCAAAATTTGCTTGATACTTTTCCAAGCAGGAATCTTCTATGGACCTAAATTCCTTACCTTGTACTTGATTTTCTGTTATTTGGCGACAGCTTTAATTCTTTCATTTCATCTGCAAAAATGACAATTTCTTGCTCCCTGAGTATTATGGTTGAATTCTTCCCTTGCTCCACATCTGAGCAGAGAGACATAGCATAGAATATCAGTAGTCCTGGAGGGAGTGGGTAGAAAGTAACTTTTTTTATTTTGGATAATATTCCTTCTGGCTTCTCAACCTGATGATTGCTCACTTTACAGCAGCAGACCACTGTTCAGATTCCCCTTCAGCCTGTCACTTGCCAGGCTTTCTCTTCTGCATGTAACAGTCATTGTCACATGTCAACCACCTTGTCTTTCTGGAGTTCATGACAACAGTGAAATAATAGAGATACTGTGTAAAAGTAATTATCTCTTTTGAATAACACCTTGGTTTTCTCATGTTTTCATCCAACAGAAACCCAGATAGAAAAAAGTTTCACACGCTATCGAGTACCTAGCAGACTGTGGCAGCAATGGGTGTAAAAAAATTGCATAGTATTGTTTTTGTCTTAAGCAATTTATTATTACTGTATCGAGTCATCTGACTTCTACATATATTTAGACTTAAAACAACATTAACGGTATTATTTTTATTAAAAGGGGATCCAGAGAAGAGAAGCGAAGCGAAGCGAAGCGAAGCGAAGAGAAGAGAAGAGAAGAGAAGAGAAGAGAAGAGAAGAGAAGAGAAGAGAAGAGAAGAGAAGAGAAGAGAAGAGAAGAGAAGAGAAGAGAAGAGAAGAGAAGAGAAGAGAAGAGAAGAGAAAAAACCATGCAGTGATAAAAGATTAAACAATGGTATAACTGATTGATTGCAATTGATTATTTTGATCATGCCTAGAATCACCTTTAATTCCTTAAAAGTTCTTACACAGACAGATGGAAAAGCTCAACCTGTGGAAATGGAGAAAATTCTTGGATTGCCTCACCCTTGCATATATCTTCAAAAGCTATTTCTAATCTTGCACAGGCTGTTAATGTGGAGATATTAGCAGTTATGAAACCTGGGCTGGATTCCAGATATGTGGTATCCAAGTGTAGAATGAAAAGGAAATCAATAGTCACTCTTCAAGGAAAGTTATGCCAGATTGTCCAGAATGGTCTATATTAATCAAAACTATAACAGCTTTGTTTCATTAGCAGAGCATTAACAAGTAAACAACACTCCTGTTTTGTTATTTAGTTACACTAACCTTTTTCAACAGCTAGGCCTAGTGATAAGTCTGGATTTTCTCTGTTTATAGAAAATTGGTACATCAGCAGATTGACTACAACTCAGTATTTATGGAGTGCTGACTTTCTGGAAATGGAGGAAACTTATTACTAGAAGAGTTCATTAAAATGTAAACAAGAGTGAGGAGACAGCAATGACAATAATTATTTATATATTTATGTATATATATTTTGCTATTGTCTGATTATGCCACAATATCAGGGCTATAACCTGAAAGTGGGAGTTGTTTTGGGCAGTTTTCTGCTGCCTTCCTGGAAGGAGGTGAATGCCAGCAAAGTGTAACATCTCTGACTCACTGATAAATCAGTATACTGATGTGCTTGAGCAGGACCTGTCTTCTGATTATGATATGTCCTTGTATTAAAATTAGATCCATTCTGTTCTTGTGGTATCTACTGTGGTATTGCAAACAAGTTATTACAATGGAGAGGCTGAAGAATATGTTTTGTAAATGACTGGGTGAGTTCTTATCACGTTGAGCACTTTAAAGTTAATTTGATTTAATGGACTAATTGCTGATGTTATCTGAATACCAAATAGATATGTATATTTTAGCTGTTACACAAGCCTAAAAAGACATTTATTAGAAGATGAAAAACTACTCCGCCCATTGCAGTAAAAAAAAAAAGAAAAGAGAAAAGGAACAAAACTTGTTTTGCAATTTGTCATCTGGGGAAGTGAGAGACAACTTATTCATAGGTAGATAGTGAGCCACATATTTTTACCTATTGTTTTTAGTGTTGCTCAAGCCTTTGTGAGGAAAGATTTGAATGAGCAAAAGATGGAAGAACAGCACAGATAAGAGAGACAGGGAAAATAAAATTATTCTCTGCATAAAGGGGGCAGTGTGGAAGTGACATGGCAAAGACCAAGGAAGGCATGCAACTAATTTAGTTAAGAGGTTTATGTGTTCTTGAGGCATGAAATAAGATGTCTATTATTCTGTATGAAAAATATTTGTAGGATATCTCAATATTGCATTCATCCAAGTAAGACAAATGCAAAAGTTTCAGCTTTCTCAATGTTAAAGTACAGCTCCTGTCTGCTTCTCTAAGAATTTAAATTGGTCTGTGGTACTTTCCCTCTGCGGCAGGGCTTGTCTTCCTGCAAGTGGCTGAGGGCTTTTATCCTGATCTGCAGAATGATTCCTGTGACAGGGAGCTCTTGCCTCAGGACCCTAGGGCTTTCATAGAATTTGTTTGTATACAGCTTTCAAAGAGCTTATGGATGAAAAGTACTATGCAAATGCAAAAAATTATTAAGATTGTGTTAGTGTGTAGTGATTGTGCATAATGCTGTGTAGTACAGGAATCTCTCTTTTCAGCTGACCCATCCCTCTATCTATCTATCTATCTATCTATCTATCTATCTATCTATCTATCTATCACCTAGCTATCTCTCTATTCAAGTTACAGGTTAGTTACGAAATTCATAAGCATAACTGTGCAATTATCACAGCATAGGAAATCCTATTAACATGCATAATTAACTTAATTTTAATTTAAGGAATCATAATGACTTTTGGCTTATTTAATCCTGAAAAATCAACACAAATGTCATGTTTCCTGAGTGGTCACCATGAAAGGAACATGAATACAGGGTACTGCAAAAGGCGCAAAGCAATCCTGAGCTGTGTGGTTGTTACTGATCACACCAATGTGCTGTTAAACCACTCTGGGGTATGTTCCAAGAGAGGACATTAAGACACATTAATGATAAACAATCAGAAAAATACCCATTTTCTGCTAGTAGTGTAAAAGAAGCTATGGATTTTTTTAAGCAATACATAATATAGTCTATATTTACTATATTCAGAAAATAGAGCTGTTTTCATGTCCTGAAGACATTTTTCATTGCATACAGAAGCTTCACAGTTTCAAAGATGTAAAGAGCCACGCTCTCACACAATTGTCCCTCTTGACCTACCTAGGTTGCTCAGGTGCATAAGGCTGAGTGGGGTTGGGTCCTCAGCATATTCATCTGTCCCTTAGTTGAATTGTTCTCGTTCTCGATTATTAGATAGGGAATAATTTACTTTCACACTGAGAGTCATGACTGGCTCAACAGAAGATTTGAGGACATTTCAGGCAATCCAAAGTGTGTAAAAAAGTTACTCAGCAAAACTCCTGTAAGTCAGTGCAGCTCAAGACTGAACTGTGTTTCAAAATATTGTTGTTGTCTTAACCACATTAGAAACTGAAAAATATAAATATCCTAAAGTTAACAACTGAAGTATTTTCTGAGTGATATTTCACTGCAAAGTCTCTGAATGGTTTTACTATTACAGTTATTTAGACTGAATAATTTTGAGCTTATGTGTGGATGAAGACTGAGATGAATGAATGAAATAATGATTGCATCTGCCTAGTTAGTTTGGTTTTATTTTGTAAGAGAAAGTGAGGGAATTAGTGAGCAGTGCTGAAGAACCTGTTTAACCTAAGGGCATGCTCACATCTTGAACAGTCCTTGTACAGGTATCTTCAAATCTGGTTAGGGATCAAAGCAAACTCTGGTAACCCCAGGACATCCAGAGTGAAATGAGGGAGGGACAAGAGAATGTTACCAGAAGAGAAAATCTGAATTCTGGCAAATCTGAATCTTAAATGTAGGTGGAAGATGGTAGACAAGATGGTAGACAAATGTAGGTAGGAAGATGGTAGGCAGGTGTGGTAGAAATCAAATGAATCCTCCTACTCCCATAACAGAGTGGAAGAAATCACATGTCAAGGACTCTGTATGCCTTCGATGCCAAAAAGAAGAGGAAAAGTGGGATTAGCTCTTCTTCTTTGTATCTAATTTTTCCTTTTTTTTCAGCTTTCTTGCCTTTGATTTTGGCTGCTCTTTGCGGATGCCCAAATTCTCCAGGAACTTCCAGTATCTCACAGCTGAAAGACCAGTTTCTGTTCCTGTCTCTTTTTTGGATCTGTACAAATAATCAATTTTTGCTTTGTTCACCAAACTAGACAATAAAAATTATAATAACAGTAATAATAACAATTCCTGGAAATTGTTAAATTACAATTTTTCTTTACCAGCATGAATTGTTGCCATTTGTCAGGTGATATTTTTCTTTTGTTCCAATCATTTCAAATCATTTTTCTGTAAGCATTTTTTTATCCAGGGACCCTGTAGTTAAATAAGTTACTCTGGATTACAGAAGTTTCTTTCCCATTCTGCCTAATGGGAAACAGCATCTTCTAAGAGAGCATGCAGCTGCCCTCACTAGGATGGAGTCTGGGCTCTTTTAATTGTCCTCAGTCTATCCTTTTGTTGCTGTGTCACTTTGCAGAAATTCTTGAATGCCTACTATTCAGCAACTTCAACACCCATCTTGTCAGCAACCAGGTAATGGAGTAATTTTCTCCCTACTCCCTCATCTTTCACACATGCTGAATGAATGTATTTCTTACAGAGTGAAGTAGCACTACGTGAGAGGCTGCTGCATCCCTCCCTCCCTCCCTGCTCAGTACACCCCCTGAATGCTCCAGGGCAAAGCACTTCCAGAAATGCTGGAACAGAAAAGGCAACTGATCCCGCACAACCAGAGTGAGTATGCTGGCAGTCACAGTTTTGGTGATAGGTGTAATAAATAGAAACAATGTTTGTTAATCAAATCTTGCTAAAGCTAGGGAACAGTATGCACCCACGCTCAAGCCACAGCACACGAGCAAGTTGCAAAACAGAGGATAGCTTGCACGCCAAGAAACAGGGGTAGTTGCAATGAATATGTGTGAGGAAGACCCATGGCCTTCATCCCAACGAACACCTGGAGGCAGAACAAGACCCCCTAGCAACAGCCCATGCAGCTGCAGAAATCACACAGGGTACACCTAAAGACAGGAGATACAGACTGTATAAATACGGGAACTCTAGCCTGGAAGCGGCGTGAGCCTGGAGGAGCGCAGACTCCTCAGCCGCCCAGAGCTGTTTTGCTCACTTTGCCACTTGCTGATTCAATAAAATCAGTTTTCATGATTCATTTAGATTGGCTTATTCAATTTGTCACGGCCATCTATAACAATATTGGTGCCGTGACTCGGATCCAGGTCTCTTTGGTGCGGGATCTCCCTCGAGTGGAGGCGCCCTATCTGTATATGTGGATAGCCCTGGTTTGGGGGATACCCTTTCCAAATACTGAATTTCCAAACCCCGTCTAAATTCGGAAAGTGAGCAAAGAACCTGCAGAGCCCCATAATCATTTGTGCACAAAGACTGAATGAAGACTTGGAAGTGAGTAAGTATTGTGTGAATGATCCATTTGGTCGGGGCTGGGATCCTGGAGTGTGGGGTATCCTGGAGTGTGCATGTGTGAGAGGTTTCAGGGAGACCAAGCGAGTGTGGGCCCTCCAGTGCAGTTCTCATATCCCGCGAGGGAGCGAGCCACGACAGAGGGGAGCGTCTGTGAGAACACGAGAAGGCACGGCAGAAGATGGGTCAGAGGAGAAGCAATCCCTCTGCTCCCATGGGTGGTAAGGGAAAGTCGCCTGACATACCACCAAAAGGCACTCCAGAAGATGGGTCAGAGGAAAAGCAAGCCCTCTGCTCCCATGGGTGGTAAAGGAAAGTTGCCCAACATACCACCAGATAGTCTGTTAAGCTTAATGATTAAATATTAGAATCATTCCCCACATAGAAAAGGAAAGAGTAAAGAGAAGATGATACATTATTGTATCAAAGTGTGGGGAGAAAAACCTTTAAAGAATCCCCACATATTTTGGCCAGTATTTGGCTCATCTAAAGATTGGTTATGCTAACAATTAAATCTACGAGTGAATGATAAACCTCACCAAGATCCTGAGGAAAGCGATTATGCTGCCCTCTTGATGCTGCAGTCAGAAGAGAGAGCATTTCTATTCAAACTATCAGAGAGAAAAGGGAAGAGGAGAGAAACAGACAGGGTGGAATCTGAGGACTTCCTATGACCCCCGCCCTGTGCTCCCGAGCCTGAGGAGCAGCCATTAGTTTCAGAAAGGGCAGGGGAGGTACCTCAACCACCCCCGAGAAGGAGTGCCCAGAGAAGAGAGGTACGAGAGGAAGGACTATTTATACTCCAAGAAATTTTAATACCAGATCATGCAGGAGAGGCACTCTGGGCAGGGTATGTAGCATCTCCCTTGAATACAGCAGATGTTAGGGATTTTAAGAAGGAAATGAGTAACCTCTTGGAGGACCCAATAGGCATTTCAGAAAGGTTACATCAGTTTTTAGGACCTAATTTATATACTTGGGATGAGCTACAGTCAATTCTGGCTATTCTATTCACAGTGGAAGAGAGGGACATGATCAGGAGAGCAGGCATGAGACTGTGGGACCAACAGCATGTGGCTGGCCCTGCAGCCAACATGAAGTGGCCCCTGCAGAGGCCCAACTGGAATAACCAGAATGCTGAGCACAGAACTAGTATGTCTGATTTCAGACATAGTTATACAAGGCATTAAAGAGGCAGTACCTAGGGGACAAAATACTAGTAAGGCCTTTAAGGAGGAACAGCACAAAGATGAAAGCCCAACTGTTTGGTTAAAAAGACTTAGAAAACATCTCTAATTATGCTCGGGCATTAATCCTTCCACACCTATAGGACACTTTTCTCAAAACACAGTTTGTGGCAAAATCTTGGGGAGATATCCGAAAGAAGATCGAGAAAATAGAGGATTGGCAAAATCGACCCATTGAAGAATTGTTGAGGGAAGCTCAGAAAGTGCATGTAAAGCGAGAGGAAGAGAATCAGAGAAAGCAAACAAGACAAACAAAGCAATGGCAAGTGGCTGCCATTAGGGAAGGGCAACAAGGGGTTATCTGAAGGAAGAAGAGCTAGAGGAAGGAGAGAAATTGTTTGTAGATGGTTTCTCTAGAGTATTAGAAGGTAAACGTAAGTCAGGATATATTATTGCAGGTGTGAACAATAAAAAGTAATAGAATCAGGAGCAATAAGCCCCAGCTATAGCAACTTTATTGGGAGTGGGGGCTGTAGGAGCTGGGACCGGCATAACCTCCTTAGTGCAACAACAAAGTGGCTGGATGGCCCTTTCAGCTGTGGATGAGGATTTAGAAAGAATTGAAAAATCCATCACTGCATCAGAAAAATCTTTAACTTCATTACCTGAAGATGTTTTACAGAACAGATGCGGAATGGATCTTTTGTTCTTGCAGCAGGGAGGATTATGTGCAGCCCTGGGAGAAGAGTGTTCTAGGCAGATCACACAGGGATTGTAAGAGATACTATGACTAAACTAAAGGAGGGGTTAGAAAAACGTCATAGGGAATGGGAACAACAACAAAGTTGGTATGAATCCTGGTTTAGGCATTCCCCGTGGTTAACAACTCTTTTATCCATGATTGAGGGTGCCCTGATCCTATTGGTACTGGGGCTAACCTTTGGGCCATGTATCTTTAACAAATTAATAACAAATTAAAGGGAGATTGGAAGCCACACATCTTTTATTGATTCGACAACAATATGAAGAGCTAAATGGGAAAGAGGAGGATGCCCCAACCCTCCAAAGGGCAAGGGAAGCCTTGAAATGATTTGATGAACAAAATTTAGACAAAACAGAAAAGGGGGGATTGTAATAAATAGAAACAATGTTTATTAATCAAATCTTGCTAAAGCTAGGGTACAGGATGTGCTCACGCTCAAGCCACAGCACACGAGCAAGTTGCAAAACAGAGGATAGCTTGCACGCCAAGAAACAGGGGTAGTTGCAATGAATATGTGTGAGGAAGACCCATGGCCTTCATCCCAACGAACACCTGGAGGCAGAACAAGACCCCCTAGCAACAGCCCATGCAGCTGCAGAAATCACACAGGGTACACCTAAAGACAGGAGATACAGACTGTATAAATACGGGAACTCTAGCCTGGAAGCGGCGTGAGCCTGGAGGAGCGCAGACTCCTCAGCCGCCCAGAGCTGTTTTGCTCACTTTGCCACTTGCTGATTCAATAAAATCAGTTTTCATGATTCATTTAGATTGGCTTATTCAATTTGTTACGGCCATCTATAACAATAGGGGATTGACACTACCACTTCCTCAGGCAGTTTTGTGAATCTGCTCCCCCTGTGCCTCTGCTAATTCTCTCCGGATGAAACCAGTTGACCACTTAACAGTTTCGGAATGACTAAAACAACATTTCTCAGTCACCCTCCTCCACTCCACTGCTGAGCTCACTCCTTTGTGCATATTGTTTCTTCGTCATGTCTCTCAATTGTTTCTTCCTCCTCTGTATATTCCCTTTTCCTGGGTAGATTCTTCCCCATTTATGCGCTCTTTTGAGTTGCCTGCACAGCCCTTCTTTTTCTTTCTTTCTACTCTTTCTTCTTTTTCTTTCTTTCTACTCTTTCTTTCAGGTTCCCATTTCCATGGCCCAAGTCGCTAAGACACACAGTTCTTCGTGGTTGTGTCATTATACCTGAGAGGTCACCAAATGAATGACTTTAGTGATAGGAAGCATGCTGTGTAGTCCACTTACTTAAATACAGCTGGGAAGAGCATTTTCCTGTTGAGACTGCAGTTTTGCATTTAGCTAACATCATATCTGCCTGGCTCTGTGGTGATAATGTAGTAGTCGTGCACTCAGTAGCTCTTTAGTGTGAATCTGTGGATTCACATCTAAATCTTTAGTGTGGATCATGGAATCTGTGGGGAAGACACAGCTTAACATATAATCCCTTCTCTTGTCTTCTCCAGAGTGGTTCTTGGGGAATGAAGTCACACAATTTCAGTGTACTGGTAAGAACAAGTCAAAGGTACCACAAGCTTATTCCATTCAGCTCTAGGTGTTCAGATTGCACAGGCCTGTCTCTGTTTCACATGTTTTATAATATTGTGTGAACTTGCACAGTGTGTGCAGGGCATCTGGTGACACTGCAGTGAATGAAGGACGTACACATTGGACCTAAGTAGCTTTAAAAGATATGTTCTCTCTTCTGCCTGCTCATTCCCTACACACATACACAGAGATGCACAACCCAGCAGTCACTCTGCATTTCACTGTGTTCAGGTGCCACACTCAGAAACGATGAGATACTTACCACCAGTTGGCAAGACAAAGTTGACATCAAAATAATATGAGACTTGCCAATAGTATTCTGAATTGACTTTAAAATATTGCTTTAAAATTGGTTCTAAATTTGGGCTTAGGAAATCAAGGGTAAAACATCTGTTTCGAGCTCACAGTTACTGTGTGATTTTGGAAAGCAAAACAAAACAAAGAATCTATTTGAAAATATTCTCTTTTAATCTGTGTCAGCAGTAAGGGATCAGTACCAAGCTGTACAAAGCAAAAAGAACCATTATCTTGCTATAGGTGCTTGTACTGATACCCTCCCATCTACAGAATATACTGAGGATGTTAAAGGCGAGCAAGCAGAGCTCGAGTCTGCTAGACTTTCTCTATTCATTTAATTAATTAGCTCCAGTAGGCTGAGATTGCTTTTCTTCTGTATCTGAACAGAACCAAAACTATAGGGTATATTTTATAATATGTGCTATAAGAATGAACGAATCAAAATAAAAATTTATTTCACTTTTTTTGCTTTCTAGCACCCTAACCACTGATCTATTTTAAAGGAGACACCAAGCTTGAGGTAAGAATTTTACCAAATAATACAGACTTCCTCTATTGCCTTTTTGTTAAGTGTCCTGAGCGTCTTAGTCTTACCTAGTCTTACTTATTTGAAAGTTTTAGTTTTACTGGCCAGCAGAATACAATTTGATTTAACAGGTTTTACACAGCCTCACTTCTATATGGCATTGAGAAGACTGGAGTTTTAAATTTATAAATGAGCAACATTTCTATAGGAAGCAGTGGAATCTTCTATAGGAAGATGTGGGATACTCTCTTTTTCTGGCAAAATTATGCCTGTCCATTTTTCACATACATCATGTATATTGTGGATTTGCCTTAAATGGGTTTAACAAAAGGACAGATTTTTAAATACAAGAGCAAAACACTCAGAAGGAGCTTTAGGCTTTATTTGCTATTCCCTTATTTGTTGCACAACTAAAATAATGACATGAAATTATTTAGCAGTCTGTGATTACTGCAAACAATGGAAGGAGATTGTTTATCTGGTTTTTTTTCCAGTGAAATGTGAATTCTATGCTGCTGACTACTCTGATGTTAATAACCATGAAATCACTTCTTCCTTAGTATATTCAAGGGGTATTTTTCTGGTTTATAATTTCAACTTTTCCTCTCCAGTTTAAAAGTTAGATATATATATACATATATATATATATACACACCTGACAAATTTATTCAAGGGAAAATTTTCTAGTTTATAATTTCAGCTTTCCCCCTTCAGCTTAAAAGTAATATATATATATTTGATAAATTTATAGCCAGTTAACAGTTTTTAATTCAACAGGAACAAAATCAACTGAAGTAATTTGCATGCTATTTAGTGATTGCTGCTGTGTCTGAAGATTCTGTCTCCATCTTTTCCCGTATCTCCCTCTTTCCCGTGCCCTGTCTCTGTCAAAGGCCAGAAGCAGATGCTGAGGGAAGAGAGAAAAGGCAGACAAGCACAGGTGCTACCCCACAGATCCCCTCCTGCCTCTACTGTTTGCTGTTTCCACCATCCTCCCCTTTGGGATCTCTCCTGCTGCACACTGCAATCTCTATCCCTTCCCTTGCAAATGCAGTCACCTATGAATTCTCTTCTACAACTGGACAATTTTAGTGACCCTAAATGAGACAAGTGTAATTTTATGAGCTTGATCTGGTTAGTTTTTGAGAATTTGCTCCTGGGATGTTTCTAGTATCCTGGTATAATCTGATGACCATTAGGAGAAGCATTTGTTGCTTGGACTGGCTTGCCAGGAATGCTGGAGGCACAGATCCTAGCTAGATGCTCTGAATGCTCATGTCTTTTTTGTTTGAAGTGTTTAGTTAACTCAATTCTGCTACTGAAGAAAATTGCAAATGCACCAATTCCCTGTCATGAAATGAAGATGAATGCATTTGCTTGTCATAAGGCAAAAAATTTCAAGCAGGGTGTTACTGTAAGCTGGTAGGAGACCACATGAGAGACTTCTTCCCCTACAATTTTTCTCTCTTTCTCTATGTTACTTCCACTTATCAGTGAGAGAAAATGGGGGTAGTGGTGGTGGGCATTTCAATGGATGCACCATAGGTTTTGCTGCAGTAACCATTTGCAATCCTTCAGAGTGGGAATTACACTCTGGCCAAAGGTGCATCAGGGTGAGCAGAGCTCCTTGTAAGACTCTCTTTGTTACATTCAGACTTAGAACTCCTGCTCTATGTCTGAATGTCAGTGTATATAGATCTGAGGCACACCTGAGGCCGAGAATCTGCACAGAGACTTGTAATTTGCAGATATGATCTCCAGTTCACTGCAATGGAATTTGCAAGGCAAGTAGCAAAGGGTGGCTTAGTCTCATCTTGTACTAAATATGTACTGCCAAGGGAGGAATGGAGGACAAGCACTGCTCCTTAAGCCAAGAGATTATGTCCTGGCTAACTGCATTTAATCAAAGTTCAGCATTGCTTAAAATGGAAAAAGTGCCTTTGTGCCAGGAAGATGGTATCATATCTCCTGGTACATATCTAATCCTACTGCTAGGACCCTTGTTTTTTGTTTCAAATTGCTAATGAAATCAAAGCATATGCTGGGCCTTCCAGGGAGTGGCTTATTTTGTGTAGCTGAAGAACAATCACAAGACAATTTTCTAAAAACAATAGGAGATGAAAGAGGAAGTTTAAACCACTTCCCAGTTGAGAAAACACAGTTGTGCTGATTCACATTTGTATGGAATGATAGGGTTTTTTCTTTTGCCCAGTTGTTCTCAGACTGCCAAGACTGTATTAGTATGAGAATGCAATAGGACACTCCCAGATGTAAACCCAATAATAAAACACAAATTCTTTAACTATAATTATCCTTTCAAATTTCATCTTAGGTTTCAGTTTTTAGCTTCTCTTCCTGCCATTATACAAATATGCTGGTATTATTCAATGATGCTCAGGCAGAAATACCACATTTACTGGCACACCACAAATTCTGAAAGGGTATATCAACAATAGCATAGATACCATTCATAGTTCAGAAATTCACCCTGTGCAGGATGTGAATGTTTTACTGAAATCACCTGTTAGCTAGGCAAATTGAGAACTGCATCTGGTGAACAAAGAGGGAGATGTTTTGGCCTTCGTAAGTTAGCATTTTGCAGAGTCCTTTGTAAAAGCAACTGCTGGCCAACCCCTGACCTTTTAACCTAAGGAGATATGTCACAAAAAAGAGAGCTCAAGATGTAATAAAAGTAGCACTTTCTGTATGAGATATACCCTCCATAAAAGAGGAACTTCAGACATTTTTCCCATCCAATTTCATAATACTGAATAAGAGGAAAAAATTTTCAATTACATCTGACATATAAAGTAACTGAGATGATGTATAAGCTTTTAAGAAGCATTAATTGATTGCTTAGGATTCAAAGTGTTTGGAGGGAAAAGTAGTCACCTACATTGTGGTTTGCCTTTGTTGAAATAAAAAGTGAAACTGTTATTCACTCCACAGGGTGCTATTATTTTGTGTGATTGAAGAACTTGCTCAGCTCCTGGTATTGCACTCAGTACTCGTGTAGTACTGAGAAACAATAAAGAACAAGAATGCAAAGTGTGTCCTGTTTGCCAGAAATGGAAAGGTTGACAGGAGTCCTGAGGAGTAGCTGAGTTACTTCAGCAATGGTGATCGTCTCCATGCAGGACAAAATACCTCTTGAATATTCACCTGCCCCTAGAGGAAACGAATTAGGAGCATGGACTCGCAAACAGCAGCGAGGTTTTGATCTCAGATGAGGCAGGAAGCCTTTGTTTCGGAGTTTGGAAGCCTTTTTATAAGGTGTTCTGATACAGGTTAACATGACTGGCCAAAGGAACCTCTCTGGTGCCACTGGTGGAACAAGAGAAAAACACATTGAGAACATGTGTGTGACATTGTTTTGAGAACCAAAACCTATTTACAAAAAACAGTCCTTGAAAGAAAAGTTCCCAAAAGACTTTCCCATGGGAACAGATCAGCCACTGTCAGGCTGAAAACTCTCTCAGGCTCAGAAAATCATGTTCACATCCTCCAAGTAAGTAAGAGAGTCCTTCTGTACAGACCCTCACTCGATCAGCTCCCATGTTTTGCACACTCATTTCACTGTCTTCCCTAGGTGACAGAACATAAACTCATAGTAATGGCTGTTGCTTTGCACAGGTCTCACAGAGTCTAGGATCAATAGTGCAGTGTGTACATGATTTTCTGAACATGAAAAAGTTTTTCAGCCTGTCAGTGGCTGATCTGCTCCCAAGGGAAAATCTTTTGGGAAACTTTCTCTTTCAAGGACTGATTTTTGTAAATAGGTTTTGGTTCTCAAAACAATGTCACACACATGTTCTCAATGTGTTTTTCTCTTGTTCCACCAGTGGCACCAGAGAGGTGGTTCCTTTGGCCAGTCATGTTAACCTGTATGAGAACAGAACACCTTATAAAAAGGGTTGCAAACCCCGTAATAAAGGGTTTTTCTGCCTCATTGGGATCAAACCTCACTGTTGTGATTTAAATCCATTCTGCTATTTCATGTCCACTGGTGACAATGCAGTTTACTGAGTCACCAGGTAGATCTTTTCTTTCTTTTCAACAACAATTTTGGGATGCAAAAATGGACACTGACCTTAATCCTGTCCCTAAATGAGTCCTCTGTCTGTTATGTGCTTTCATATAGAGCAGGAGCATTTGGCTTTCTCAGTACTGTGGGAATGTGGCAGAACATACTGTAGTGTGCAGGACAACACTAAGGGAATCTGCTTCCAGTAAAAAGGACCAGAAAGGACAGGTTCACATCCAAACAGGCCCAATATGTAAAACTTCAAAGTAATTTCTGGCTGTCATTAATATTCTAACTTAGTTTAATGGTTCCTTATTTATCACTGAAAGCCAGGACTATTTTCACAGATGGATCATGGCACTAATAATTTGTAAAAAACCTCCAGCTCTTAGACTTCTCATTCCTTACTGGAAATTCAAATTCTTAAAAGACATAATTTAGGGGGTGGTTGGATATGTGTGTTCTGATTTTATTCAAACTATAAAGAAAATTAGAAAAAAATCTGAAGTATTTGTTCATCTCTTTCTGAAAAAAATCAGGTTTTATAGCTTACTACTCTACTATTTCTACAGCTGTGAGTTTTAAAATAGCCTTAGATGCTGTGTGCTTGACTTGCACCTCATTGCATGGGCTAGCAATCTACATGGAAGCTAATTAAAAGAAATACAAACTGTGACCTATCAATTTAGATCTTTGTTTGCATATGTGTATTTGCCTATTTTTTTTAAGATAGATGTTAATTATTTTAAATCAGTTAAAAATTAGAATTTCTTCATGTTGAAATCAGGCTTTAAAAAGATGAGTTTTCTCAATCCTTATTGTTTTCTTTTTGCATTATACCATGAGTTCAGAGATGTTGAAACAAAAAGGAGTAGGAGAGCTCAAAAATGTAGAAACAAAAGCCAATAATACCAAAATGATTCATTGACTTTAAGTATTTAAATTGAAAATAATTCTATTGTAACTTTATGTAAAATAGTAAATTACAATTTTAAATTAAATAATAATTTCTTTTTGATAATAATAACTTTTTGACAAGTTATTAATAATGTGCATATAGTATTTAAAATGATTATTTTAAAATAGCACTGTTTTGACACTTATTTGAATTGTATCACTGAACAGCAGAACATCTCAGCAAGTAATGAAAATCTACAGTGACTGGAAGATGGGACTGAAATAGTCTTTTCTGAGAAACAAATTTGAAAGCTGTTGTATTGGCTTCCATGGGGACCAGCAACAAAAATACTGGCAGTGAACCTATTGGGGGAGTTTATGGCAAACATTTTTTAAGTTAAAAAAAAATTTATTTTAGCATAATTTCAAAAGCCAAGCATAAAAATGCACATTTTATGAGTGTGCATATAAAAGGAACACCTCACATTTATTTTAAGCTACCTAAAAAGAGTTTAACAGTCACTGCAGGAAACTGGGAGTTCTGTAAAACTGATCCTTTTTTTGGTAGGCGTTTGAGGGTAAACATGAATCAGATTACACAGCACAGAATAAAAGTCTTCAGTAACTTGCAATATTTCATTCAGAAAAAATTTTTTTTTGTTCATATCAATAGGAATTAAATCTACATGATGTGTTATATCATGTAACCCTGCAATATTATACAAGCTTGCATGTTCTTATACCAAATACTCAGAATACAAGAGCAGTTGTATTGTTACTACTGTTTACTCTATTTGTGACATATGTGTATATAGCACACACTATTTGTGTTTAAATGCTGCCAGATTGTACAATCTTGTGGTATAAATAGGGCCAGATTTCAGATACAGCTTTAGCAAAATGAAGATTTGGGAATATTTCATTTTTCCAGGGCTCCTGTAGAATTTGGAGGAGCCAGAATATCTTCTGGCAACTTAGATTCATCCTGACATAGAAATGATGTCATTGGCTTGAGTCCTCAGAGACGTTCAGTCCTTCAAGCTCCACTACTCCTGAGGTTCCTTTAGAGATACCAGCTGTGCAGAGAGCTAGGAAAACAGTCTAGGACAACCTGAGTCCTCCTTTGCCTGGAAATACATATATCTCTGGGAAGATACATACATGTCACAGATGTTAATCAAGATTTTAAATGCAAAAGGTTATTTGCAGGACCCTTTAAATGTTTCCAGTATGTGGTTTTTTTCTGTATCTCTGTGCTTCACCGTGTGGGCAATCTTTTTTCTTTCTTGACTGAATTCCTTCAAAATGAATGGAGCTGTCACTGACCTTACTGTCCCTTTTCTTCCCCAGTGTTTATTCAAGATAACAAGTCCTGTAGAGTTCGAGTTGGAAGCTGGCAAGTATTCTTGTCAGTCACTTGGTCCGTGGCCACAGGTAAACTTCATCTAGACCCCAGGAGTGAAAATCAACAGTTACTGATCTTTTCAGGAGTCAGAAAATTCTGCACGTTCTCCTGGGTAAAATGGCTGTTCTGTATGTGAAGTTGTGCTATTTCAAACAAGGTATGTTTTTATAACCTCATCTATTTCGAGTATTGGCCAACTGGCCCTTAATCTAGCTGTTAATTTATGTGGCATTAGGGTAGAATGTTTTATGAGGGTCTTTCAATAGGGTATCCTGAAAATAATTGCTGAAATGTATAATTAATAAGATTTTATGATTTTGTGTACATATTGTAGAAGAAATTTTTTTGTTTGGTTGTTTTTTTTTAACTAAATAGTAAGATATAATTTTGCCAGTGAAATTCTTTGAGTAGATGCCCTGGTTTAAAATAGAATTTTTAATTACCATTGTTAAAATTGCTTGCATACATTTTGGCTCTTACGAAGGTTGTCCAAAAAGAGAGGTCTTGAGGGCAGGGTAGTGCAGGCATTGTCCATGGCACTACCATCCTGTTGTACCTCACCTGGGTTGGGAAGGGCTGTCAGTCACTAAGGGACTCTCACAATCACTGAAACCTCAGAGTAATGGAGTTTATTCAAAATGGCCCCAAAATTTGCAACAGAATAGTAGCTTTGTGAGAGAGATGCTCAGGAGGCTCCAAACTCAGCAACAGAGAGGTTTGCAATTTTTTAGCGAGTTCATTCTATTTAGCAAAAGAACTAGAATAACCTAAACTCATCCAGTGTTTTCACAGGACTGACACCTCTGCAGACAACTCTGTGTGTATCTATGAGCATGCACTTACAAAAGTCACATCAAGTCCAAACCCTTTGACTTTGGAGAACGAGATTGCTTTTCTTACCCATCTAGTGAGATACAGCAGTGAATAACCTCTCCTGTTATGGCATAGATTCCCATGCTTGCTCTAAAACTCCCTGACAATATAGCTCTTAAAAGCCTCCAACTACCCAGCTGGAGTGTCCGAGCTGAAGGCAGCTGACTCCTCAGTAGAAGGAGCAAGCCTCTTTCAGGAGGTGATTCCTACTTCAAGGGGATTGAATTGCCCAAGGATATGGCTCTCTCTTGTCACTGTTTTTGTAAAAGTCTCCCTTTTAGAATTACTCTTTTTGTAGTAAAAGCAGAGATAGAGCAATTGAACAGTCTGGGCTTTAATCATAATGGTTTTGTGTTTGGATAAATCAGTTGTCATGTGTGCATTTCATGTTACTTTTTGTTTTTCTGCCTTGTTTTCTTATTTATAAGTAGTCCATGATGATCTCAGAAGCGTTGTGTTCAAAGTGTGAAAAAATTACAGTTTCTTGGACAAAAGATCCTATATTGAAAGGATTGTAAAAAAAAGGATTGTATTTAGCAATTAAAGTCTATATTTAGGCAGGAAAAAACTTTATTTAAATTTTTGTTTGTGCAGTTTCATATAGCTATTGTAAACCCTACCTTTAAAGGGAGCTTCTTCACCATTGACTTAATCTGAATTTGATCAAGTCCCACGTGCTGAGGAAGCTATGAACACCTAGATTTTCATTCTTTTCCTTGCTGCATCTTGGCTTTCCAAACTTCTGTGATCTGAAAACGGAAGATGTAATTTTCTAAGTAAAAGGACTTTGAGTTCCCGCGTGGTCAGGAAACTGTGGAAACTGCAATATTTCAGCCTATTTGCAAGACACTCAGAAAAATTTCCAAAACTTCAGTAAAGTTTCTTTTTATGATCTGCTCTCTGTCTTCACCTCAGCCTTGGTTCTCAAATTCTCAGCTCATGCAGTAAGTCCTGCTGTCCTTAGTTCACTCTGTCCGAATTGGCCAAATTCTACTCACAGCAATGTTCTGCTTGCAGAAGTGTTGAGGGACAGTGTCAAAGCTGTAAGAGAGGTCTGGTTTGCAATGACATTTTTATGGACTGTGGCGCTCTATGACAGTAAGTCACATTGCTTGAGCTCTCCAGATGTGTGCAGATGTGTATTCTGCATTCTTGCATATATTTATATGGCGATTTAAATGGGTTGCAATAGGTTTGGCAGTGAGATTGTTGTCATTGTTGCTTAGGTGATATGCTGGATCTCTCAGCAAACCCCAGTACTTCAGGAAGCATAGATCACCCTTGACTGAGGTTCTAGGACTAGGGAAAAAAGGAATCACAATGCTCAGAAATACCCAAGTACTGGTTTAGATCAGTGCAATGTACTTTAATTTTCTGTTCTAATCCAGAAGAGGGAGCTAACTTTCTAGCCATCACATCTGGCACACTGTGCTGCAGAAGTTTTTTTCACAGCTGATATCCCATGTCTAAATGATTATTCACATATGCTCTCCCTGAAGGAGAGTCATCTTGAGAGTGCAAAACCACCCTCTCAAAACATTGGTTAGCTTAGTTCAGCGCAGTAAATATAATTGCATGACATATTCTTGACAAGGGAGTATTTATTGTTAATGTATTTTACTATAATTTAAACACTGTTGCACATTGTTTGCTCTCTTCGCCCACTCTTCTGCCTTTCGCCTATTAAGGAATATTAAGAGGATCTAATTTCATAGTTTCTCCACTGCAGAAAATGTTGCTCTATGGCACTGTGGGAAAGCAGGGCAGCAGAAATTCATCAGCACTGCAAGCAGGTGTGTTTGCAAGCTCCTGTGCTTGTGTCCTGCTGCCAGCCTCGGTTGGTGTCTCAGGCACTGAGGGAATTGTGCACAAAGTGAGGAGCAATCACACCAACCCCTTCCAGTGAAGGAAGCTGGAAGCAGCTTATGGAGCCCAGCTAAAGGATCATGTCCATGCCACTGGGCTCCCCTGCCCTGAGCTCTTCACAAACTCCTGCCTGCAAAGCTGCCTTCTTGGCCAGCTGTAGCTGCAGCACACAGGCTGGGTTGACACAGGACAAAAACAATTCCTATTTGTTGAAACAAGTTAATGAGTTAGAGAGGAGCACAAAAGAAAGAAGGGAGACAAGCCTGGGTGTTTTATGGGTCCAGAGAGGGGAAATGTGCAGGCAATTGTGCAGAACATCTGCCTGTGGGCTGTCCTGGGGAATCCTTGGCCCCAGGCATGTGCTCCTGCTCCTCCCTCAGCCACATGTCCCCAGAGCATGGGAAGGCAGGAGCTGACCTTGCTGTTGGGGTGTGAGGGGGCCCTGCTGGGTGCTGGCCCAGGCTCTTACCCCTGGCCTCAGTATCCCAGGTCCCTCCTGGGCAGGGAATACCTGCCCAGACAGCAGTCCCAAGCTTGTCTCCCTCTCTCTTCTCTTTCTCCTTTTATTGCTCTCCTTTTAATTCCCCTGTTTCCTGTCTCTCACACGCAAGTTTTAAGCTGTAATTGTTAATCAGATGACTTTGAAAATCGACTATTCATTTAATAGAAATGTTCAGACATTAGAAGGAAAATGGAAAGAAAACTGAGCACTGTGTTTCTGGATTACTTGATGAGTTTTATAGCTTTGTGATTTTGGGTGCTTGAGGTTGGAGAAAGGTTGAGCTGAGAAGAGTAGCCCTGAAACACTCTGCTCTCTGCACAGAGCCCAGCATCTCTGAAGGCACAAGCAACTGAGTGCTGAGCAGATGGAATAATTTTTCTGTGTTAGTTATTTTAATACAAAGGAGCATAGGGAAATTAATATGGAAAAAAAAATCAATTTATCACATATTTAAATTGAACAGAACATGACAGTTCCAGGGAAAGGAAAGAACATTTTAAGCCTTTGAACATTCTTCATGTTTGTTTCATAATGGGCTGATGTTAGTAAGCAAATAAAAGACAAGATAAATTCTCAAACAAAGACAAGATAAATTCTCAATATCATGTTATCTAGCAAATTTTGATCCAGTTAATGAGGAATAAGTAATCACTTAAGAAAGTTCATAAAAGTAAGCAAGTTTCTCAACTGGAGACTTGAATATAGCAGTGTATATTAGTATATTGGCACAGATGTAAATTTGAGCTGCCTCTGATGGGAAAATAAAAAGGAGGGCCATCAGTGTTGTCCACACCTTGAAATGATCCAACTTGTGACAGTAGTCAGTTCGAAAACATATCCCATGTCACTGGAAAATACTCAGTAATGCTGTAATAGTCCTCTTGAAAAGTGTAACCATGAAGATTGGCCCTTTAAAATTTAGTGGATGTAATTACAGCAGTTTATTGAGCTAAGTAGACCACTTTTTCTATTTTCCATGAAGCTTGAGCATTTTTTAAAATTATTTATTTGGAATTAATGAATATGGTGTGCAAATGTATTTCAACCTTGAGAACTATTGCCATGGTTATTACTTTAGAATTCACTCTTCACACTCTGTAATTAGCTAAATAAGTCATGTGGGTTTGTTTAGCTGCAATTGGATGTCTCCCATATTTATGGTTTTCAAGAAAGCTGAACATATACTGGAGTGAATTTGGCCTGAGTGATTATGCAGATTTCAGAGTAACACATATTTAAATTAGAAGAGCAGAATAAAGAAACCAGCCTCTCACGTTTACTGCTGTAACTTTTCGTGCACAGCTATCGACAGGGGATGTTTGCTGATGCCAGGTGTCCTTTGTGGCACAAACTAGAACAATTCCTCCTCCAGTTAGAATGTCACAATTTGCAAAGATTTTATCACTTACATTTTTTTCATGGAAACAGCATTATTACCCAGTTAATTGTTTGTCATGTTATGGTGAAGTTTGCAATAGATATCCTTTGCTGTAGAGCTTTTTCTCCAAGTGAGGAATAGTAACACAAACTCTTGTTGGAGCATAACTATGAGGACTGTGCAATAGTGGAAATGCATGACTACCAGTGCCATTGCATGTCACAGTGACTGCTTTGAGCGGGGTAGCAAAGCCTGGCCCAAGTTTGTGGATATCACTGCCTCAGTATTCTGCCCACTACAGCACAGCTCTGATATTTTGAATATTGAATACATTTTTTTATTCAAATCCATTTTGAACAAATGGATATTTTCTCCACTATATGCAGTCACATAACTGGCCCTTTAAATTAGGCAACAGGATTCCAGACACCAGTTATGGCAAAAATGCACAATGTTCATCTCCATTATCTCTGTTATTTAAGGCTTTCAGAAAACCACTAACCTTCACTCCTACACTCAAACAAGCACACACTAGCACACAGAGTTAAGCCAACTTCTTAACTCCCAGTCATTAAGGATGTCAAAACATTCTGATATATGATGTAAACTTATTATGACTGGATTTTGTTTTTATTAATGTAAGGGCTAGGTTGTGAAGAGCAGAAGATTGTTTAAGCCTCTTATTCCTTAGAGACAATGTGATTTGGTGGTTTAACATTGTAACATTTTTAAAGGTCTTGTTAAGCCCTAATCGGAGCACATTAAGCACTAGCATTTTTAAAGTGCATAATAAGATCTAAACATTTTAATAGCATATAAATCTGTAACATAAACCCAAAACAGTCACAGTGTTGTCTTCTTCCTTGTGTTTTTCCTTTAACAAGTTCTAACAAGTAGCTGATACTTTTAACAATGATTAGAAAGTTGAGGATTCCTTGGTGTTCTTCCTGTTGAAAAAAGAAAGAAAATTTTTGTGTAAGAAAATTTTATTTGGAGTGAAATTTTAAAATTAATACAAGGAAAAATTTGCTGTGAGAGTTGCCATAGCTAAATGCTAACAAATAAAGTATACTAGTAGAGAAAAGGTTTGGTTTCAGTAAAATAATGTTTTGTGCTGGGAAAATGTTTTTGCTTGAGAAGTTTTACTCAGATCTGATAATTTTGGAGTTTTTTTGTCAACAAAGACTGTGGAATTGGCTCTTGCAAATGGAAAAAGTTCACAAAAGATCTGTGGGGAGATTTTTTATTTAGTTAGTTAGTTTTCAGTATAATCTCCTGCATTGGATTCCAGAAAAGAGGTAGGAGTTCATTGATACTGGAGCCCAACAATTTCCTTTAAGAAAAATTTTTTAAAAAGGAAAATACAGTGTAATCTCTTGATGAGTGATTCCAGGCTCACCTTCCCTCCAGAGAGTTGAGCACACCACTTCTGCACCTCACAACCCCTCCCAGGTTATGGTATGGCATTCTGAGGCACCTTTTGGACATTCTGTCTTTGCTGTGGTGTTTGGGGGGAAGTTGTGGCTCAGTCACTCCATCTTAGGTTTGATTGTAGCTGCTCCTGCTTTCCCACAGTGGCTGTGACCCCAACACCTTCCACAGTGGTGGCAGGAAGAATGCCTTTGGGAAAGGGTTTATGAAATGACTTTGGAGACAGCTGGGTGAAGCTGAGTCAGAGCTGTCCATGCAGTACTTGACTCAGAGTGAGCTTCCCTTGATGGGGACAGTCACAATAGTGTGGAAATACAAGTGGAGATTTAGTCCACAAGCTGTTGTATCCATGAAATTGCCTCTGCATTGCAAACCTGTTACCATGAGATGCCAAGGCATCTCAATTTCGTGGCCTGAAGCTGAACACCTTTAGGAAGTTGCCCATTGCAGTGCTGTTGCTGCAGAGCAGTACTGCCTCTCCATGGCTGCAGACATCAGCTCCAGGCTGCCTCTGAGCAGGTGAAGAGCCCCACAGTAGCTCTGTCTGGAGAACTGGCAGAGGTTTGCTCTTCAGGGAAAATGCTTCCCCTCTGAGAGGACAGCTTCTGGAGTAAATTTTTTTGACGTGGGGAGGGTGCCAAGGGGACCTTCAAAGCAAGCACAGGGCCTCATGGTATGTGCATAGCAAGGCCTTGACTTCCATGTGGATTTTTCTCCAGCAGCTGGGAAAGGAGAAGCTGTGTGATACAAGAGCAGCAAGGGGCTTGTCTGCAAGTGAGCCATGTTCAGATCAAATTAATTGTGAAAGGAAACTAAGGCAGCATTGTGGATTTTGCTTTGTGTCTGGGCACTGTTACTCTGATACAAAAATGACTTTTTGTTTGTTTGTCTGTTTGATTATTTATCTCATGTAATAGTTGGAAGTAGTTAAAATAAAACATAAAAGCCCACATGTATTCTGCAATAAGAGTCATTACAGGGAGGAAGAGGTAATTCTAATATAACTACAGAGGTTTAACTAGAGCAGTGCAATTGTACCTTGTTGCTAGGAGAGCATTTCTGTGGAGACAAGCTCCAGTCACAGAAACACAATCTTAAAACAGCATTGACCTCATCCATAGAAATAACTCTGTGTAGTCACAGGCCAATGATTCTTTACTTTTAGTAAATAACTTGAGTCAGTAAAAGGACAAGGTTTCTTATTTGCATGAATGTATCCTGGCATCAGCATGACATGTCCTGCAAAACATGGGACCTCTGAGGTGGATGAAGCAGGGCTGAGGAAGGGCTGCTATAATGATGCTCTTGTGTCCATTATTTGGGGAATGATGCACAGGATGTTCCTCAGGTCTTTAGCTCTATGACAAGAAGAACAGAGGGGGCGAAACAGCACAAAACTCTGCCCAGAGAGTTACACCTGAGGCTATGCCTAGGAAGGTTGGGCTCTCCATTCTGTTTCTCCCCAAAACCTATCCTTAAACCTGTCAGTTTTATCTTTATTTTGAAAATAAACCAAAACAGAAACAAACAGAAGCAACCCCCAACAGACCTTAGACTTTGCCTATGGCTTTCTTGTCAGATTGCAGTTTAGAATAATCTGGTTGGGATATACCAGCCTCATACTCCCTACAAGGGAAGGTGCAAGGCTGGTCTTTAGTTGCACAGATTAATCTATGTATCTGTCCTGCTGCTCATGCTGTCCTGCCAGGGGAGCAGGAAGATGGGCTGATGTGTCATAAGAGACCCTCTTCTCCACTGACTTTTGTTTGGCAGAGGGTACCCATGTTAGTGGCATCTCAAGAAAATGCCAGATAGGCAACTTGACTCCACAAGGATCAGCACTGACTACTGGTTCAAGGGAACTGATGGGGGAGTGGCATGGTGACTTCCTAAGTGCCACTTCTATCATGTGAAAAAATCTGCACTGCAATTCCCCCTCTGTCCTTCTAATTTGTTAGTTTTTGCTTTGAAGTAGTGTCAGTGTGCAGCAGTGGATAGTATCTTCATGTCTCTGGAAAGGAGCCATGTCATTCCAGAATCACAGAACAGTTGCAGTAGGAAAGGAACTGTGAAGGTCATGTACAAACACTCTGCTCAAGCAGGGTCACCTAGAAGATGTTTCCCCCATATATATCCAGACATCTTTTGAATATCTGCAAGGATGGAGATTCCACAACCTCACTGGGAAGCCTGTTACATTTTATGAAGAATATCTGAGACTACACTGTCTTCTGACAGCGACTCACTACACAATTTGTTTTTACACCAGCAGCCAGAGTTCATCTAATTGCTATGACCTGGTGGCCACAATGATGACATTCTTCATATTGGCATTAACCAAGAGCAGCATTACTTCCAGTTTTCCTCCTGTGAGCATGCTTTTTAAAGCACCCGTGTTTTTTCCAATTACCTTCCTATTTTTTTGGGAAAATATCTGACCTCTTCTAGGATGGCATTTCTAGACTCATTCTAGAGGTCATCAAATACTCGTAGACCATATTTGTCTGTGGTAGGACTGCTTTGGTGACTTTTTAGCCAAAACCTCAAAGGATGAAGCATAGATTCTAGATTCTCTGGCATCATAATTCAGTGTGCTATACATGTGAACACAAAGCAATTTACCTTACTTCATGGTTCCTAAGAAATTGTACTTTTGGTGTAGAGGAAGACTTGGGATAGTCTATGCAAAGACGATAATCTACAGAGCATGTGAAGTGTATTTATTTTAAAGGTGGGAGATGTGGTTGCCTGACACAGGGGAGAATCTGTTGTGAAAAAGCATTCAGGGGGTTCAGGGAACAAGAGCTAAAAAAGGTAGAATATGAAAGATTAAGAGAAGTTGTTGAAAATCCCAGCTGCTTTCTATATGGTGTGTGCCATACTGAGATCATAAAATTTCTAAGGTGCTAATTTGAGTGAGAGTACTTGGAGCTCTCTCAAAGTCCATAAAACCCATGTAAGAAAATGCTGCAAGCGAACTCTGCAGGGGCTGTGAAATAGCATTACACATGGTGTGTGTTACCTGGATTAACTGTACTCTTGAAGATAAGCCAATCTCACCTTCTCATAGCCCTTCTTATTTCAATAGGAGTGTTTGTGGATCCTAAATGTTCAGTCTGTTTTGACAGGTATTGCTTCTATCTCATTGCATATTTGCCTGCAGGTTAGGGGTGCTGTTTTTATAGAATGCAATGGATATGTCTACCAGAGAAAAAAGCTCACACGTTTCTCTGCTTGTGTACTGAAGTGACTGGATGTGAGTACAAACAGCAGCACAACACTAAGCCCACTCTTACATACCTCCCTCACTTGCAAGATTTAGCATCTCAGATTCACGACTGAGGTGAAGTGGCTTCTGAAGTTCAGGTAATGTGTGGCTAGCAAGGACAACCAGCAGAAAATTCTCATGCATGTTGATCCATAAAGGCATCTCCTGTGGATACAACACATTCAGAGATTGGAGCAGCGTTACAGAGACAATATTTGGAGGCTTTTTTGTTTGAACTTAATTATTTTGTTGAAAATATGAGAATGTGTTTTAGGGTATTTAATGAACTTGAATGCAAGAATTTATGAAAAAGGAAGACATAAGAAGAGAATTTTTGCCAAATGTTTATGAATTCTAAATTTTGAAAGTACATGGATAACTGTCTGACAGAAATATCTTCAGGAACCCAGTAGTTTTACTTAGCTTGGCACAGGCTTGAGAACTTGCAGCGGTGGAAATAAAATTGAGATATGATTGCTTTTTAACAACATGTATATTTGCAAATTATTAGTATAAATAAAAAACACCCTTGGGTAGTTTTTAAATTTGGCAAATGAATCAAACTTTTACAGGCATCATTTACAGAGATGAAAGCATGTGGTCCAGGATAAAAAGCAAGGAGAATGTGGCATATTAAATGCTGAAACTTACACATTGACTTAGAAGCATATTTCACTGGGCAGGTTTGAGTCTCTTCCTGTAGTCTAAAGTATATAAAGCCTTTCAAAGAAAGGGTTTATGGGTAGAAATGGAAGGTCCTAACTTATGCCAGCACACATTTTATAAAATGTGAAAAGATTAGGTGAAGTATGCTCCTTTTCAAGTAGCATGTAGAATTGCAACAGTTTTTAAATAGAGAGCAAGTTCTCTTTTTTTCTTGGAAAAAAAAGCTGATGTGAAATTGAAAACTCCTTTCAGATGCCTGCTGGTCTGGCAGGGTATCAAATTGTTTGGCTTGACTGTCTCTCTCTTTCACTCCCTCCACATTGTTTATAGACAACATCCTCAGTTCCAACCAACTGTATTTAAACATTTGCTTATTATGGGCCAAGGGATCTGGAAAAGGGCACCAAGAGTCTCCATGTCTTAGACAGGTCAGGAATATACCTCACTGCAGGCAAATCACAAAGTGCCATCCTGAGCAAAGGGTATGGGATGAGAGAGAGAGAGAGAAAGGAGGTAGTAAGAAATTAAAAATGTTTTTAGACAAGTGCTTTGTGGCATCTGATTACAGCTGGGAAAGTGGGTGACCCCCAGCTTTGCTTCAGGTTGTGTATGCTGGTTTGAAAGGTCTTCTAGAAAAAGCATATTTGCCAAACTCAGGGAGGAGGGGGTACTCCCCACAAGGCACTTTCTAGTCAGAGTACATCAAAGCTGCACTTCCAACATGGATCTTAGTTGGATTCATAACTTTGGTATTCCTGTAAGAGTCTCTTAATTTAGGTATCAGAATGCTTTAAACCAAATTTTGCTGAAGCGTGTGCCTGTGTTTGCTTGGATTTGCCTGTAATGTGTACTGGAACTTGTGTTCCTTGCAATGAGACTAAATCATTCAAGGCCTTTAGTCCTGCAATGCCTTTCCCATGGTGTTCTTGTTCAGGCAAGCTCCCTGCAGCTGGACCAGCTGTCTGGAAAGGAGGCCTAAAGCCTCCCAGCCCAACATTCTGTAAGACAGGACACAGGTAACTGTGAAATCCAAAGTGTGTCTGTATGGTTTTGGTGAGGAGGGGCTCACATCAGTGATCGAGTGTGATGGAGCATGGAAGCTCATGGGAGATCATTGGCCACTTACAGATTAAGAGTTATTGGGTCAAATTTGGTGGTTGGACAAGACAATCTCCAGAGGTGCCTTCCAACCATAATCATTCTGGAATTCTGTGAAATTCAACAATACAGCCACCACAGAGGAGGCTAATCCAGATGGAAGCTTTGTTTTGGTGTTAGCCAAAAGAGTTCATGATATAGCTGAATTTTAAAAATATATAATGCTTTCTCTTATTTGTAGCCTCTTTTGTTTTGGTTATATAGCCTTTCTTGTCAAATGTAGTTGAAATAAATAATGTGATACAGAAGGTGAGTAACTGGGAGTCTGTCAAGCTTTTATCCTCTATTATCTGTGTGATGTGGAGTTTTGCATATACAAAGATGATTAGTGACCAAGTGACCAAGTGACATGGATTTTAATGCTTTATCCAATAAATTCACTCAGCTTTGCACAGATTCATATGAGATTCTCTAATGCTTTTGGGAAAAAAAAAAGAACTCAACACCTTAAACATTTATGTTCTTCTGCTTAAAAAAATTACACAGAGGGAAAACAGAAGAGTTGGGTCCTGTTCTGACTAAGGGAATTTTCTTTGAGAGCTTTATCTGCCAACTGTGCTTATCTGTTCTCAGGAATTACAATGTGGTTAGCTTACAGTCTGTTATGCAAAGTTACATGTAATGTGGTAATGATATTGGTAATTTAGTAACTATGTTCTGCACTAATTAGTAAAATTGAATATTGTATTGCTCATCCTGAATCACTTTCAATGCTGCTGCATATATTTTCAGGGTTTTAGCTCCTCTCATTAAAGCATGTATGTACAAGCAAACATACCTTGTGAACTTTGGAAAGAAACTGAAAGCCCCCAGCATTTTATTGTGTCTGCCATATGAAGTGAGAAAATAATCTGGTAGTTTGATAAAGAGATTATTGTGTCAGGACATCTTTTGTGATTTAGGGAATAGAACTGGCTAGAATCCTTTTCTATCACCTGTGCTATGTGTAGGGTAAAGGACAATGCTCTGTATTGGGAATGTAGCTGAGAGAGGTATTGGTGCAGTGAATCTAATTATACCCTCACATTTAAATATTTTGGCTAGAGGTAGGAAAAAATTGAAGGTTACACACTGTAAAATCCTGGTCATGTTTATTCCCAGTATTATAATTTGCAATAATTTTTAAAAAATTAAGCATACATGTCTTCTGTGAAGTGATTAAACAGGAAAGGTTTAGTACTACAGTAAGAAAAAGCATCTATTTGGAAATGGTCTTAGCTAAATATCAGATATACAAATATGTGTCAAATCTGTATTGGGTTGAGTTCTCTCAAGACCATTGTGAAATGTAGATGTGTTAGTACTTAAACATCTTTTGGGAAATGGATGGGTGCTTCACTTAAACACCTCAGAGGAGACCTGTTTGTTCCCACAGCTTGAATATTGATCTAGACTCCCCAGAATTTTTGGAAAGTACAGAGGACAATGTAAGGATTGAACAGCTTTCTGGGAGGACCACTAGAAGCTGTGAGAAGACTTGAACTGATGTTTGAGATTAACAAACCCAACTGGATCGCACAAAGACCTTGAAATACTTAAAATATCTGATGCCAGATCTTCATGTGTTACGTTCTGTACTCCAGTATACTAGCAGAGCACAGCATATACTGAGCAGACCTCAGTGTGTAGTGGATACATAGGAAACCCACATCAGCTTCATTGCTTCTGAGCTAGTTACTAGCACTGAGGTAGAAATTTGGAGGTGATATTAACTAATTCTGTAACAGTTTTGGCTTCAGAGTTTAAGAGCATTTAAAAAATTTAAATGTAATACTCAAATTTAGTGGAGAGAAATACAGAAAAAAAAAATCTGTGGAAAACCTAAGGGAGCCATCAGGATAAAAATGATCAGAGTAGGGCCACAGATTAGTCTGTGTTGCTGAGCCCTAAGCAAGACTGTTCAGTGGGAACTTCACTGAGGGAAGGCTGGGATAGTTCCTAGTGAAATCTGTGGCAGTTTTTCAGGCAGTTTAGTAATTGCTTCCCACCCCAGTGCTGGTATAACTTAGTCATGTTTCACACTTGATGAAGAGAAAAGCAAGCACCTTTGTTGGAACTGATGCCATTTTCGCAGCAATCTTCTCATTGAGCTTTCATGGTACAAAAAATAAGAGTGGGACTGTACTCAGCAGGCTCAAGCTCTGCCCTGAAAATAGCAGGATTTAGCTGTTTCCTGGGGCATGAGGGTTCTGGGTTAATTCACCAGATGAAATGTGTGGCATCCTCATCTGAAAAGCTCTCAGCCCACCTTCCAGTGCCCAGTTGGTACTACCCTTAGAGGGCTTGCCTGAAAGGGAGAGACACAGTTTACCCTTTGTCCTGCTCTCCACGGCTCAGGGATGAGCAAGGCAGCCTCCATACATATCTTCTTGTTCTTAGAGTGTCTTTTCCATGACTGGAACAGTGCTGAGAGGGTCTATATTCTGTTGAAACCTTTGGCATCTTCTTTGTCCTCCTGCACTGGCTGCTGCTCATCAAGTCCTGCAGAGCATTTTGAAATTTGCAACAGGTATTTTTCTCTCTTTCTTCTCCCCTACTGCAACAGGCTGGTCTTGTATAAGCTAATGGGGTTTTCAGTGAGTGAATAAACTCAGATTTTGGCAGATTTTAAATATCCAGAAGTGATTTTTCCATATGATAGTTGCTCCTGAATTTTGAGCTTCTTTTTTTGTTGTTTTTCCTCTTCATACAAATATATCTGTTCCTGTAAAAGTGTCATCAGATCCAGGGTGGGGTAAAGCAAGAGGAAGAGCTCCACCCAAGCTTAGTGGTTAGGACACTCATCTGAGATGTGGGAGATCCAGATTCATGACAGTGTTTTCCTGGTTCAAAGCAGGGACTTGAACATGCTGACTATTGAGTTGGGGATTCAGGGCTTAGTCTCCCAGCATATTTGAGAGATTTTAGTTTTATTTGGTATTGTGTTGATGACAAATTTCAAAGACTGAAATTATTTTGCCTGAAATGGAACATCTCTTTTCCAGCCAGCCCTAATTCCCTACGGGGCAAACTCAGCCATGGCTCTGAGAAGCAGGCTTTGCCATGGCTTTGGACATGAGCATTTGCAGGCAGAGCCATAATCGAGTGTCCTTTGGGCCCTGTGGATGGGTGTGCAGCAGTTAGCTGCATGTCTGCTGCACATGGGCATCAACCAAATGCCAAACCTTCACGGACCAGAGTTTGCCACCAGAGCACTTCACCTGTGGATAAATACAGAACTATGGCAGTTTTTCTACTCTGCAGATGATTTTAAGAAACCATTTCTTGTGACTCCCTGCTTGTCATCTTTCACTGCACTAGTTTCATTCAAAGGCATTTAGACAATCTGCAGCATGTTGGGACACACTTAAAGGACCATTTAAGTAACTTTGCTTGAAGCTTTCAGTCCAGGCAACAAATAAAGGAAGGAACTGATTGAGAGGGTAGCTGAACAAGGAAAGTAAAAGTGAGCTCATTGAACAAATACCACCACTTCTGTGAAAATCTGATTAAGTGTTTAATGTCTGACAATATGGTTTGTTCTTTTAAAAAAAATTGTGGTTGATTCTGATGTATCCCCACATTTTGGTATATTCAGCTGACATATCATCACTTCACACAAGCTTTCTCACAACAAATGACTACTGACTTTTTTCTCAATGAAGGAAAATTCTACTTTGCCTTTACTGAAAAACAAACTTGCATGAGTGTGTAATTACGCCTGGAGTATTTTCTAAGGAAAAGCTTTCTGGTTTGGAACTGAGATTTTGTTGAGCTAACACTCCACAGTTTAATGCATGTATTTTTGTTACTTGGCTAGTATTTAGTAAGAGAAACTGTTTTGGTTTCTGGAAAACTATAAGGGATTCCAGGTAAAGAGAAATTATAATGTGATGAGAGACATTGAAAAAGAACATATAACTTCATGTTTATAAAGCTGAACTATAGAAGCAGAGAGACTACTTACGTAATAGATCAGACTCAGCTGGGGAATTGTAATTCATTCCTATTTATCTTGAAGATCTATCACTTTTAATGAAGGATAATAGCACTCACAACAGCCACATACATGCCTGGAAAAAGCCCATGTGGGTAGGTGCAAAAATTTGCCTTGCCTCAGGCACATACACTTGAAAAATTGAACACTGTTATAGGTTGGTTTTGGCAGAATCATGCAGAAAAGAACCCACACCACAAAACACTAGTATCTTGACAATTGTAATGCTGTATCTCTTTAACTCTTGTTAAAGGGTTTTAAATAAATTGGGTTTTTCCTAATTTTTTTATTGTGCACACTGCAGTAATTTTGGAGTTACATGTTGGAATTACCGCAAATTCGAACAACTAAAACCATCTCCTGGTACTAGTTTGGCTTTGTGCTGCTAAAATTGAGACTATGCTTGTGCCAGAAGCTGTTTATCATTTATGCTATTGGAGGCAGCACCTGAAACTTCACTGTTCTGGGGAGAGGCTGTGCAAAATGTTAGTGTGGGATGTGAGTGTGGCTGGAGAGCTGTCCTTCCTTGCTGGGAACGCTGGCACTAAGCCTCATGGTGGCTGGAGCTGGCAGCCCAGAGAAAAGGACAGACAGACAGACAGACACGTGTCAGCTGCAACCAGCCTGAGGAGTTTCTGGTGGCCTTGCACTGGGGTTCCACACCACCTCCTCAGCACTGTAGGATCATTGCACCTCTGGGCATGTGTGTGTGTGTTCAGCCCCTCCATCAGAAGCTGAGTGTATGGGAGTGTACCTTCCTGATGGGATGCTAACATATTCATAGAGAGACAAGACTTATGGTGAGCATGAGGTTATGACTTTTCTGCAAGTGTCCAGCAGACTGATTGCTGAAACCTCCACCTGTTGCCCTGAAATTATAGCCTTCTGATGAGTGTTTTCATAGTTGTAGTTCATTTTCTCACGAGTGTTCCATAAACACAAGTTGTTTACTACATTCTTTTTAAGAGATGTAATTTGGACTTTTAGTTTGACCACTGTGACTGGAAAGGTGATAACCTTATTCTCCAACCCCTGGTCATTTTCTAGAATCTATAAATACTGAGGTCAAAGAATAAATCTTCTTCTTTCCTCTTCTGACACTGCACTGTGTTGGTGTGGTTCATTCTGTGTCCTCTAGCGACATCCACCAGCAAGGTTTTACAAGGGGATACAGCCAGGTGATTTTCTTCATTACACCTTTTTGTGGAAAGGACACAGGGAGAGCTGATGCTCAGTACATTTAAACTCTCTAGCCCTGGTCTTGCAAAGAGACAGTTTCATTTACTGGCTTCAGTGGCAGTTGAGTCATTGCAGATCTCCTTGTAGGACTGGGGTCCTCGTTGATCCTGATGAGCAGCTACCCAAAATAACTCTTGTTACTGACTCTGGGTTTTTAGCAAGATGGGGTTCTAGCATAGCATCACTAGGGATCACACTCTTAGCTGCTGCCACGTTTGCTGCTGATTTTAATGGAATATCTCTCATCTCAGTTTCTACATTGAATTACTGATTAATTCTTAATTCAGACCAGAGAGGCCTCTCATGTGGTGTACAAGGTGCTGTGATTGCCCATCCTGCAGTAGATCTGTCTCACTCACTGCAGGGACCTTGATCCAGTAGCTCATGTGCTGGATGCATGTGGCTCTGCAAACCAGTGACTAATTTGTCACTGATCATCAGTAGTGGCTGCACCCCAGGGGGTGAGCACTTGTAAGGTTCTGTCTTGTCCTACTTCAGTCCCCACAGTCACATCTCATACCACACAGCTCCTGCTGCTGTAGGCCAAAAGGTCTTTAGGTGCTTAAAGTTTGTTTGCCTCCTATGTGTCAGTTGTCTTTCACAGAGATTCCTTCTGGCTGTAGCTACATTGATGCACTAATATCCAGAAAAAATATTTTCTTCTTTCATGAAAGCTTTTTCTTTTTTCAAGCTATCTTTTATGCTGAAAAGCAAGTGGTTTTTATGCCTCCTAAACCCCAAAGACTTCTAAAACACCAGATCAAGACTGAGTGTTATAACAGCAGGAATTGAGGAAGAAGCTGCTGTGAGCACATCTGTGGCAAGAGGACAGTGTCCCCAGCTGGGCTATTTCGCATTGGTGGCCCTGCAGCGAGGGCTCCCCGTGACCAAATCTTTGTCCATGCAGAGAGGACAGACACAGGTGCCTGATGGGAGATGTAGCCTGCCCAGGATATTTGCCTACATTTGAGACATGTTTAAGCAGTTTCCAGATTTCCAGATAACTTTCTTATTTTCAGTTATCTTGCTCTTCAGCTGTTTCAGTTTTATCCCAATTACTGCACTTTTCTGTGGAAAGACCAAATAGAGAGATCATACTTGTTCTTAATACATCCTTCTCAGGACAAAAACACCAGCCATTTAATAAGGATTGCTTCTTACTCCTTCCATTAGAGGCATTTTTGTATTTCTCCTTTTAGTAAGAACAGCTCATCTGATAATCAGTCAAAAATATTGTCTCTGACAGTGAGGAGTAAAGGATTGATGTATTCTTGCTTTTATATTTATTTTTTTAATCTCCATTTAGGACATCTAATAATTTTTGCAGAACAACGTGTGAAGAAAACACATTTGTTAGTATGTGGTTTTAGAAGGAAGAATTTCTTCCCTCTAAATTGTATGCTTCGACAAGCCAGAGCACTTGAAAGATTTTCTACTTAAGAGCCTCTGTCTCAGTGCATTGCATTTAAAGTGTTGGCTTTCTAAGATGGCTAATTATTTTTATTTAAAAATACATAAACAGTTTAGCTGAGTTTTTTAAAATCCATTTGGTTTCATTATAGTAGATATTTAGTTGCTTGCTATATACAGTGTATTTCTCAAAATAGTTTTCTCCTTTCTGTCATTGCTAGCTGCCTTTGTTTCTGTCAAAATATGAAACATTTTAAAATTACATTAAAATGGTTTAAAATTAGACTATATGAGTATTATTTGGAAAATATGTTAGATTTACTCAGTCTAATGATTCAGGCCTACTTTCTAGACACATTTGATATAGTTTTTTATCTGAGTGTTAATAACTCAATGAAGTAAATAAACAGAGAATGAAAACAAAACAAAAAAATGCTCTAGTGAAGTAAGATAAATAAGAACAGTGTAAGTATAGGAACAATTAGAAGCTGATTCTGCATTATTTTCCCCCCTTTTATTTTGCAAAGATTTTTCTAGATGAAGCCTTATCTAGGTAACATTCCCCTTTCAAGTTAAAGAAGCATAAATTAATTCAATAAGACTCCAACTTGGAGTGGAGATTTCCATTCCTAAACTCACACCAAGAACCTATGCTCATGCATTCAAGCACTGTTTACAAAAATGGACTAATAGGAGAAAACAGCTTTATCATTGTGGTTTTCCTTGCGGTCAGCATTAGCACAGGAGAAGGAAGAGTATGGAGGAAGGGTAGTCACATTTCCACAAAAAGACAACAAAGCAAATCTTGCTGTTAGGTGGGTGCAAGGCTGTAGCTAACTGCCAGCTTTAAATGAATGGATGCAGAATCACTCTGCTGCATCCAGAAGAGTATCTGATGCTGTATCAGTGGAATTACTCTAGGGAAGTAGGAAAAAAATCCAGTGTACTGTTTCTGCTTGCAGGTTTGATTTGATCTTGCAAGAGACAATCTTGGGGGTAGATTCTCCCAAGAGAGTCTCTTTAAGCCCACTGATGTGAGATGCACACCCTCTAGCTGATCCAAGATTTATATTCCAACTGCCAAGCCCTGAGCAACCTCCTCATTATTTTCCACCATGGATTTATGCACCACCTTGCTATTACTTGAGCTAAATACTGGATACCTGTTCCTCTGGTAACCTAAATCACACTATATATATGGATAGCAATGACCTAGAATCATACAACTGTTCCTCTGGCCCTTCCTCACAGAATCCACGGGTAAAATAATGAGGAACAAAGTATGAGAGCTGGGAATGAGACAATTCTGTGGCCCTTGACATGAGAGCTGTACAGAGTCCCACCTATTTCTAGCAAAGGGCACTACAGAAACTCTGTCTGAAACAGTCCTGCACAGAGCTGAAGTCACCGCTGCCAGCCAAAAAGTCTGGTGGTTCCAGTGATACTTGCATGACAGGCACTGGGGGGAACTGAGGCCCTTTGCAGGATCCTGTTTGGATGAGTTTGTGCATGAGTGGTGGGCTTGTACCACCAGTATAGGAGTATTAATACATGTGAAATGCCTGCTGTTGCAAAACATTAAATTGCATTAAATTGCATTATACTCCATCTTTTGGGTGAATAATTTTCAACATTCTTTTACCCAAAGGGCCTTGTCTTGAGGTCTTTTACCTAGCTGAGATTCAGTGAGTGACACTGAAACAACAGTTGAAGCAACTGTGCTTGGAAACTTTACAAAGAAAACATATGTATCCACTTTGCTCAACACGGGAGTCTGAAGAAATGTGAAAAGGTGTCCAAGATGCAAATGTTTGTTTATGAAACATTCGAGAGAATTTCACAATGGCACATAAGAGCAACCTGATTTTCCATTTGAACCCTTGTACATCAGATATGTGCCATATGGGTATCCACTCAGCACCTGTCCTGTCATTCCCACTGGCTGCTGTTTCATGAGGTTAGCGTGACAGCAGAGTTTCTTAGCCTGCAGCATCACGACTGCCTTGCACTAATCCAGGTGTGTGTTCCTCCTGAGAAAGGTGTCAAACTGGCTGTACTGCCCCAGCTGTGCTCAGCACCCGTGCTGATGGAGCAGTGTGTAGAGCACAGGGTAGCTGATATACTGGGTTGATTTTTATGTGAATGGGCTCCCAGATCTAGCTCCCAATGCAGTCACACAGGGATTAGGACTTGCACAAGGTAAGAGACAACATGATCAGGCCTACTCCTTGCAGCAGCAACCCTCACTTAGTGCACCTTGAAGCTCCATGATGTTCTTTTGGGTTTTTTTCACTGAGTCACAGAACTTTCTAAGTTGAAAGGGATCACAAAGGGATCCACAAGGATCATCGAGTCCAGCTCTTAAGTGAATGAACCATATGGGAATCAAACCCACAAACCCTGGCATTAACTTCATGCCCTAAGGAACAGAACTAATCTCAGGGTCAATATTGGCTCAGTGTTTGTGCAGAGAACCCTTCAGTACAAAGTATGAAACTAGATCCTTGCCCTGTGAATGCATGCAGGCTTCCCAAGGTACCAAGAGGCAGATTTCACGCTAACCATAAGATCTTCACCAGGTTGACTTGCTCCAAAATGTCTAAAGATAGCTTTCTCACTCCACCCTCCTTCTCCTGTTGCTAAAGCCCAGGATAATAACCAAAGGCTGGGAAGCAACTGTCTGCAAACTTCATATAATTCATAAAATTCTCCTAATTCTTTGGCATATTGTAGGAGAACTTCTTAGTTTCGGTCAGTTATTTTTTAGAATGTGAATTACATTGCAAAACTATGATACAGCACTTCAGCATGTATTGCAGAATTTCCGGGATCATGTGTAGCTGCAAACTTTCACTTCATGCCAATGTACTGCACGCCAATGGGTGAACTTTCTAAACTCAATGTTCTGAAAGCATGGAGGTTATTTTGAAATACACTCTAAGTGGATAAAAATAATCATCTAGTATTTTGCTCCCAGTTAACCTTTTGATGAGAAAAAGTATAGAGTCTGGCAGTACAACTCAAAGTCCAGATGATCTCAGTGGTACTATTCGTGGAATAGCTTCTCTTCTGTGTTAATGGATCAGAATCTGCAGCCGATTAAATGATCTCTAAATTCAACATCAATAAACAGGGAATATGCAGAAAGGAGCCATAATTACCACACAGTCATAGACCAGGGTAAGTGGGTATTATTTGGTAGTGCATTTCATAATTATTGAACCTTAGCTAAAGACCTAAAGTTGTGGATGCAGCTGAGGTAGGAGTTGATATATTCTGTAAGTCACCTCAGCTTGTTAGCATTTTTAGCTATAGTCTGAGAAATAGTCTCTTTCCCTGTGCTGTCTCCTCTTTCTGCCTCAGTCACTCTTCAGTGATTCAATGCAAAGTTGAACAGTGGCTCCCAAAAAAGCTGAGAAAGCCCTTCCTCCAGTTATCAGTGAAGTAGTAGGTGTGTCCCTCAATTACAGAAGGGAATTCAACTGGTTTTCCTTCCACACTGTCCTTCTGGGTGAATGTTTACCTATGAGCTGTTATTGAAGGAGAGGCTGAAGCCAATGGTCTTATAAGAAAGAAGATGACCATGTTCTGTGAGGAAACTTCTCTGCAGGAAGCACTGAGCTTCCTTATTTGCTTGAACAGTGTAAGGAGGATGGAAGCAGTTCCTGTGAGTCTGCTGCATAGATCTAGGGCTTACCTGTGCCCAGATCAGGCACACTGGCATGGGGAATTCAGACCAAAAGCAACTGGGACTTTGATAATTAGGGTCTTTTTTTGTTTCCAGGCAGTGAGTTCTGTCAAACATATAGTTACACTAAGTTTTGTTGAATCAAACAGAGAATTTCCTGATCGTATTAAAATTAACACAATAAACATATTAGATTCAGTCCTGATGTGACTCCTTATCAAACAGATTCACCAGCAACTTACTGTGCTATTAGATATCTCAGATAGAGGCAAAAGCTGTGTGGACATCTGAGAAATTGGTACAAACAGTGAAATTTGGGTTCTAGATCTTGTGGAAGGCAGGAGGCTGAGCTCTCTTTTTTTGACCTTATTGATGTTTGCTAATGACAGTTCAGATGCTTGGTGGTGTTTCAGTATCATTTGCAAATTCATTTGTATTTTTAAAACTCTTATATGAGGTGTCAAAGATTCTCTTCTCAGGATATTGTGCTGACTTGAGCAGGAGTTTAAACATGAATACACTTTGGAAGGAGTGGATCCTGAGCTGGCATGTTAAGTGCAGGTAGATGTTGGATCCCAATGCTCCATTAAGCTTACCAATACTTTTCTTAGGTAACATCCAGTAAACTGGGAACTGGGGTGGGAACCCCCTAAGAATGGGTTTTCTTGGGAGCAGTTTGGTTCTTTTGGATTCCAGTGTAGCCTGCAAATGTTCAAAGCTGAGCTGATCCTCTTGTTCTGGAACAACTCAAGGGTTTGGGGTTTTTTGATAAACTGATAGTAGGAGGTGAAGGTCAAAAAAGCATTACAAGGAACATGGTGAGAAATTAGTTTTGTAAAGGCGACTGAGTCCTATTTTTCTCTGTCAGTTTGCTGCCCTTGTTATTCATATAATTCATTGCAAAATCTTTCTGACAAGTCTTTTGTTTGGCGGGGAGGACAGAATTATGAAAGTGCTTTGTTGAGCTCCTAATTCCCCCAGCTGTCCTGGTGTTGACACCTAATGTACCAGAGCAGCATGGCAGTCAACATCAGCATTCATCAACAGATAATATCAGTAAAGATTCTATTTCCTATGCTAATCAAAAGTGGTATCACTGATATCTGATGACAATTTCTGTCTTTTTAATAATTTTCCCTCTGTGGAAAGCCTTTAATACTCAGCTATTAGTTGCATCCCTGGAATCATTTATTCTCTGTACAGAGATGCAATAAGATGTTTGCTCCAGTTAAGCCAAGACTGAATTGTGCCTCAAGGACTCAGCCAGCCAGCTGCTGAATCTTTATCAAACTGACACAGACAACTCTCATCCCTGACAGAGGGATTGCATTCCCCTCACAGGAACATGATCTTCTTTCAGCATTTTAAGCATCACAGTGTAAGCTAGAGCACACATTGACTTGCTGGCTGGGCACAGGGGGAGAGATGCCTGCAGCCCATTATCTCTGCCCTCACCAGCTGTGGCAGAGAGACTATGCTGCAGCTTCCAGGGAGTGTGGGGATTTCTTTGGACAGTTGCAAGGGGAAGAAAAAGGGCTGTCTCTGGGCAAGAATGTCCTGATTTATAACAGAACTATATTTATGTTAGTCGTGACCACATTATTCAATATAATTGAGGTCAAGAATTGAATGAGTCTAAAAGAATGCAAAAAATAGTTTCAAAATTCCTATTATAAATAAAGACCTGGTTTAGAGGTTTTGTGAGAACTCCAGAAGCTGAAAGGGTAGTAAACCCCCAGTGTTTTCCAAAAGACAATGCCAGAAACACCACATGAAAATTCCTCTCAGTGGAGACTGACTGCTTTAAAATTATTTTTTTTTATTTTTTAGTGCTTGACAGTCTCTCATGCTGCCCTCACTGTCAATTTATTTTCACGCTATTTCTGTGCAAGTTGACTGGTTCATCACTGGTACATTCTAGTATCAGTCAAGAGCAGGGACTTGCTGTTTGTAGCTGCAGGAGGCAGTTTCCATCCCTCAGCATGCACCGAGGTATCAGCAGCTGTCAGTCAAACAAAGCCATAGCAGTTCCCTCCAGACTTATGCTCTGTTTGTTAGATCTCCTCAGGATATTGGCATGTATTTTCCTCTGACTGTATTTTGGAAGGCTGGCCACTGGGCTGAGGCTAGTTCTGCTCTCCTTTACATTTTTGTGCCACCCTAGAGCAATGTTTGCTTGAAGAGTTCCAAGTATTTGCCTAACTTTTCACATCTTGCTTCTTTGCTTTTGCTGTGCCTGGTAGGATGGTTCCAAGCCCATAGTGGAAGCTGTGCCTTGGCACACCTTTTAAAACATGAATTTTACTGTGTTTAGCTCTGTCTAAAGGGATGCTACTCCCATCAATGAGAACTCTCCTGACTATTGCTTCTCTTCATAGTTTCCAAGCAAATGTGAGGTTTCCCCCCTTTCCCAAAGCTTCTCTTTCTACCTACTCCTGCCTTCTTCTTCCATGAAACTCTGGAGAAACACTGACAAATAGCTCTCTGCAATCAACTTTTCATGGCTATGTTGCCATAACTAAAGAAATTGTCACCATTTTGACCAAAAAAAACCCCACCAGAATGTGACTTGTAAGCTCGAGTAATGCAGATATTTTCTGTTACAGTTAACCTTTGCTCTTCAGTTAAAGCTGTTATCTCAGACCTAAGCCAAGGGTCATAGATAAAACCTCCCTGGTTTTTTTCCACCTCTTAGCTGAGTTGCATCAGTGAACCATTAACTTAGTAGATTATTTACTGTTACCTTCACAGAAATGCATACTGTACTTTTTCTGTATTGCATGGGTTTGATTTACATATGGCCCCAGTTCTATAGGTTCCTCTCTGAGGCAGGACATTCATACCATAGAAAAACAAACAGGCAACCAAAATTTGCATAAACAGTAGTCAAAACTTTTGTCCTTATATCTTTTCTATTTAACGTGCACCACTAATGGTCCTGATTTACACTGGCAAAAAACCTAATTACAGCAATGTTAGATAAGCATTTGCCTCAAGTTACACTGCAAAGGCTGGGATCTGATTTGTTCCTGGATCCTGCAGCAAGCTGCAGCCAATTAATTATAGCTCCCTGATCTGAGGACAGGTTACAAGTACAGATTGGAGCAATATTAGAGATGACAGTGTCTTGAGGGCTGCTCTAATCATGACCAGGTGCCTGTGGCCATTGTGGTGGGTCAAAACACAGCTTATGTTGGGCTACCCCTCTGTGCCCTTGCTGTGGCCTTGCAGGGGCTGCAGGAACTGCTTGCACCAGTTCTGTGACAGGGTCAAATATCCAGGCTGAAAAGGAATGAGTTCTTCCAAGGGGGCAGCATATGGAAGCGGAGAGGCCATGGGCTGACTAAATCATCCTCCCATTGGGTAGTCAGCAGGAAAAGATAACACAGCAGGAGACATCTGCCAGCAGCAACCAGCTTTTCTGCTCCTTGACTAGCAAATAGAGCCTTCCTGGCTTGGAGATTTTCCACTTTCTCCCAGTTTCACCAGCCTATCTTTGAGTATCAGATTCTACAGCCATTTTTTGGGGATGGACTCCCTATTTCTCCTCCTGCATGCTCCTCTTTGCTGTTGCCAAATGTCATCTCCCTTCCCAACATGTTGGAGCTCCCCAAAGCAAAGGGAGTGGAGTGTGAGAAAACAAAGGGATTTCTCTGATTCAAGTTTCATTTGGTCTTTCAGTCAATTGAGAAATAAATGTGATATCCCCCTCCACTCCCTATTGACTGGGCCTGTGCATGTAGGTCAGGCATATGGAACTGGATTTTCCAATAGTTGGGAAAGAGCTTAATCCTTAAAAGGAGATTTACAAGGAGGTGTGGAATAAAAGGGATAGGTTCCCAAAGCCTTACAGTGGGAAGCAGAGAGAAGTGATTCACTCAGCTCTGCTAGTTGCCTTTTACAGATGCCCTTTAGAGGAAGCCAGAGCTCCTAGAGAAGGGCAGTACACGCCAGCCATGGCTGCTTTTATGATGTTTACATTGACTTCAGCTCATTTCTTGACAAAGCAGGGCTTACTAGTGCTTTCTTTCTGTACTGTGGGGAGGGATTATTTTAATTTCTTTTGATGAGCGGGTTTAGCTCTGCATAGCATTGCAGCTTTGCTGATGGGGACAGCTGGGTCTGACAGTGGTGTCAGGGGAGGAGCTTGACTTACCTGGTCTGTAGCACATGGTTTGATGGTGCTAAAGAGGCTTTGCATGCTCTAAGCAACCTCCAAAGAGCTCTGCTGCTTTTAGAAGCAAATTCCCTGTGGCAGCAGACAAGACTAGGGGCAACACTGCTGCCTGCTGTCTAGATAAATCCAATGTGCCAGAAGTGGCTCAGTTTCGGGGGGCAAAGGGGAAAGAGAGGACAAACAGAAAAAGTTGGGATCTCACTGCTTCCTCACACACACAGCTGTCTTAAGCACGTGGCTGCTGTGCATTGTGCAGCACTGTTCATCTTGAGCCTAGGTTATCCAGCTATGACACTGACCTGTCTTTGAGCACCAGATTAAACCATGGAGCCAGAGGCTGGTGACAAACTAAATTTGGTTTGTTTTCCCTCCAATGCCCAAGAGTACACCACCCTCTGGGATACAGGTCCAAGATATCACATCTCTCAGTTGTGAGAGATGTGAAAGCTTACCTTCTTGCCCCTGGTCTGATGCTGCTCAGACCACTCAGAGCTGAGTACTTCATGCTCTTATAGCCTCCTGAGGGCTCAGGACACACAGTAGCCACCATGCAGCACCCATCTCCCTCATCCTGCACTTCCAGGACATAGGCAAGCACAGGCAGGACACCCCTTTCCATGTCCTGCAACTTGTGTCAGCATTTCCAGGTGCCCTGCCAGCATCCCCCATCATCCCCACATACTCTGCCACTCCCCATCTGCTGCTTTTGGCAGTGTCCAAATGTAGCCCTCAATGCTCTTTCCAGACAGCTTAAGAAAGCTGAATGAAAGGTTAAAATCTCAGGCTAATGCAGAATACTGTGTAAATTTCCTTTGCCCACCTCCTCCAAAGGAGAATGTTGTATCTGCACCTGGCTGTATGGGACAAGATCTTGTGCTCCCAAATCAGAGTCCCCTTTTGCCCACCCTGAGCTGTGCACAGAGATGTTTTAGTAGGTGAGTCAGAGGAAGCAGGCTGAGCAGGGAAACCTCTCTGAGTGCAGGACACCCTTGTTCAAGTCAAACTCAAAAGTCCTGTTTGCAGCATGGATCTAACACGCTTCTCTTTCCTCTTTCCCAGCCCAGATACTCTTCACACAAAACAGCCCATATCAGTGAACCTGGATCTAGCTGTTTGCCACAGGAAATTATGTTATGAATTTTAAATAACTTTAAATGCACTCACTGAATCAGCTTTGTGCTCATTTTAATAAGACCAGTGTGTCTTTGTGAGTGGTTGATGATTTTTGTTTCCAGCTCTAACGTGGTTCTGTGCTTCAGCCCTGACCTTGCTCTAGCCATGCTTATTTGCCCCTTTTTAACAACTTTAGATGTAGGACTGTGTAGATTATGACGGTGTGGCTTATCATAAGGTTGTAGAGGAAACAGTTCAGTCCTACCCTTAGAGTTCATGGTGCTGCTCATAATCAGTGTCAAGATAGCAATCTGCTAGTGTTTTTCCAAAGGAATGAAGCTATAATTTTCCTCTGCATGACTTTAGCTCTGAAGAAGAGTTTGTTTTGCCCCTTATTACAATAGGGGATTTCAGAGTTGAGCAAGATAATGAAGAAGTTAAGTAAGGTCAGGAAAAGAAAGCCCATGTGGCCTTAAGGGTCCTTAACAGATGGATTTTAAGTATCTTTTTCCTTCTTGGGAAGACACAAAGAATAAAATTCTGATTTTCCCATGACTTGAAACCTCTGTTATTACTTTTATCTTTTCTTCTATTCCGTGCCTCAGTGCATGTATTATTTTTTGGTGTCTGTTGTTCTCTCCTATAAATGTAAAACGTCATGAAAAAACCTTTAGCTGCAGGACAGGACTGAGAGATGTAGTAAAAGTAACACCTGTGTTGCTAACTCTGTTCATGGTGGTAGTGCCTGATAGCTCAGTTCTCTGGGGTGCATGTATAAGAAGGAGGTATGTCTTGGGAAGAAGGCAAACTTCTCCTTGGGCCATTCTTCCTCTGCAGGATTTGTAGTATGGCCTGGATTTTCTCCCCAGAAATTTTCTTCCAGAATTTTATTAAGGCTAACGTTTTTCGGGAAATTAGATATTTCATGTTGATTCTTCCCTCCCATAGAGGCTTTGGCTGGTGATATTAATTGCTTAAATTCTGCAAGAAGGAAACTTCAGCTGTGTGGAATGAGAAAGCAAACTCACACTCTTTCAAGCTCCTCCTTATTATATTCATTTGCATTCAAAAGAGTGAGAACATAAATCTGTATTGAAAATGCAGGTACTCAAATTCCAAACACAGTATTTTTCTTCTCTGTGTTTAGATCTACTCTCATTCATTGTGTAGCAGTTCCTATGAAGTCAGTAGATTTTGCCCTACAGGAAAAAATGCAGAAAGATTCAGGGTGTACACAGAATTCAGTCCTCTGTAGTTTTTGCTTCAGGCACCACAGTGATCTCCTTGTCTTGCTGGGAGCAGTGCACATCACCCTTAAAATTCCTACTCCCCCAAAACAAATGTTGTTCTACCTCTTGAAGGCAGGGAGTACCTGTGCATTCCTCCTTCACCTCAGTTTCTGCAGGATTTCCTCTCTGACAACTTTATCATTTCTAAGTTCGCTGTTTCTCTCAGTCACTTGTCTGTCCTTAAAGCCAGATTCATTTATGTATTGCTTAATCCGTGCTGTTCTTTAATTTTTGGATTTAGAATTTTAGACCTGTAAGGTGGCACTGAGTAAGCCATTGCTAAGATCCAGTGAGCTCCTGGAAGTGGAGAAAGACTGGGATAACTCCTGTTTGCTTTCCCTGCCAGACCTTACAATGAGCATGCTCATTGTGCCCAAAAATCAGGCTCAGGTCAGGTGTTAAAAGCTGAGCACCAACACTGGAGCCATGCCAAATCACTGGAAAACGCTGGCCTGGATTTTTTGCTGCATGAGTATGTTTTGCTATCAGCTTTCATTTTAACAAGGCTTGGAAGTGGAAATATGGCAGAGAGTAATTGAATGTAAACAGGATGATGGGAAGCCTCAGACTGAGTGTGCAGAGCACTCACTTGCCTGTGCCTGCTGAGGGAGGCTGTGCATGCAGGGTGAAGGCTTGGATGAATGCAGCAGCCCTTTTGCACATATGTGGTGCCTGCCTAAGGCACAAGATGGGCATGAATGATGGGCCAGCACTTGCATGCATGTCTGCTGGTGCTCTCAGTCCCAGGGGTTGCACCATTTAAATTTTAAAATGGCTAATGATGTTTTCTATTTTATTTTGGTATGAATAGGGAAGTGCAGTGCACAGCCATCTTTACAGTCAGCCGTTTTCAGTTCCCCTTTTTTTCTTCTCCTCCCTTGGGCATGAGAACTCCTGTGAGTGCATGTAGCTCAGAGGCAATCTATGATCACTCCAGAAATCATGAGTCCTTTAGTTGACCAGATTTTACTGGAGAACTTTGTTCTGATTTCTGTAACAGAAGTATAAATGCAGAATATGGAAATAAGTAGGAGCAGGATCCACTTTTTGACATAACACTTTCAAGGAACTCTTTGTAGTTCCTTAATTTTCACATTTTACTGCAGATTTGTTGCTACAGCTCTGATATTACATTTTAAATCAGTATATTATAGATTGTGAGGATTATATCAAATATAGTAGGGAAAAGTCATGACTCTAGATGCAGTGATGAAGGGTAGAGTAGGAAATAGTGCTGAAAGATAAGCTGGCACCACAGCTGGTGCAGCAAGAAAAAATGCCCAATTACAGAATAGTTGGAAATAATTGTTAGGAAAGATGTTTTCAGTGATTGAAGCCTCCTCACTTACATAATTTTAGAGTTAAAGTAATAGGTCCCCATATGTGGAATGCTATTCCACAGGAAAGGATGTGCCCTGTTTTAGTGAGATCCACAAAACAGGTATTTATCCTAGACTTCTGGTATTGAAGAGCAGCCTGCCTTTAGGATACAGGTCAAAGGTCCCACGTGGGAGAAGAGGATAGGTAGTGATGGGAAATGACTGATGCTTGACTTGAGTTCCAGTGAATTCAGCTAAATTAGCATAATGGATCCTTTGAGGGAATGTATGTAACATCTTTGCCACACTTTGGACTTCTCAGCATCATTCAATGGCACAAGATGAGGTTGTCTTCCTGCTTACCTCCTCATAGCATTACTGTATTGCTAAAAGCATGGATCCTCTGGGTTATTTACTACAGGACCACATTTTTTAAGCTAAAAGTTTGGGATCTAAACCATGTGAATAAACCCTTTGGCCTTTCTTTAGGAGATGGCAGGAACAACCAGTGATTTACTTCAGCAGTAGAAAGATTCCTTATTATCATGTGAAAGTGCTTTTATAATATCTTTATCAGCTCTCAGAGTTACATGAATTACTCTTCCCGTGCACAGTGAGTGTGCATGCCTATGGAGGCTGTCTCAATTGTCACTGTTGAACACCCCATTGTAGTTTTTCTTGTTAAAGTATGGGCATGGTAGTGTTGTGATGGTTCTCAGTGTCTGGTATTTCTGGGCTAACTTCACTAGAGTGAGCTAAACTGTAAATCTCTCTTCCTCCCCCTAGCTGCATCTCTCCTCACAGTCTGTGACTGGTGTCCTCAGTTGCTCTGGAGCCCATTTGTCACTGCCTGGCTGGGTGCAGCAGCACACTGAGGAAACATAGCAAAACTGAGAGAGAAACCAGGTTTATTTGATGAGTTTCTAGCTTTAATGTAGTTTAGATCAAATATTGTTAAGAGAGCCCAAGCAGCAAAAATCTTGCAGAAAATAGTTTTCTCACCAAAATAATTTGGAAGGTTCTGGTTGTTTTGGGTAACAAAAGTGGACCTGCCAGCTTCTGACTCGACTGGCAATAATGAACAAATAACCCAAGGCCTCAGCCTGGCTGGATGTTGTCTTTCATAAGGATGGAAAGCACAGTGTTTCTTAAAAGTGTTTTATTTTGGTTTTGACATTTTACATGCATATTCTTCATCTATGCAGATTCAGAATTTTCTGTTAAGAGGGCTGAATGAATTTTGCACCTGAAATGCACTTATTAACTTTTACAAGCTCTTAATAATATTCTCAAAGGAGTAACCACTATAAACAGGACCTGCAAAAATATGTTATAGACAAATGTTTAAAGCTACATTGATGGTTTCCATTGATTATGCAACCCATCCAAATCTACAGAAGATCTATGTTCATTAGCAATTTCTGACTGAAATCAAACAACCACATTAGACCAAATTTCAGTTGCCAAAAGTCAAACCACGGTCAGACTTGTGAACAGTAAGTACAATACACAGAGAAGGATTCTGCAATGTTTTAGTCAGCTTTTCATAGTAGTAGTGAAAGTGATGTTACCATTTAAGGAATTCATGGTATAGTATATCAGTTGCTGAAATGCTTAAAAAAAAACCACAGCACACTCATTTTCACAGACTGGGAAATCAAAGTGCAAAAAAGTGAGATGAATTGGCTGGGGAGACACAGTAGCCTCTAACAGGTCAGACTGCATCCCACTTATCCAGGGCTCAGTGTTGGTGTTAATCAGTAAGGCCTGCTGCTTCCTGTGCAGCATTATACCTTGTATAATAATTGAAATCTGAAGTAATTTTTGTGTTTTCTCAGCTGGAAGGGCTCCAAGAGAGCTCTTTTGCTCACTAGGTGACAGTTTTCCTTACATCTCACTAGGAGAGATGATTTACCAGAAGTGCTCTACAGAGAGAACAGTACTTGTTGCTGGGAAGTTACATGTTCAAGTGTCCAAGCCCAAAACCACAATTCACTATTTGCTTTAGACAGTCATGAGATTACATGTTTTTTCTGTTTTAAGCTGTTAAAAATAAAGCAAGGATGCAGAAAATAAATGTCAGAACAGAAGGAGCGCCCTAACTTTCCAAGTAATTAAAACAGCAGGGTGGCAGCCCTTGGAGCTGAACAGATTTATAATTCAGGAATTGATTTGTTTTTTCCCAGATTCAGAGAAATCATGGCACAATTTCCCTACATTCCTAAAATTCATTTTTGAATCAGCCCTGTTCTGAGCACCATTTGTTGGCTGCTGACAGCAACTAGGAAGCAGCAATACCAATACTACAGTACAAAACTTGGTTCATGTCTCCTCTTTACCACCTGACTTTTGAAAGCTGATCTTACAGAAGGCCTCATATCACTGGGCTTGATCTGCAAGTTTCTCAAGGCAGGAGGTACCGAGTTCATTGTAGTTCAAGTGAAGTAGGGTGGTCACATGCAACAGATGGTGAGCCACATCTTCATCTCCATTATGGCACTTTTTATGTAGCAGTTGCCATCCTGGACAGTGAGATGCTAAAAGAACTTATTTCTTCAGCTAAAATTTGGTGATGAAGCAGCTGCTGAGAAAGACTTATGCCATCTGTGTGCTAGAAGGAGAGATAAGCAGAGAAGATACATTTCTCTCAGGACTAAACCAGCTCCTCTTTGGGTATTGTAAATAAAACATGCCTAGTGCTGGTTCCCAACAAGAACATAGTACAGTAAAAGGTTGTCTGTAATTAGGAGTGATTGTCACTAATTACACTCCTGATTGTCACTCCTGATCCCAACTTAAAACATTTGTCCTCAGAACAACAACTATAAGCTGTATGTACTGTTTGTTTTGCAGGTTAGAAATACATTTCAGATACAGACAGGTTACCTTCTCCTTGCAGGGTTTACATGATTTGACTGAAAAGCATGTGGCTCCAAGGCAGGTCCTTAAAGGGTCTCATGCTGTTTGAGCAGATGGAAACCAGAGCACCTACCACTGCTGCTCTGTGGAATGAGTGTGTTGATCTGTACAGAGACAGAAATTACTGTCTCCTACCACTGTGGATGTGATTATCTGAACCTGGGAGAGTTTTCAGCCTGACAGTGGTTGATCTGTTCCCACGGGAAAATCTTTTGGGAAATGTCTCTCTCAAGAACTGTTTTTTGTAAACAGGTTTTGGTTCTCAAAACAATGTCACACACATGTTCTCAATGTGTTTGTCTCTTGTTCCCCCAATGGCACCAGAGAGGTGGTTCCTTTGGCCAGTCATGTTAACCTGTATCAGAACACCTTATAAAAAGGTTGCTAGACCCTAAAATAAAAACTTCTTACCTCATCTAAAGAAAACCCTCAATGTTGTTCATGAGTCCACACTTCAATTTTGTGTCCTCTAGCAACATACTGCTTTAACTTACCTGTGACCAAGAGGGCAGATGGTGCAGCCCAGCAGGTGCAGAAGATTCTGTGATGTGTTATCTCTAGCTATGGACTGTCCTGTTTCCAGGAACCCTCTTCTGGTATAGGTAATAAGAGCCTGCCAGTAACTTTTTATATAAAGGAGTTATTGATAGTGTCTCATCAAAATAGCTTTCATTTCTAAGAAGTACAGGAGGAAATATAGATAAAGCTTCATGTCATATCCTAGTCTTTTACATATTCTTGTTAGGTGATTGTATCAATTTTATCATATTTGCTGCATAGATGATACATTTAATGTGCTATGAAAGAGTATCCAAATAAATCAGTCTTACAAATGCAAATGAGCAAATCTGCTGCATCCAGCAACACACTAGCAGGTGTGAAGATAGTCAGTTTTTCTCAGGGCTGAAAGGATCCAACATTTCAATTTTGTGCATGTTTTGAATCTTTTCTTAGATGGATGGGTGAAGGTACCTTGCAGAATATAGCATGCACTAGGAGTTCCCCATTACTCAGTCCAAATCAGCACAAAGTTACAGAAATATCCGTTTATGCATTCTTCTTTAAAATAGAATGGAAATTTAAAATAAAGTGGAAATAAAGTTTTCAAAATTTCTGTCCTGAATTTCAAGCCCCTGTTTTGTTATTAGCTCTCGATCTCTGACATCTTTCTAGGCTTGGGTTGAATGAGCATTGGAGTTTTGCAAGCAATCAGGTATGGAAACTAAGGGATAAAGGCCTGATCCAAAGGCCATTCTTTCCACTTGGCCTTGAATATTTGCATCAGAAGAAAGTAATTAAGGCCACTGTGGCACCCTGCAGTGTCCAGGCAGCACTGAGATCTCACAGCATGTAACTAAGTGTGCTGGGCTTCTCACAACAGCAGCTCCTGTCCTTTGGCAGTCCCCTGGCAAGCACCTCCACTCCTTTTACCATTATCTATAGACCTCTTCTGGGAACTTGTGGTGCAGGCAGGTGTAAAAGGAGAAAAAAGAAGAAACATGACTTGTAAGTGTGTTGACATCCAAAAGTGAAGATCATAGTTTCTAGAGCACTCTCCTTCTGGCAGACTGTGTTTGGGGTTTCTGGGATTCTGTGGTGAAGAAGGCAGGTAATGTGCTGATGTGTGAGGACTGGCAGGCTTTCAGAAAAATTCTAACAGGGGATTAGCATCATATATTGGTGTTTAGGCTGCCTCAACCCTATTCTTCATTATCATTCTTTATCATTCTTCTCCTCTTTCAGATTTAACTGCTGGTACTCCTGCTGGAGTGCATCTTCTGGAGTCAGTCTGTCCATCACTTTGGCCCCTGGTTGGAGAGGGGATCTGTTACCCCCTCTGTGTCTGATGCCACGAGTTGGGCTGTGCACTGCTTCTGCTTGAAGTTCATCTTAAGTCTGGAAATATTGCACTCTTGGGCCAGCTCTTGCAGAGGATTCTTGTCGTGTGAAGCCGTAGGAAGGCTTGGAGAAATAGCCAGGGGCCTGAAATACAGAGCTGCTAGACTTGTCTAAATGCCTGACTGCTGTGGAGGGGCAAGCTGGTTCAGGCTTCCAGCGGCTGACAGATCCCAACTGTCCAGACATTCACCCCATCCCAGAGCTGCTGGAGGAGACCCTACAGTTACTACAGCCTGAAAATCAGCTGGTTCTGTGGAGGTCAGCCACAATCCCCAGATCCTGCTCAGGCCACATACAAAAGCCCTGTGTGTTGCAAGAGAGCTGCAGACCACCCTTGGGAAGCCTTGATGGACAGCTGCCCGGCCTCCTGGCCCCACAGCATCACCCTGAACTCATCATTGTTGCTGGGCCAGAGGTCTTCCATGAATTAGCCTGAAACACTAATGCTTGTTTTCCTCTTGCACTGAATAAGTAAATGACAATATCTAATTGTCAATACCCCTCCCCTGAGAGACATGCAACAGCATTGCTCCTCAGGGCATATTCCCCACTGCTGTATTTAGAACAGTTTGAAAAGACCAAATTTTTAAAAAAATTAATCTTTCCAAAAGCTCCCCACCCACCAGTTCTCCTCTGCCAAAATAGAGTTTGAAAAAAACCATGGGGGAGGACAAATTTATACACTCTGATGAATGTGAGTTCAGGATAGAACCTGATCATCATAATTCTTGCAAATGTTCAAGGATAATGTAAAGCCATGCTGATGATGATGGCATCATGCCCAGAGAGGTCCTTTGTTGTAGATGCTTGTGGTGTTGCCTCTTTTTGCATTTTATATTAAAGGTGAAAATGTCAGTTTTCTTCAGTGTTAGAGAGTATTTTTCTTTCAGCTTATCAGTGGATATTTTAAATAAGGCTATACATCAGTAAGTCTGTAACTCTAGCTTCAAATCCCTTGCAGAGTGAGTTTAGTTATGTTTCTGTTCAAGAAGCTTTCACTTTCTGCAGATGTTATGTTTTAGTTATTTGTGAACATTTACTACAAAAGATCAAATTGTCACTTTTGCTGCTTCCATTTAGTATTTGTAAAGAACGGGTCACTTATATAAATGGGGTCAGCCCTGATACCAGATTTCACAGACAGTGTTTGTCCTGTGTATGCACACTATAACTGAAGCAAATGATAATGTCAAGGAATTGTATCAACCAACTATTATTTGCTTCAGAAAATAAGAGGAGGCTAAAACTTCATTATTGAATATTTCCTTAAAATTTACATTAAGAGAATTCTTTTGTGCAAGTTGTGTCAAATGCCCTATCAGGGCTTTGAAACTGGGTGGAATAAGAGTGATGTTGAATTTCTAACTACAGGGGTGGATGCTAGGTTGCCCAGTGCTTGCGCTGATCAAATTCAGTGATTTGAATTTTGCAACTTGGAAAGAGCTACATTTGTGTGAACTACACTGTGCTACTGCAGTACATATTCAACCTCAGCCCAGGCAGTCATTTCTAAAGTTGTAGAGTATGTTTGTGTCACTATGGTTAAGTATTTTGCCTAATCTAATGGCTAAACCATAACTGTAATGAATTCTGACATCACTGGATCCTCTGCATCACCAGTGATATCTTTGTAATTAAAGGCAGAATTTAATCTTGAGATTTTATAAGGCCGCAACAATTACCTTTTACCCATGCAGATGAAATACTGCTTCAAGCAAATCTATAATTAGTCAAAACTAAAACAAAGTGCATTTCCATTATTAACAATATTGCACAAAAGTCTCAGTGCCATAGCTAAAAAATCAAAGCCAAGTAATAGTTCAGAGACAGTTGCTGCTATAAAACTTTTGACCTTAGTTACCAAATGTACATGCAAACAAATAAACTAACCAGACTGAGATAGTCCCCTAGGAGCAATCATTATTTGCAAAATTTTGGGGGCTTTAAGCCAACCTGTAAAGTTTGTAGAATAAAAAGTTTGTTTGTTTATGACAGCTTATTAATCAGCAACCTTTTTTTCCTATCTGAAAGGCTGTTTCACAGATTCACTTCTACTCAAGGTACCTGTATGTGTAATTGATATTGCTGAGTAAAAGGCTGCAGGAGTCAGGAAATGTTTTGCTGAAGCCTCAGGGACAGCCCTGTGTATTTTGCAGTGAGTCCATAAGTCCCATCTTGCCAGATATAGTCTTTAGATATAACTGTGCTCTTGGCTAGCTATTGCTTCATGTTGGCTTAAAATATTTCTGTGCTATATTGTCTAATCTGGGATCCCTTGGTTCTTAGTAATTTCCTTCAGTAATGTTAGAGGACTTTGATGTAAGCATTGCTTGTTCAGTGGGTTTCAGGTGTGCCAAGTTAGTTATCAACATTCCTGTGTTGATTCTTCTGCTAACTGCTAACCTCTGGCTCTTGCACATCCCTCCCGGAGCACTGAGGATGACCTCGATGAGGGTTTGTATCAGTGTCCATCCTTCAAGTCTTGCTTGGAGTCAGCTGGAGTCACACTGCACTGATCAGCACAAGTGGTCATTATTGATACTTACAGGCGTTTTTCATCTTCAGCATGAATTTTGCTTTGACAACGTGCTCGTCTGTCCGGGTTTGAAAGGCAGGTGTCTGCCAAGGAAGGCAGGAGCTTCCCGGTGCCCCTGCGGATGGCAAAATATGGAACCTTGGAGCAGCCGGAAGGGCAGAGGCGGGCAGAGCCCGGCACGCCACAGAAAACTCTGCAGCTGCAGCGGGAGCCGCAGGGTGACCCGGCGGCGAGGAGGTGCTGCCTTACAGCGCAGGGAAAACATTCGGGGCAGTGGCAGAGCGAAGAACCAGCGGGGATGGGCAGCGGTGCGAGGAGCAGCTGGGCTGGGCTGCCCATGGCAGCGACCCTCCTGCAGCAGCAGCAGTGAGACCTTCCTCCGACCCCAGAGCGACAGACGGGGAAAGGAGCCCAGCCCAACCCCTCAGCCCCCGCCAAAAGCTCGCAGTATCTCTGCCCTTCCAAGAGAAGACTCCTCAGCTAGGAGAATTGGACCAGCTACACTCCTCCTCCTCCTCCCTGGCCACATCTTTTGTCTCTGTGAAGTACTGGTCGTTATTGTATTGTAGCAACAAATGGGAAGAGAAAGAGAGAGGGAAAGAGAGAAAGAAAAAGAGAGAAAGAAAAAGAAAGAAAGAGAGAGAATAAAAGAGAAAGAGCTAAAGAGAGAGAGAATGAAAGAGAAAGAAAAAGAGATAGAGAGAGAGAATGAAAGAGAAAGAAAGAGAAAGATAAAGAAAGAGAGAGAATGAAAGAGAAGGAAAGAGAAAGAGATAAAGAAAGAGAGAGGGAATGAAAGAGAAAGAAAGAGAAAGAGGTAAAGAAAGAGAGAGGGAATGAAAGAGAAAGAAAAAGAGAGAAAGAGAAGGAGAAAGAAAGAAAAAGAAAGAAAGAAAGAAAGAAAAGAAAATCCAAACCACCACAATCATCCCCAAATCTCATAGTGTACCATCTGAAACACATATTAGAGGAACACAAATTTATTTTCCTCTTTTAAGATACTGGAATATGTACTGACACATACTGGGGTCAGTTTAGGGTAGGACTTTATAAAGTGACATTTTCTTCCTGTGAGGACAGATAGGATGTGTTAAGAGCTTGTTTTCCAGAGCTTTCCCTGCTGGCATTGCCTACCAACTCTGAAAACACAGCTCTCTATCTTTTAGCATGAGCCCCAAAGCTGAGGGAGAATCATAAATCTGAGCCTCAGCTACCTGCCGTGCAGCACCTGTGTAGTGCAGCTCCAACCACAACTGTGGTCCTTCAGATGTTCCTCCTCAGGACATCTGTCAGAGCATGTGCTTGAGTATCTGTTTAACATGCTGATCTTACCCATTTCAATACACCCCTGTTCAGGGACTATTCTAATTGGCTTACTTAGGAAGTAGACAAAACATTGCCATGTAAAACTCATTCACATTGTTAAGCATGAAGAGAATGATTCCTTTAAGCAGGTTTTGGTTCACAATCTGTGTCATGGTAAGGCACAGACAACAAGATCGACAAGTAAATGTGAGAAAACCAGCTCAGCAAAAATATATTTTAAAGTTCACAGAAGGTTTTCCATATTAGGGTGCATGGAGAATAGTGTGATGATGAACAGTGTGGGGCTGCCTCTGGTTCTAGCCTTTAATCACTGAGAGTGAAAGGAAAGAAATACAGTAAGAAGTAGCAATGATTGTGGATACCTGCTGTGAGCCACAGGAAGGCACTGGGATGTAGCTGTAACCCTAAATGAGGTGCCAGCAGCACAGAAATGACAACAGTAGAAAGCATACTACAACTTCTTGTTTTCTTTTTTTTTTGTTTGTTTGGCTTTGGGTTTTTTTTTCTGTTTTAAGTACAAGGGCACTATTTCTCTGTGTTTTGGGGCAAATCCTGTTGTTTCCTTTGCCCAATCTTTGAGACTACTCCCAGGAGAATATAGGGATGAGAAAGTTTGGGAAAGTAGTCCCACATGCTTGCAGTTACTAAGTCCTGTAGGCAAAGCTGGACAAGCAGTCTTTGTTCTGAAGCAAGAGCAAAGACTCTTCTGCTCTTAACCCAACAATGTTCATTTCCTGAGGGGTGAGCGGAAGTAAACCTTTCACAAATTATTTTTGAAGCCAACCACGCCACCACAGTTGAATACTCCTGTGAACTAGGCTCTAACAAAGCAGTTTTACTATAACAAAAGGCTGAAGAGTTACTCACAAAGATGACACTTTGCCTTCAGAAAAAGGTCCCAGAAAGCACCCTACATTTTGTCTTCCTGGTAGGATACACATGGAGCTTACATCAATAAGCCTTTAATCATGTGTGTCTTTACTAGTTGTTTGGGCCATATAAACTCTTCAGAGTCTTCTTGTGTATTTGTGTTAAATGTCTTACGCACCTACAGAGATGTACATAAAATATAAATCCTAGCCCTTATCAATAATCAAAGAAAGAAGCTGCTGCAGCCTGCACTTTGGCTGAGCACCTGCTCCAAGTCATCTGAAGAGGAGGAAATAAAACCCTTGTGTATGACACTGTGGAGCAGTGGACAAGTGTCTCAGCTCCTGTCTTCAATGCTCTGTGCACCCACAGCACTACAAAAACACAGAGGAGCCTGTCAGTAATGGGGTGTTCTCATTACTCTGCACATCCTGGGGGCTGCCATGGCCTGTGAAGGGACAGAGCATGGCAAAGAGCATGGACAGCTGGGGGGGACATGCCCTGGGACTGCCTCTGGCCCAGGAGAGGAAGGAGCAGAGTGAGTCTGGAAGTGCTGCCACAGCCCCCAGGATGTAGATGTCACTTCTTTCATACAGTCATTATTCTGTTGAAGCCAAACTTCCCATACAGCTGTTTCCATAGGCAGCTCTGTGATGCTGAAGTTCTCAGGATGACTCAAGGTGTGAATTTGCTCAGCTTTGTCTTCACTGCATGCCAATCTTCATTTGTTTTCAGTCTCTGCAGGGATGGGGGCTGTGCACAATTTCACATGTTCCACCACAGCTGTATTTCCCATACAAATCCCCAGCCCTCCTGTGCTCTCAAAGATGAGAAATTATGTTCTTGCTAGTGTAACCCGTGTGAAAACTTCATCATAATCTGAGTTTGGGAGGGACAATGCAGGTTTCCTGGGAAGGAATTCTGGTCTGTTTTCAAGGTAGTGGTGCAATCTCACTGATGGAGTGAGAATAACTTTTCCTTTAGTCCCTGCCTTGGATTGCACATTAGTCATATAGGACAACTGAAATATTTCCAAAAACACCAACAGAAGGGCAGTAATTTTTTTTCTCTCCTTTTCCCCACCATTCTTAAATTTCCCTGTTCTCCCTTTCAGTTTTAAAAACATGTACAGCTTAATTTTAAAACTTCAACCCTTGCATCAGATCTCTTTTTCTGGTTACATGTCTTCTTTCTGCCTGCTGCACTAAAAATAATGGTGTGTGATTATGGCAGCAACAGAGGTCACAGGGCTGGCTGAATTAGAGTATGAGGAGCACCAAATCAGCACTGTTACATTACTACTTGAGAAGGGATGCAAGCATCTAGCTCTTTTATTTTAAAAACTTTGCTTTGTCCAAAAAGTGTGCAGTCAACATCTGTCCTTTTCTAGCAAGGAATAGTTACATTTGTAGAGAAGTTGGGTTTTTTTCCCCTATTTTTGCCATATTCTTCCCAGTGCCCTTGTTTTCTTTTTTCCCCTGGATAAGGGGGAATTTTGACAATGGTCTCTTAAGGTTTCATTCAAAAGGCCACAAATCTTTCAGGGTGAATTTCCAATCATTCCAATCCATTTCCATACAAAATGACCTTATTTTTTAAAAAATTAAATACTGAATTCTGGAGCTGCTTCTCAAAGACTTTTGGCAGTGGTTGTATGAGAAAGCAGCTAACTTGTAGTCACTTTGGCTAGGGGAAAAGTTCACCAGTAGTGCTTTACACTAGTTGGGGTTTTCTTGTTTGAATATGCTTGGTAAACTGATGTTATTTGCTGTTAAATCTAGAAAACTATTTTCTAAGAGTATAAGCACTGCATGACATTTCTTCCTGTGTGCTGTGGGTTGCTATTAGTGTCTGTCGAATGACTTTGTTCTCTTTTCTGTTTCTTAATCTGATCTGTGCACTGGCCCTGACTTTAGGAAAAGAAGTCGCAGTTGAAACTGATTTGGAAATGAAATGTAATTTTAGTGTGGATTTTGTATAAATGCTGCCTGCAGGATGTTTTGAAGCAGTCTTCTAGGACTAGCCAGCTTTTAAAGAGCCTAATCAGATAGCACCTTAGCTAAAGCACAAATTCCACTTTTAAGTTTAAGTTTTCATTGCTTAATTGACCTGTAGTTGATTACTACAAAGTAAAAGTGCAGTACAGGATGTCTACTACTGCTCTAGTAGATCTAAATCTGTTGTCTACTCATGCTGTCATTGCTACTTTGGATTGCATGAGGCTACATTTTAAAAGGTATGTCTGATTTTTACTTTCAATCCTCTCATATATAACTTTTCCACTTTTCATGCCCATCCAAGCTAATAACCTGAAGAGAGAAAAAGGCTTTTGTGTGAAGTTACAAAGCTGGATAGTCATTGTGTCTTGAAGACACCACTGAGTTGCACCCCATAACTCACTAGAATTCAAATAATAAGAAATTAACTGAAATGGGAAATGCACATCAAAATCCTGAGATGGAAGTAGTTCTTTAGACTGAATTGTGGGGACAACTTCATCTGGTGGGTGAATGCTACCAAGCAAAATTCCCACAGCCTGTAGTTCTGCTGGGATGAAATTCATGTTGTTGTTCTTTTCTTTCATTGAATTGTATGTTTATCCGACTGAATAAGTGTATTTTCATGGCATTAGAGCTCATGAAAACCATAAGTCAGGGTTTGGTGATTCGCTAGAAATAGGTTTCAGGCTGAATAAAATGAAAATTAGAGTGACAGTGGAACTTTGGATCTCACATTTTGTGTCTCACTTTGGATAGGTCCCTGGGAATGTTTAATGCAAAATGTATCAGTGACTGATGAGCACTAAATAATCAAATTGATTTGCCTGTACTCTAAAAGCTGAAACCTGCAAATCTAATTTCCTGTTGAAGTTTTCACTATTGTTAACAGCTGTACTGTCAGGCATATATGGATGTACAACAAGAGAGTCTTTAAATGCAGTTTATTGTTTGGCTCATGAGTATAATAAAACTGTTAGCCAAACTCTGCAATTGAACACCAAGTTGTCTCTACTTATGACAGGAGCTTGTCAGTGATTTCCAATAAAAATTCCTGTAGGGCTAACAATTATAGAAATATTGGATTTTTACTCTTATTAACAGTCAGAAATGGATTGTATATTAGTGGACTACTGTCACTAGTAGACATGAAATAGAAGAGTGGATTGAAATCACAACAGTGAGGTTTGATCCCAGTGAGGCAGAAGCCTTTATTTCAGGGTTTAGCAACCCTTTTTATAAGGTGTTCCCATACAGGTTAACATCACTGGCCAAAGGAACCACCTCTCTGGTGCCATTGGTGGAACAAGAGAAAAACACATTGAGAACATGTGTGTGACATTGTTTTGAGAACCAAAACCTGTCTACAGACAACAGTCCTTGAAAGAGAAGTTCCCAAAAGATTTTCCCTTGGGAACACATCAGCCACTGACAGGCTGAAAACTCTCTCAGGCTCAGAAAATCATGTCCACAGACTACAGTCAAACTACATGTGCTTGAAGTGCTCAGAACTGTCCCTTTGCTGTGCATATGGCTNCCATCCCATCCCATCCCATCCCACTGTGGGTTTGCTCAGGAGAGTGTGTTGGGAGCTGTAAGTATCCTTGTTTTTGCCAGCAAAGGTGAGGTTGCAGCAAGGCCTGCAGCATTTCTGCACGCTGCACAGGCATGCTGCTGCTTCTGGTGAAGCCTGAACTGAGAGGACACCCTGGAGGAGAGAGGCAGGAGAGGGCTGTGCTGGCTCTGGAGCATGTGCAGCACCCCACACTCAAGCTTTGCACAGTCAGCTTTGCACTTGAGCTCATAGCAGCCCCTCCCAGGCTCCCTCAGTCACCTGTGGGTGACAGGTGCACCCACAAGGACAACTCCCTTCAGGCAGAGGAAGGAACAGACTCCAGCCTCCCACATCTCAGACAAGTTCTGTAACCACTGAGCTCCTCAAAGGAAAAAAGATGCTGCCCCTGCCAGGTTTGGGAGAAAGGGCTGGTGCTGTGAGAGTAGGAGCCTGCAGGGAAGGATGTGGGTAGTGGGCATTGTGCCTTTGCAGTCCAGAAGAAAACATGAACATAGTTAGGGGCAAAGATAAATCTCTCTTCTCGGCATTTACTGAAGGTTATTTTACATTGCTGATTTTTCTACATTTGCCCTTTTTTGGAGTCTATTACAGCAAGCTGTATTCAGGATTACAGGTTGTCCTGGATGGCTGAGCTCTCAAAAGTCAGCAAGACTTTTTCTTTATTTCTTTCAAATGATCTTTGGTGGATCTAATCCTTGGAAGTGTGAGTCTTGTTTCCAAAGCTGATTTAAATTATCAAGTGCCTAAGAGTACCTGAAACCACCAGGAGAAATACTTCTGGCCCTGAACCCTTAGGAGTACCTATAGCAAATTTTCATCAGGAGATGAAAAAGCTTAGTCCCAGCAAAGGAGATAACAGGCACTCAAGATATGAGACAAAGAAATGCAAATTTATTTTATTTATTTGTATTTATAATTTTGTAAATATCTGACTGCATCTTAAAAATTTAAAGGCATCACTTAGAAAGACATCAGTGGAAGTGCCAGTACATAAATAGTTATTGCTGTTTTCACATATTTCTCAATGAATCCTCAAAACCTTTTCATACTGTTTACTCAGCCTCTGAAAATAAGATTTTAAACTTGACCAAAGAGCTTATGAAGGAAGCAAATGCCTTCAAAAGAGCCTGAGTCCCGGAAGTGTCATCTGTGATTCATTACTGTTGTAAAGACACAAAATGAAGCTGATGAGGACAGAGAAAGTTTCCATAACAGCAACAGTCCTAAAATGAGACTGGAAGAGTTGTCATCATTGTTTGAAATGATGCATGTTTGAAGCAGACACAATCTCTAAAGCAGATCACTATTATTTTCTGCTCTCATTGCTGCTCTTGAGGCATTGTGAGACTCACAAAGTCCCTCAGCCATCTCTTTCCCTTCAATTTTTCCATCACTGTGGAATTTAAATAGCTTGTCTTCTCAGACAATAGATTTGTCTTTCTTCCACCAGTACTGTATTTATTATAAATGCCATTTCTGCTTAAACAGAAGGGTCTTGTTTCAGAAAGGGCATCAGTCAAATTTTCTATAGCAGATGTCATAGTTTAGGAATGGCACTCCCCAATTTAGTGTTCCCACTGAGACACCAAACCACACTGCCTATTGCTTGCTCCTCCCCTTTCCCCTCTCCCCTGTGGTGGGATACAGAAGAGAATTGGAGGCACAAAAAGTAAAGATGACAAGTTGAGAGCAAAACAATTTACTGGAAACAGCAGTGAGATAAGGAAACAAACAGTAACAGAAACTATATTATTGACAGAGGGTACAAGAAAAGAAACATTACTGCTCACTACAGAAATCCCCCATAATACACCATAGCTAAATGCAGCTGCTGACTGCTCCCTCTGCCTGGGGACCAGGGTTATCCCACCCACTCTCTCTGGCTTGGCATCAGAATTAACAAGGACACTGCAGTGTTACCCTCCTGCTCTGTCTGCCTTGCTTACTGGATTGCAAGGAACACCTTCTTCCTGGAAGAGACTCCCTCTCCCACCTCTGGCAATGATGTGAGGTGGTGTAACCTCTGATTAATTAAGATTTAAGAAATGAGGGATTAGTCACAAGTACCTAAACTTTTACACCAGCCACCTTGGATGAGTTGTGCCGAGTCCCTCTTCAAACACTTCTCCACCTTGTCACACACATCTATTGCTCCAGTTCATGATGAAAATGTGGAGTAAGCAGCTTCACTACACACTTGTCACTGAAAGTGTTCCTGTTATGTTTGCCCTATGTCTCGGTGCCATTTTGCTACCAGTCCTGGACACTTCAGGGTCATGTTCTCAGCTTGCTTTTCCAGCTAGCCCTGTGTTCAGGTGCCCTCAGCCTGTTTTAGCAGGTTGCTTCTGGCATGTTCCTTGAGTATGCTGGTCACCACCAAATTAAGAGAAAAAAGAAAATCAAGTGCAATCCTTTGCAGCTCAGGAGACAGCCTGGGGAAGATCTTTCCTCCTTATCTTAGGTGACAGAAATGCATTCAGACAAGCACACAAAGGAGGTGAGCATTACTGGTCACAGTACAGAAGACACATCTGATCAAAAGGCTGAGGTTGTGAGGCTCTAGCATTGGCTTCAGTAAACTTTGGATCAGATTCCACATGAATTTGCTTTGTTTTGTTTTGACATCAGTTGAACACTTCCTAGTTCACCTGAGCCTGAACACACAAACAGGACTTGGCATGTTGGAACTACAAAGCCTACAAAGAAATCCTGCAAGCCTGCATTTGCTGAGGCTTGCTTTAGAAAGAAACGTGGGTGATCTGCAGTTTATGGGGCGTAAACCACAGGCTGCTGGCTGTAAAGAGCACACTGCTACTTCTCCATGCCTATGCTTCAGACAACACAGAGATATTGAAACACTATCTTGACTTTAATTCAAAACAATGCCCAACTTAACAAAAGGTTTCCAACTGTTTACTGGAAACAACATCAAGAGAATATATGCAATTAGCACTTAAAAACCTGTGAGTAGCTCCCAGCCACCTCACCAGTGTATCTCAAGTAAGATTAACACTGAGACTGGGAAGTATGATCTCTGTGAGCTTGCTACTGAACTTAGTGCTTTGCTCCTGCAGCCAAAACTAGCCTTAAAGGCTGTGGCCATCCTGCTGTGCTTAGAAAATCCTTTGTAATATAGATAGATAGATAGATAGATAGATAGATAGATAGATAGATAGATAGGTAGACAGATGAACAGCAAATAAATATGAACACCTTTGTTACTGAAATGACTGAATTTTCTCTGAATGCAAGCAATGCAAGTCTGGCTGTTATCCAAATATATAAAATTTAGTCTGTTTGATTCTTTAACAGAAATTCTACTTTGTCTAGTGTCCTGGGCAGGGTTGATTTTGTGTGTTAATTTTTGCAGTAGCTGGGAAGGGGCATGCCCAGGACTCAGAAGTTACACCTCTCATATCATTAATGTTAAATTATAATGTAAATGAATTAAAGCTGAGAACATGACCCTGAAGTGTCCAGGACTGGTAGCAAAATGGCACCGAGACATAGGGCAAACATAACAGGAACACTTTCAGTGACAAGTGTGTAGTGAAGCTGCTTACTCCACATTTTCATCATGAACTGGAGCAATAGATGTGTGTGACAAGGTGGAGAAGTGTTTGAAGAAGGACTCAGCACTACTCCTCCAAGGTGGCTGGTGTAAAAGCCATGCTTTTACTTGTAAGCATGCCTGTTGGTGCTCTGAATTAGTTCTGGTGAGGTTGGGATCTTGTCCCACCTCCCCCTCCAAAAGTGCAGCTCTGCACGAGCACATTGCAGGCCTGTGGTTAAGTTCTGCAATCTGGTCCTGTATGAAATACTCTGCACTTCAGGTTTGTGGTGCAGTAACTTGAGCAATCCTAGCTATGTGCAACTGGTCATATGGCACTCTAAAGTAGGAACATGCTTTCCTACAGTTATTAATTTTCATACAAAGTATGGTCTGCTGCTAGATTTCGGTGTTTTCAGGCTCACTGATGCCAAGGGGCAATTCTCAAGGGGCAAATGTATTAGATGAGGAAAAGCTTTTTGTCTCCAACAGTATTTCAAAGACATTTTTCATTTTTTTGTATACTGCCAGGATACATGGGAACACCTGTTACAAAAATCAAATGGAGGAGCATTCTCCCCAAATAGGATATTTCTCTACTGCCTTCCTTAGTTTGTCTCTAAACAAAAGCATTATTTTTGTACTGGCATATCCACTTCTGAAAGATTGATCATATTGCATTGGAAAAGAGATTTGAGTGAAATTGTGTATTGATTTGCTCCTTGATGTTTAAAATGACAGATTAATCCGACTAACTATGATTAGAATGGAGGAATTAATATTTCTGTATGATCTTTGTCAGTTGATTATGAAGCATAAATGTTTGTTGCCTTGCTTCTCTCTGATCTGCAAAGAGAAGGTTAGGAAATATCTTTGGTCTCATCTTTCCTGTTGTGATAAATAACTGATCTGTGGTCAGAGCTGTAAAGTTCATAACCTACCCAGAAAAAACTTAGGAACAAACCACTGCTGCTGCAACAGCATGTAAAGTGGAAAACCTATTTTCCTGGGGAGAGGTGCTGCTTAAAGATGATTTCACAAAAGAGGAAGTCCTTGCTGTTTATCCTGCTTGATCCAAATGTGCAACATTTCCTGTGGCCAGCTCTGCAGTAAAATCAAAGGGGGTAGCAATTTTCTGTGGTCTATTGCTTCCTATAGCATACCCTTATGAGAAAGGAAGAAAACTACCATTTGTTATAAAACTACCCCTAACCTTCCTTTCCATATTAATCAGTTCTAAAAAAATGACACATTGGTAATAACCTCACAGAGTCCAACTGATAATCTGTTTTTCACATCTCTCTGGCAGAACCACTGTCTATTTTAAGGTGACAAAAAGCAATCTATATATTATGAAAGCTGGAATTTATTCCTAAGACTTTGGAAACACAGAAAGTAGACAGCTGATAAAATCTGTGCTTGCAAGAGGTCATTATTTAGGTTACAAGGTCAAACACAAAGCGAACAGCAAATGCCATAATTAGGATTACCTGCACAGCTTTAAGTCCCCAGTGTATTTTAATAGAATTACAGTCTTTAATTGCACCCTGTTTTCCTGTGATGGCTCCTACCTGGGTAGGATTTGGCAACTCTGGAAAAATGCAGATTTATTGAAAACATCTAAACAGATTGATTGAAATATCTCTTCAGATTTTTCTAAGGAAACAAGCCACGTTCAGTGCAGCAGAGAGCTGCCTTTCTCTTTTGTTTAGGACTGAAGCTGATGTTTAGGCTTTATCTGACAAGAAGTTTCTTGGAAAAGTCTATGTGTGTGCATCCACAGCAGGGAATGCAGTTCTTCCTGTTTTCCCAAGCACTAAGGTAACTATTCCTCCTGGACTCTGCAGTCTGGGGACTGGCATCCCCTAAACACTGAAGTGATTGATGAAATCAGTTGCCAGCTGGAGTCCTGGGTGGGTAATGCAGGAGACAGAAGTAGGATTCCTGTATTCCACTTGTGTCTGACTCAGTGTGTGATCTTCAACAGCAAATGAAGTCAAATCAGGGCATGCTCTGATCTGTCACGGAAAGCAGTTATGGCACTAATGTTTGTCAAATTTAGTTTAGTCAATACTGGAAAACACAGGCACAAGTAACTATTGAGTATTGGGTCCCATTTTGCCAGGAGAAGGCTGACAGAATTAACAAGGATGCTGCAGTGCAAGACAATGCTGCTATTAGTCTACTGAGAATATTTGTTCCTTCTCAGTACAGGGCTTATGATAATGGGTTTTGCCCTCTCTTTCACTTAATTGGCCACAGCTCTCCCTAATTGCCAGAAATTATTCACTGAACTCACATACCATTCTAACTGCATCCTTCAGAGCCCAACTGTTCTTGCTGTGGGTCTGTATCCCTGCTCCACATCTCACACAGCAGTGAATGGACCCAAATCATCTTAGGACAGAAATAAATGCATTTGCACCAGCTTCTTTGTACACGAATTCTTTTGGGACAGCTCAGATTTACTTTTCATGCTCTGAAGAACTTCTAGGACTTGAACCACACCTCTGCCATTTCCTGGGGCATCAGACTGTGCTGCTGTGAGGAGCACTGGGGTAACCACAGTGGGCACAGTGGGGCTCTCTGATTCACCTGGAACAGTTACTGCTGCATGCAGTTGATCTGAGTCCCTCAGAGAGCAGCAGAGCAGCCCAGCACAGGCAGCTGCCTCAGAGCTCCTCCATCAGTGGTCCTGCAGCAGCCAGGGAAAGGTAGCAGTGCTGGTTTTTGTCCTTGGATACTCAACAATTCCAAGGAGGAAAACAGAAGAAAATGCTCTTTGGATTGGATACTGGTAGTGGGAAGAGTCAGAAAGACAGAATTTAGTAATGAAATGAGCATGCAGACTGCCTCATGGTCGTCTTGTGTGCATCATTCCTAAAATTCAGGCACCGACTTCCGGCCCACAAATCAATATTCTCTTTCTAAAAATATGAAAATTCTGAAAGCAAGCATCCCAAATCTGAGACAACCTAAAAGTGGTTACGGTTTGCAAATTATCAAAGAAAAAAGCATTTGAGTGTCATTTAGATATTGATTCTTAAACTTTTAAACATTCTTTTCCTCCTTGGTAAAATGTTTTCCAATAAAAGCAAGAACATTTAATTCCCAAAATATTAGTATTAATGTTTCAACGATTTGAAACATTAAAACTTTGGGATACATTAGAAGTCATCAAAAATTATGAAAAGTATTCTTGTAGTTAAAATTAGTCCATAACTTAGCCTGGTTCCTATAAATCACAGTAAAACGGAGTTGTTTCTATATACTCTATTTCTCTGCCTTTCTTCCTCACTGCTTTTGTTGAAAAATTGTTCATCATGGTATTTTGTTACCTATTTTACAGCAGCTTACTCATCAGTTGGAAGTTAGTCAGAGATTAGGAAACATCGTGAAGTTATCGAAAAACTAGCATGTTAGAAGGAAATCAGTTAATCTTTAGCCTCACAGGGTAGAAAGAGGAAATGTAATTGCAAAACTGAACTATGTTTTACAGTCATTTTCACTTAGAAAGCCCTTCAGATAATTCTATAATTAGCATGGGACACGTAACAGAGGGAAAAAATACCTGACACGAGAGGAACTTGGTGAATGTTTTCATTCATGAGTGGGATTTAGCTGCCATGGCAGAGCAATCTCCTGAAAAAAAAACTCCACTGAGTAACAAGCCCTAGTTTTCAATACATCAGAGCAGCAGACACCTGGGTCTTGGCTGAGCTCAAGAGCTGCTGGTGCTCATTTCTCAGTAGCACTTGTGGTCCATCAGGAGCAGACTCTTGTCACCAAAGGGTGAGCAAGACTCATTCCAGTCAGGCACTTGACTGTGTTTGCCTGATCCTTAAAATACCTTTCAGCACAATAACTTCTTCAGCCAGATCAGTGAAATAAAATCAACTTGGTTTATCACACATGTTGATGCTTATATAGTACCTGTCATCACTCACTTAAATGGATAAGAATAAGGATAGAGATTAATTCCTGCTCTGTAATTTGTCTCGAGATATAAACATTATTTTTAACTACTAAATCCTGAAGTGTGACGCTTCATAAAAGATCTGCCTAAATCTTAATAATAGTTACTGGTGCTTAGGTCAGGATTGATTTTCACCAACATTATTTATACAATGAACAGTGTTTCAGCGATTTTATCTCTGCTGAGGAAATTCTATTAAGATTTCAAGTGTTCAAAATCCAGGTTCTAATGCTGAATTGTGTAAAGAAAGGATCATAAAAGAAAATAATAGTTCATGCGCTTTAGTGAGATAAGAAAACCGCATTGGATTTCTTCTGTCAATGAAGAACACTTCTACAAAAATTGCCTGCCTCTGGTTTTTGGGTAGAAATCTGCTGCTCAGTTAAAGTGTTGGGGGATAATTTCTATCTTTGTAGAAGATGTATTTTTTTATTGGGGGGAAGAGAGGAAGACAAAATCTATAAATGGAAAGTAATAATTTTGTTCTGAAGAATGATAAAAATAATTTTCAGTATTAAAATTCATAGTATGAACTTGGGCTAAAGGATGTGCCTTTATGAGCTGGATTGTGAGCTGGACTGAGCAGCTCTGGGAAGGGGACATTTAGTAGTACCCCCATGAACCATAGAGGGTACACAAAGCTGTAATCATATCAATGCAGAGGCACATATTTCCACACCCCAATGCCTTAAAAAGGGCTTCTTATCCCTAGGCTATGATGAATGTGTATAAATGCTCAGTCCAGGCTCCAGATTGTCACCCTAAAGTCATAGATCTGGGCTTCAGAGCTGCAGTTGTAATCAGGCAGCCAGAGAACTAGAGCCATCCTTTTGAGGCACGTCTGGAAAATGCCTCTGTTTTTCATCTCCTGGAGGAGACAGAAAAATGTTGGTGGGAAAAGTTTTCAAGTCTAGTTTCCAGCTTCTGCAGTCAGCTGTATCTTCTAAACCTACCCATAAATGAGATGAATTTTTTCTTTCCTTTTTTCTTATTAGAGTCTAATTCTGTATCTCATCCTCTCATGACCAGAATTTTCCTTTGATTTCTAACCCAAATATATTAATGGATATTTTATGCCTGTTTTTCTTTAGTTTTCTCTGTTTCAACAGCTACTTTAAGTGTCTACCCCTCAGAGTACCTACCGGAAGCTGTACCTTTGATTTAGCCAGGAAAGGAAAAGAAAGACCCAAACTATGCTGGGAAAAGAGAATATAATACACAATCAGTTTTCTCCTCCTTACCACTGAGCTTCAGCTATTTTGCAAAGTGCCATCAGCTCTGGCAGCTGCACCATGCCCTGCTCTCCAGCAACAGTGGGATCCAGGCTGGCTGAGGATGTGATATTTCCTGCTTGTGAAACAGTAAGAAGGGGACACTCAAACAGACTCTTCTTCAATGAGTTGTATCAATAAAATTCCAATCAGCAAATGCCATCCACATGCCACTGTGACCACGCTGGCTGCTGCCCGAGCCAGGGCTGTCCATGGAGAGGCAGAGCTGTCTGCTGCTGCATCAGCCTTCCAGAGATGCTCACCTGTGGACTAGATTTTCTGAGCCTGAGAGAGTTTTCAGCCTGACAGTGGCTGAAAGGACTTTCCTTTGGGAACTTCTCATTCAAGGGCTTTTTTTTGTAAATAGGTTTTGGTTCTCAAAACAATGTCACACACATGTTCTGAATGTGTCTGCCTCTTGTTCCTCCAGTGGCACCAGAGAGGTGGTTCCTTTGGCCAGTCATGTTAACCTGTATCAGTACACCTTTAAAAAGGGTTGCAAAACCCAGAATTATGACTTCTCTGCCTCAGAGGAAAGACTCTCGCTGCATCCTGAACTCTTTGTCATGAGCCACAGCAACACTCACCAGCACATCCTCTCATTCCACCACTGATGAAGCATGCTTCAAACAGAAACCAGATGTTGTGTGTCCACTGTATAATTGCACAGCTGAAAAGAGGTTACCAGTGGCCAGACAGCAACGAGCAGTAACCACAGGGAAGTATTCTGTCCAAGCCCTGCAGACCAGGCTGGATGCAGCCACTCAGTGCTGTGGATTTAGACACTTGGAAGAGGCTAACCCTCATTTTGACTCACCTGTAAATCTCTTGAATCTGTAGGGTTTGCCCCTCTGAGATATGGCTTGTGTCTCCAGGCTGGCTGCAGAAGGCCTGGTCCCTGCTCTGGCCACGCTGGTGTGACGGCACATGAGCGTCCTGCTGCACTGAGCACACAGTGCAAACATGCCACACAAATACCTCTGAGCTTTCTGGTCACATCTGTATTTGTGTTTTCAATTCATACATTCATGGGCTGAATTTTGCAAATGTAGGGTTGCAGGGCTTATATCAGACCTTCATTTGGATATGTATGACTGTGCAGCCAAAATAATGCTTTGTCACCATTAGCAGTAATGGAGATACTGCTGGCAGTATCATTGAAAATCTAATGGTATTGGGCAAACTAGCTTTTTGATTGCAAAATTCTCATTCTCCCAAAGATTAGAATTTCAAAAACAGAAATGGTTATTCAGCATTTGATATTCAGCCAGGCCAGTTGAATTTCCGCTAAAGAAATAAATCCAGCTAACATAAGTGGGGGCACTTTGTAAACACAGTCAGATAACTCAAAACCTTTGCCAGTCCCAAAGTGTAGATAATTTATGATTTGAACCTCCTTCTATCACCACAGGACCCAGGGAAGAAGGTCAGGGGATACAACATATTTCTCGTTTGAAGCAGTATAAAATAATTCTCTCTGCTAATGATGTTTATTACCCATCCAGATAATAGCATTAAATCTTTGCTTGAACTTGTTGACAAAGTTGCTTCAATATCTTCCTGTAATCCTGATTGGACACAGTCAGGGCTTTTGCCAGTGAATGGTCTCTGCTCACTGCTAGTAGTTAACTGTTTAATTCTTAGGGTTTCACACCCTCAAGGTATACACCCAGTGCAATTGCTAAATTTAAAGGTTAGAATTGCCAGAATTATCAGGAAAGTGTCAGCAGCTTGATTTGGTTCAAATTTATCTTGGTAGGGGAGACCGGCAACTAATAAGATTATGATTGTTCCAAAAAACAATTACATATTGAACATGCTGACAGTTGCTATAAATCCTGGAAGTTTTCAAGAGATGGCTCCATTACTAGCTCTGTTTTTGTGGAAAAATGAGAACCACAACACCGGTGTTGGGAAAATTCTGGAAACTGATAAAAGGGAGCTTTTATTTGGAGGCAGAGCATCCTTCTGGTTCTCACCTCCTGAAACTGAGAGAGACCCTGCGTGGTTTTACCCAGAGGAAGCTCAAGCTCAGCCTTGTTTTTTATAACCATTGGAGCTACAATGTTATCTCTCCTGAAGAATCAGGTTCCAGGCTGGCATGATTCACCACAGAAGGAGCCAAAGGGCTGGCTGCTGGCCTCACTGGGTGTAACTCTGCCTTGGTGACACAGGTAGGGAGTGAACCTGAGTTTCACATCCATGAGGATGTAAGGTGTGTAAATGCCTGCTGGTGGTAGTGCCAGCAGCAGCTCTGGAAGCAGACCTGAATCTCCCAGGGCACAAAGAGGAGGGGATGAACTAAGGGCAGATTTGAGTCTTGCATGTCACTCCCAGCCTCACTTCTCTGCTGTCAAGAAGCCCCTCTTCCTGCCTGTGGTAGTTGCAGAAATGCTTTTTAGAAAGCTGTTTTGAGAGACATTCAATAAAAGTAATTAGAGAGAAAGCAATTATGCTCCAAGACCACTTGAACTGCATTTCCAATCCCTGAGCATGCCTGTAATATAACTGTCTTGGAAGTTGATAAGCAGTGAAAAGTCTCTGCATTCTCCCATTGCATCACAAATGAACAGAATTGATTTGGAACATGTCCTCCCATGGACAAAAACTGTCTTTTACTTTCATATGTGCAAGAATGCTCAGAATACAGCAAAATTACAAACAATAAATATTCTAACCAGCCTGTTGAAAATGTCAGAAAAAAAAAAATCTAAAATAGCAGAATAGTTATACCATAAAATTTCTGGCATCTTTGGGATGACCTTATGCTTTTGTGTGCCAGAAGGGCCTATTTCACCCACTTTTGGTTGTGCCTCTCAGGGTAACTTGGTCTTCTCATAAGCCAATTCCAGATTAGAGAAAAGTCCTGGATTCACTGAAGTGGATGGGAATTTTTGGTACACACAGAATCTTATCCCCAGATTTTCAAACATGAAGAGATGAAAATTTGGCTCTTAACTCTCCCTTGGGATTCTAGAATTAGTGGTTCAATTCCAAAAGCTCTGACACCCACTGATTTCAATAGGAGCTGCTGGAACTCTGTGAAAAAAGGTTGTTGAGTTCTAACACTAAATATGGATTGTGGAATCTTAAAGTTAGGATCTCACTTTTGAAAATCTTGGCCCAAACCTTTATTAATACCACACTACCACGTGTCCTGTATCTATTAGAAAAGATAGCATCATTGACATCCACATCTGCTGTATTCTGTAAATTTGGGAAACAAAATTGATCTTTTAATCAGATTTAGATGAAAAACTGTCTCTGATATAATAATTGATAGTTGGGAATTGTCCATAACTGCCTATCCCCTGTGACCAAATAATTTGCCATTAGTTAATATATCCCAAACAGCACATAGGACAAATGGTATGTGTATGTAATGTTCCCAAACAGCTGTGGTAATTTGAGTAATTTCAGCAATTGCCAATTTTAGAGGAAGTAAATAATCCCAGGTTACCTATAGTCATTCTTACTGGCAGTATTGCAGGTTTGAAACATTTTCTGCTATGCCATCTGCTATCACAGATAAGTTACAAATTTATCTGTCACTTCTGTATTTGTATTATTAATACTGGTAGTTATTAAAGGTAAATTACTTATACTCTGTATATACTCTAATACTGTCTATACTCATACTCAGTCTCTGCTTCAGCAAAAAAAAAAAAGAGAAAAAATTAAAGATGGTTATTAAAATCCATATTAAGTCAGATCTCCTCTGATGCATTTTGATCAGAACTAACCAGCAAAACAGAGTTGGCTGTGATCTGAATTTGCATGGGAAACCTCTTGGTGTAATGAAAATGCTGTTGGAAGTGGTATTACTAGTTCTGTAGGTGCCTTGAGTCAATAGTTTCACATTGCTTTTATAGTGCTTTGAGCTGTCAAGGGCACTGCCTGTGTTTTTAATAAAAATTCTATGGGACGTTTTGCAGAAGAATCAGCCCAGATGTTTCAGCTGGATTTCAATTTGGCTATCCTCTGCTTATCTCTCTAGAAACAGCTAGAGTTAGGGTTGCAAAATATTTTCCATTACAATCCTTGCTTTTAGCAGGCTTCTAATTTCCTGAACTGTGTAATTTTGTTTGCTGAAATTTCTTGAGCTCAGCTTCTGCTGTGCAGTGAGGTACAGCACCCTGTGCTACAGTTGAGCAAGGTCTCTTCAGCCACTTCTGTGTATGGGAGAAGAACTTTTTACACATTCCTCAGCATAAACTGAACCATGAATATGAATTGTTGTGAACAGAGCTCTGGTAAAAACCTTCCTCCCCACAGAACAGCTGAAGTGTGAAGTTTAAAACCTGGCACAAACAAGGCAATTGTGGGTAAATAATGATTAGCACCAGGTCTTTACACCTCTCATTTAATATTTGCATGAGCAGCAGCCCTGTGAATATCACAGGCCCTTTTGGTAATACAAGGTGTCTCTGAATGCAACAGTGCTATTAGAATCTGGGTTTGGCCAAGGGAGGCAGAAGCTTCTTGCAGTTTCTGCTGCCTTGAAATGATGTCCTCCTAATAGTAATTCTGCAAAGTAGTCCCAGGACTCTGTCTCCTACATCCCTAGGAACCAAGAGACAGGGTAGTGAGAAGGAAACCACACAAAAGCCTTTTTGCATTGCTACATCAGCTTTCTGCATTTTATTACTGTGGGCAGGGTCTGCCTCCTCATCTGCTTCTCGTCAAGGCTGAACCCTGTGGTACCTTTGTATGTTTGGGCCGTTTAAGGCTACCATAATAAAAACAATATAAACAACAAATAAGCAACTGGAATCCAAAATTGTAGGATGGATTCCTTCCAGATCCTAATGGAGTGACTGATAAAGTCCCAGTGGAGCAGCAGAGCCAGACGTGTCTGCAGGACTCTGGCATGGGGCACACTGAAGCACATCTCAGTGCTCAGCAGCAGGGGCTCAAAACAGGATCAGACCATGCTCAGAGCCAGCTGCCAACCCCACTGTGGGCCACACTTCCTAACCTTAGCTTTGGCCTGCACATTTAAAGAGATTGTGTCTCCTTCTGCTTTCTTTCATAAGACTTGAACTTCTTCCATTTTCTACCTTGTCCCTGGCTTGCAGGAAACTCCCAGTGTTGCTGAGGGCATTCCTTCCTATATGCCTCAGTGGCTCATACATATTTATGGAATTTAATTGGGGTATGATGCAGAGAGGAAGCATTTACAGGGCACTGAATTTCCCTGCTGTTGAGCAGTGAATTGCATTTCAGCGTAGTGTGGCACTATTTGAAGATGACTGTGACAACAGCTTTTGCATTGAGATGTTGGATTTGTTTGCCTTTTGGAAATGAAGATCACTTCAGCTCAAAGGCTATTTTCACCAGCACTGTAGCAGAAAGCACCCAAGCATGGTCCAGTCCTAGCCCTAATTCTATGTTAGTCTGTCAAGCTGTGCTAGCCAGAACCACAAGTGATCCAAATTTAAGAGAGATCTGAAGAGTTACTTGACAGATTTTTCCCTTGCTGCTCAGCAGTGGTCCACAGCGTGTAGTCTCTAAATTTGGAAGATATTTGACAGGTTGGAAACCTGAAAACCAGAGGCTGCACCTTTAATGCCAGTTTAGAAATGTGTTTGGTTACCCCTGTCTGCAAAGGCAATTCACAGAGAGCTGAAAGGATCTGGCAAAGAAACACATTTTGCCTTGGGCTTCATTTGGAAAGGGGAAAAAAATGTAATATTTCCAGATTTTTAATCAATCTCTGGCAGCCATGGAGCACTGCCTTACAGGATTACTATGATTATAGACTACAGATGACATGAGACAGAGACTGCAAATGAAGACTTTTGAATACCTGCTCAGTGCCTGGTTGGTACGTGGCTGGTGAGGAGGAGCACTGTGCTGAGCTCAGGAAGAAGTGAGTGCCATGTTTGCCTCCCTGTTTTATCAGCTATAAAAGACAGATATGTTCACAGTCAGTATCAACATAGCAATGTGCTATCCATTACATGACATTGTCTTTTAGATCTTGTCACCAAATTTCTCCTTGGTTGTAGCAAGAGTGAATAAAGTAGATGAAGGAATTTAATATACTCAGATAAAAATAGACATGGTCTATGGCTTTTCAATTTCTTCCTACTTTAGCAAGGCTGATTCTTTATTTCAGCTTTTTCCCTTTTATAAGTATGTTACTACTGGCTTTCTGCTGATAAGTGTATTAATGTATTTGAAGATAATTCTGTTAGGATTCAATTGCTTATGAACAGTTTCACATACACTCTTAAAATTCAATATTTAGTACTCTACATAGACTATCTTATTTTATGATTCCTGAGAAGCCAAAAGCAGGACCTTTGCTCTCAACCATTAGCTTTTGAAAGGATCCCAATCTTGACACAACCCAAGATGGCTTGTATGTTCTGCTGCAGAATGCCTATAGAGCAATCTGGGAGGTTGGGCAGGCATTCTCACAGGGTTTTGAACTGATTGAAAAGAAATTGAGCATCCAGGCCCCATCAGTGTCCTGACCAGTGTCCTATTAACATGCCTTCAGGGGCCAGTATGCATCAATAAAGGGCCCATTTGTCTGCTGCCCGCATCAGCATCTCCCAGAGAATTCCAAGGAGAACTTGTGCAAAGGAGGAGGTAAGACTGTAAGATGCATCTGACATGTAAAACCAGAAAAAGTTATGAAACTTAGTAAGGGCCTCTGAAAGGCTTCCTTAACAAGAAACACAAAAGTAGCTCCGTGCCATAGCGTAATCCTAACAGTTGATTGGCCATGAGCCACAGCTCCACGCTGTTGCAATGTGCATTTTCTGCTGTTGAGACATGCCATGATAGGAAACTCTGACATAGCCACCAAGTAACAGCAGCAGACCCATATCAGGGTCCTTCCTATTTTAGAATGTGGAGTAAAAATGGATGGGAAAAGAACTGGGCAACAGAATTGCTACAAAATGTAGACAAGGGTCCCAGGGCCCAGGGTGAGGGGTGCCGTGCAAGCAGAAGAGATATTCCTTGCTGAAAAGAATAATAATAGGATATGAGTAAGATTTGCTTTATTGAGACACAGAGTGTCCACGAGGCACTGCAGGCAGAGCACACATTCGTGTGCCACATGCCCAATTCATCATTATTTCAAAGCCATTTCACCATTGTTTCCCATTGAAATAGGCTTAGAAGAGAATTATGTACAGCACATTCATTCTTAAAATGACCTGGGGAAAGAAGAGCATTGACACATTAAAGTGCAAATATAAGGAGTGCTATGAACTCTAGGGGAGTATGGATTCTTCTTGCAACTCCTAAGTCCAGCACCTGTAGAAACAGTGTCAAATATAATTTTTATATGGGACCCTTGTCTACATTTTTTAGCAATTCTGTTGCCCAGTTCTTTTCCCATCCATTTTTACTCCACATTCCAAAATAGGAAGGACCCTGATATGGGTCTGCTGCTGTTACTTGGTGGCTATGTCAGAGTTTCCTATCATGGCATGTCTCAACAGCAGAAAATGCACATTGCAACAGCGTGGAGCTGTATCACTGAGATAGGCAACATTTCACCTTTTGAGCAGTCCATCTTGCTTGCATGAATTAGCACTAGGAAAATATGTCTTATGGGCTGTAGTACAGTCTTGTGGGCTGTAGTACCATGTGTTGATGGTTACACCCAGCCTTTGACAAAAATGTCAGGTTTCAAAAAACACCATTAATTTCTAGCTCAGCACACTTTTATCACATTTCACGAAGGACAGCAATTAAATACCATTAGCCCACATCAGAAAAGATGCAAGAGCTCAAATTTTAGCCTGACTTCCACGTTGTGGTCACCCCAAATCTAAGTCCAAAATCTTTGCTGCTAAAATGGAGATTAGTGTCAGTAAAGTTGCTGTAAAGATGCAGAAGTGAATAATATCATCTCTAATAAAAAGGACATAAACATTTTTAGGAACAATGCCTCTGAATGCCTTCTACATATTTGGTGAACATGGTGCTACCAGACTATTACTCAGGGCTAGTTTTGGAGCAGTTGATTTACTTAAGCATTGTGACACTTATTTGTGCAAGGCAGATCTCTTTTAAGGCATGTAATGTTTGCCAAAGCTGTTGAACTGCTGTAATTTCTCAATTAAATAAGAGAGCTGCTTGACCTAAATTTATTTTCCACAATTATATAGATGTATCTTAATACAGAGTTTAATTAGTGTTGAAATTAATCATCAAGTGCTTTCTGTTTTCTTGAGCCCTGTCTAGAGTTTAAAAACTCAATGGGGAAATTAAGGCCACTCAAGCCATCCATCCCATTTTCTGGAGATGGATGGAGAAATAAATACCAAGAGAGATTGAAGTTGAGTCACAATTGACTAAAGTGGCTCACAAGAAACACAGCAATAGTAATAAATGATGGTACAAAGAGAAATCTGTTTAACCAACTAAGGCAAGATATTGCCT
>VWYI01007098.1:1866-19936 GCA_013399455.1 Anthoscopus minutus | reverse complement strand
GACTTTAATGCTTTAAAATGTTTGTTTCTCCCCTTTTAGAAAAGAAAACTTTCACTCAGCCTTGCGACATGCCAACTCCAAGTTATCATCCTGTTTGCACTGACTGTTCAAGAACTGGGGACTCTCGGGGTGGTGGGCTTTGATAATCAAAACTATTCTGTTGTTATTTTCCTAATTATGTTAGCATTCAGGATTCTACACTGCATGATTCTAAAAGCCATCAACAGTTTAACGTCTATAGCCTCAGACATCAACCACACAGAGCTTGTGGGCCTAAAGCAAACTGACAGACCCGCAAATCATGGGTCGTGGACCCAGTCACAAGCTGCATCTCTATAAGCCAGATGCTTTTCTTTCAACTTTATATAACAGAAGAGGAGGTGTTGCATTGCACTGTTTACATACCCTCCCTCCCCCCTGAGACCATTGTGGTGAGTTTACCTGAGATGTCTCCTCCCTTCAGGTGTGTCATTGGCCATGACCGCTCCTGAGCTAGCCAGAACCGGACCCCAGGCCCCCTCGAGAGGAAAAACACCCCAACATTTTGGCACAGCCAGGCTGAGCCTGAATCATCCATGGTTGCTGTGTGCAGAGGTTGGTCGCAAAGGCATAGTTCAGGCTCAAGTTTCTGAAGTGTGTGAAGTCTGTCCTGGATGGCTTGCCAGTGTTCATGTGTCATAGGAACAAAGTGAGTTTGGTTTGAGTACTGCTGCAGGCTTATGATGCGTATGTTATGCACAGAATTTTATTTTGAAATTTAGGAACATTAGGAAAACAAGGACAAGCATCTTCCAGTGATGGGCAACCCACATGTGCTGGCAAACCAAAGAGAATGCAGCTGAAGCAGCAAGGCTCTGCAGAAGTAACAGCACTGTTGATGAGAACAATGTAAGCATGTTGGTATTGCACCATTTCCTGAGCTAGATTTCAGTGGATTTATTCAAGCAAAGGGGCAAAGAAACAGAAGCTGTGGATGCTTTGAGAGCTCACTCAGGCTGCACACCAGCCTGGCAGCACCTGACCACATGTTTTGAGTTAACCTGGAGCAGAATGCGCAAGCAGCTCCAGATAAATGAGGAGCCCAAAGATCTGTTTGCTTTTGTGACTGCTCACATCAGTGCCTGCTGTAGTAACAGCTGAGTCTGTTAGCAGATTGGTCAGAATTGATGGCATGTTCCTATCTGACATGCTCACAGCAGAGTAGCTCTAAGGTTGGATGAGTGGAGGAACTGAAAGTGCCATTGGAGCTGGATGCCGAATAGGGAGGTGAATGGAGAAAACAAAGCCTCTTTGAAAGGAACGTGGTTGCCATCTGCAAAGGGAGGAAAGTTGTTTTCTACCAAAGGGTCTCCTAGGAGCAATGCCTACCTTGCTTTGGCATGTCCTGCAGACTGGTCAGCATCTGTCCTTGGTCTAGTGGCCTGGGAGCATGCTGGCAGGCTATGGCAGGGAGTGTCACAGGCCTTTGCTCGCTCACTGAGGCATGGTGAGTATTGCTGGTATGAGACCTGTCCTGGTGTGCCTGCAGCTCTCCTGTTTGTGCACTCCTGCAAGTGTTTGAAGTATCTTTGCTAAGTTTTTCCAAAATGGGTTGCCAAAATGTTCCAAGTGGTTTCTTTGCTAGTGGGCAACATTTGGCAATATGTTGGGCAGGGCTTGCCCAGGGGCAGGCTGCAAGCAAATGTTGTCAATGCCACCAGTCCAAACACATCAGGGCCAATACTCAGTTATATAAAGCTCTTGTGAAACCTGAAAGCCTTTTTCAGATTTTTGCCACAGAGCCTCCACAGGCCCTGTTTTGAACAGAGATATTTTGTCCTTTCTTGGCTTTAAACAGTTCCCCAGAATAAACTCTCCGATATTTACCAGAATTGTTTTTTTACTGGTGTTGAATATTGATAAATAATCAGATTTGATCATTATATTGTATTCATATCTGCCCTGGTAGCAAATAATTACTACAATTACTACCAAATCAAAATGCTTCTGTTTCTCCTGGTGTCATTAGCATGTCCCAGACATTTTGTTCTTGTGGTTTAAGGTGCAGTAATAACATAGTCCAAGTGCAACACCTGGTTGAGTGGAGCTTCCCAGCACAAGCTTCCCAGCCATGACTGCTTCTGGGATGCTGCTAGTTTTCAATCACAGTGTCAGATCTTCTACCAAAGGGAGAGCAACTGCTTAGCCTGTGATTTACTCAATTTATTCCAGTAATAACCAGGCTGGCTGTGTAGCCATCTGTCTGCTTCCTGTGCTCCTCCTGCCACCTCCCTCCACCACCACACAGACTGAGCTGTGCCTCTGCCCTTGTGGCAGCAGAGGGTAGGCACTGCTTTGCCCCGGCCATGAAGCTAGTCTGTGTCCATCAAAAGGGAACAAATGTTCCCCCCCTCCACTTACCTCTAGATTCCAGGGCTGCCAGCAGTGGGGCCTGCTGCAGTTATTTCCACCAGGCAGACTAGGAAAAATCCCTTTTCAGATAAGGCAGGGTGGGTTATCAAGGTTTTGGCAGCACTTTGGCCCAAGTGAGGGGAGCTACAACCAGTTTGTGAGGGGGAAACTGTGGTAGGGAGCAGCTGAGGCAAGGAGCCAACACAAAGATAGGGGAAAGACACACATTTGCCTGAAACTAAGTCTACAGATATGAAAACCATTGTGGTCACATGGCTCTATCTGTGAAGAAAAACATTGTATTGACTGGGTCATTACAAAGCCTCTAATTGAAGAGTAGAGTTTTCTATGGCCTGTGTAATGTTACTCAAACAGACTTGCACACAACTCCTTCAAAGCAGACGTCAGCCAGGGTACAGCCCTAGATCAACGGTTGTTCAGGATCAGTGTTGCTTGAAACCACTGGGTAAAGTCAAATCTAAATAGAGCAGAGAGCATTTGAAGCAATGAAGGTTTCAGAGGAGATTCAGTCCCCATAACAAAGCCAAGGGAAGGGGAGATGATGCATCATGTCTGTAATGCAGCGAGGACATGCAGAAGCTGGATTACTCAGAAAAACTTGTCTCCTCCCTCATGGTTTCTATTAAATCACCTGACCTTTTCATCTCCAGTGGTATTTCTGGGGCTGTCATTACTGTAGTGCTCTACAGACTGTAGCCTTATGATTGTCCCTGGGAGAGAGCACAATATTTGAGGTAAATAAGCTTTTACTCGTGCACACAAAAATACTGAATTTTCTGGCTATTCTTGAACCCCACTGCTACTACATAGAGGAAAGATTCTCCCTTTGCAGCTGAAATGCAGAACAGAGTAAGCAAAGAGTTTAGGTCCTTAGAGAAATTGCTAGTTGCACAAAGACTTTCAGCTGTGGCTGAAATGGAAAGGAAAGCAGGTGGCAGAAGTGTCGGAGCTAACTGGAGTGCTTGAGGTAGATACTGCTGAGTGGTTAATCACCAAAATTGATCCCATGTGACTGGGATAATCTGAAGCACCAGTTAAAAGAAGAACATATTCTATAATTTGTGGCCATGAGAATCCAATAATTTTGTGTCTTGGCCCATAGGCAGTGCTGTCTAAACACCATGAACAAGATATTCAGAGAGGCTTAACATTTCCCATTGCTCCTTCAGTGAGCTTTGTCCAGGTGCCAAAGGATGTTACAGCCGTTTCTCAGGAGAGTGGAGAGCTGAGACAGCTGAGTGGCTTTACCTGTTGTTGGGTTGGGCTGTAGGAGCCAGGAGTACACCCCTGTCCAGGGTGTTCATGATGATGCCTGTGAGTCCCTCTGTACCTCTCCAGCCCCACTCCTGAGGGAACACTGCTCCATCAAACTCCTGTGTTCTGGACCCAGGACTTCAGCGTAGCTCACCAAAGGCACCTTCTTTTGCTGAGCTGGATGCATTGTCAAAACAGCACCATGCTTAATGTCTGGGTCAGAGAAGCTCCAGCTGAGCCCAGACAACCACTTCCACTTCCCCACCCCTTGAGAGCCAGCCAGCAGCCAGGGGCCAGGCTGGCGCTTCTTGGTGAAGGAACTGTGGGAAAGCCCATCTCTGGCTGCTGCTGTCAGTCTGGCAGCAATTGCTGTATAGAGAATATTTCTCTGCCCACCTGCCCTCCCCATCTTGACATGGTCTGCCTCAGCTGTATGAAGGCAGCAGCAACCAGTTGTCTCAAGGGGCTGGGGACAGAGGGATGAACCAGCCATCCCAAATGCCTGACTGCTGGACATGAGGACCAGCTACAGAGCAGGTGGTGAGAATTGCAGCTGGGTAATCTCAATACTGTGTTTACCCCATGGAGCACGAGCAGGTCCCTGATACCTGTGCTTATTGCATAGGCACACAGAGTACAGCTCTGCCCCATCCTCTGCTGAGTTCAGCAGTGCCTGGCACTGCTGAGGCTGTCCCCAGGGGTGATAATGCAAAGCCATCCCTCGCTTTCTCCCTTGTCCAGGGCACCATGCACCCTGCCATAAAAGCAGCCTTTCCCCATGTGCCTCTGTGCCTTTCCATTTTTTACATTGCAAGGGGAAAAGGTGGGCCAGGCACTATCACGGATTTTGGGATTTTGGGATGCTACATAGTCAATGAGGTGGGCTCAGAGTACAGCAGCACTAGGGAGACTGTAAATCTCCCATGGTACAGTGCCCTATGTGTAACAAAAACCTAGCAGCCCATTTTGGTCAAAGCAAACAGAGCCCTTTGGAAAAGCCTGCTTTAAGAGGACATGCTGTTCCCAGAGCATCCTATAGTTACAACCTATAGATGGTGCTGCAGTTGGTGTCAATGCACACAATTAACTGGTACAGTATTAGCAGCCCCAGAGATTACAAAATCTAAAGATGGCCTCATATTGCACAGCACTGGCTTTAAAAATAGATTAAAAACTGTGCAGTTTGAACACTGGTTACTCTGGGTTTTGAAAACTTTTGGATTTAGCTGATTTGTATTTTCAGGTACCTGTGCATTGCAATGGCAAGGCCACAATAATGACAGTAAAGACAGAAGTTTATTTCTTGAAGAATGTTGAGATTATCATGTATTTATAGAGGGAGGGGGCTTTAACAGTTCTCTAGGCTCTGAGTCTGTTAAAAATTGCAACAGCCCCTGACAGGATAAAATATTAACCTCAGAACAATTTATCTGTGTGGTTACTTATCACCTTCTCTAAATGAACAAGTAGTGACTTGGCTTTTCAAGGAAATCTACATGTTTGCAGATGTGTTGACAAAGCATCATTTCCACTGGAAATATTGGGAAGGAGGAGGAAGAAAATGAAGTGGATCTCAGTGCCCAGGAAAGCATAAAAGCAGGCTGATAAATAATCAAGTGGTGAAACAGCTACTTGGCAATAAGTGGCAATAACTGGTGAGGCAATTGCAGTGCAGTAAAGGCCAATAAAAATATGATGTCATGCATGGTTCTGCTTGGCCAAAGTGTGCCACTCCCTGCAGAAAATAGCAAAGAACTGTAAAAACAAAATATGTTCATGCTTCAGCTGGAAACTGAGGCAATACTCACTATGAAGAAGTAGCAATCAAGCTTTTGGTGGGACATTTAATTTCTTCTCCCAAGGAAGTCTCTGCCACACATCAGATGGTGAGGCTGGAAACTGGGACACAAAGTGAACATTGGCTGTCTCTTTATGTGCTCCAGCCTCTGAGGCTGGAGCAAACTTAGAGGGGGACCCTGAGGGTGTGTCCAGAGGACCCACAGCATTGTGTATTATAGTCCTTTCTCCTCTCCCAGCTCTTCCATATCAAACTGGAGAGAGAGCCATCAGAAGATGGAAAAATATTAATATACAGAGTAGTCCCAATGTAATGGTTGTGTGTGGGGAGGAACAGTGCAACTGATGATGGAGAAATTGTCCCAAAATCCTTGCAGGGAGATACATCAGAAGGCCAGACTTGCCATGAAAGTGAAAACCAGGGAGCGAGGCTTGCAAGTCCCTGTTCCCATGGTTTTTACTCCTGATTTTGCAGGTACCGATTGCTGCACAGCAATTCCTGTGCTAATGGTGTTTTTTACTGGGCGTCCTCAAAAGCAAAGCCCCTGCAATTATCAGCCTCTAGCAGTGCTTTCACTCCTCCCGAATTTCTGCTGAGTGACCCATGGAAGCTGACAAGGCTCCACCCCAGAGACAGCCATCCTTCATAGGGAAGATGAGGTCATGTTTCATCAGTACTTGTGGAACAGTTTAGAGTGAATGATAGAAATATAATTATTCCTTTGATTCTGGGGAAGATTTCCCAAACCTCCTCACTGATCCAGTCCAACTTCAACTCCACTTCTGCCTGTCAATCAGCACCAGGCCGCTGCCACCTTCGCCGTTTAGGTTAAAAAAGAAAATCAGACCCTTTAAAAAGAAAAATATCCAAAGAAGAAGACAAAGCACCCAACAGCCTATGTTGGAGATGTTATCAATTGCTTTTGAAGGTGTTTGTTTGCCTGCATAAGGACATAAGAACCTTCCTCTAACAATGCTTCAGAAAAAAACCCACTGTCCCCCAGATTTGGGGTGCTCTGGAGGGCAGCCATGCTGGAATTGTGATTAAGTGTTTTAGACCATGCCTTTCACTGCAGACTGCCAGATAAATATTTACAGCTGACTACAGAGAAGCGGGCTGGGGCAGGGGGAAGGAGATGAGAGCCATCTGTAAATTCTTTGGAGCCTTGCTGCGTTTTAATTTTGTTCTTTATTTTGTTGTTGTTTTTTTCCATCCACACATCATTGTCTCTTTTTCTCAACCCAGAGACAACTAAAGAAAACAGTTTTGAGAGCAAGAGGTTATTTCTAAAACCTCAGGGGACAGATCCTGCTTGCAGTGACTGTGGCATAAAATTCGGAGCTGTGATAAACCAGTGCTTCAGAGAGCAGACCACAACCTTTGGTTTACTAACTGGTGTAAATCTAATGTAGCATTATTGATCTATGTGGATTTACTCTCAGCCTCATTGCCTCCTCCCTTGTTTTCTTCACAGCTTGCCTTCTCCATGCGAAGTCACTGCCTCTGTGGCTGCAATATGCCAGTAAATTGGAGTATTACACCCACTTCTCAATGGTGTAAATGATTCCCTCCATTTGGCCTCTGTTTTCAAAATAAAGCAATTCTCCATGGTCAGTGGGAAAGCATCAGCTACAGCATCAGCCAGAGCATCTCCTTCCACCATCCCCAGCCTGCTAAGATGTCCATAGCTGAGCCCTCCAAAGAGGGGGCAACATATATAACTGAGGGCNACAGCATCAGCCAGAGCATCTCCTTCCACCGTCCCCAGCCTGCTAAGATATATAACATATATAACTGAGGGTGCTCAACCTTGGGGGGTCTGCATCTTGATCTATGAGCATATATGTCCTGCTCAGAAACATATGCAGGAATCTGTAGCTGTAAAAGATGCTGTACCACCCTGTAATCCAGCCCAGATGTGCCTCTTCTTTCATGGTGCATTCAAGGAACCCCTCCAGCTTGAGGCAGGCAGGCATGGAAAGCATTGCTGAGGTTCCCTCACCCCAATGAAAAGTGATCTGTTCAGAGGTCCAGAGCAAGAAGGCTGGTGGGGACGATTGATTTTGGCATGAAGATTGGAGCATGAGTCAACTGATGCTGGTCCTGATTCACAGACTGAGAGGCTGGTGAGCTCCAGACCTCTCTGAGTGTCAAACACGAACGTGTGCAGTGAACATTCTCACTTGAGCTCCCAAAGTTTGGTGCAGAGATTGTGCTGGCAGCTGAACCGCCAGTGATAATATGGTGGGGCTGCTCACCTCCTTAAAGGCTTCAGACTTGAGAAACAGAGGCCAATGATGAGATTCTGCGAGGAAATTTAATGCTGATCCATTTGAGAGAACAGGGGAAATAGTTTATGCTTTGTTGTAGGTCATATTTGCAAGCCAGCTACCAGATTCTCCTCATCCCCTCATGTGGTAATAGCTTGGGCTTGAGGTTTATCCCTGCTCTCATTGGTGACCTTCTGAGTAGCCAAAAAAGTAGCATTTCAGAAAAACTTCTGTGATGGCTACAAAATCATCTGGGAAGTTACACTTTCTTGTTAGTGTCATAAAGCTGCATGGCCCTAAATACAAAGTGTGGAGGCAAAGGTCTTGTCCCCAGGTCTTTGTGGTCTCAGCACAAAGAGTTGCAGTTATAAATAACTTGCAGTTATAAAGCAAGTCACAGAGTCCAGGAAGGAAATCTATGGCTCTGAAGATGGATAAATAATACACCAAGATCAACAGCAGTGGTAATGTTGGATTGTACTGAGTGGAGCTGCTCTTCTATTACAGGGCTGTAACAGGCTTGGAACCTTGCACTGCAATGAGCCAAGTGCTGGAGAGCTGCTGCAGCAGTGAGGCCCTGGCATGGGCACTACCAACTCCGGACAACCTGAAGAGGCTATTTGGATGGGAGAGAGCAGTGCCATTTACTAGAGATGTGTCCTCCCCAATACAACTTCACTCCTGGTGTCAGCACTGGCTTGTGACAAAGATGAGAGTGCTACAGTCATAGTCTCACGCATCACCTCCCAGCGGTGATCTGACCTCATGGGGTGCTGACGTGGCTCTGACTCTTCTTTTGTTTACCATCTGGAAGTGTTTTAGGCCCCCAGATATGGTGAGAGGAGGATTGGGCTTTGTGTAGCTCTTGGACGGTGGAAGGAGACGAAATTCCAAATCTTGGCAGTCTTTTGTGGCTCTTTTCAGCTTTTTCATCCACCTCCTTACTTCTACTTGACTTTTTTCTGTCATCCTGGAAAAATAAAGTCACTCTAGTGTTTACTTTCTCTGTTCCCTGCCTAAGTTGTTAAACATGTCCTAAATATCCTAAATATCCCCTGCTAATGGATAAAAGAGTGATGGAAATCCATTGAGAGATGTCTCAAAGGAGAGGTTGGAAAAACATGTCAGAAGCACTGTAGTGATAGCTGATGCACTCTTGGGATTGGTGATGGACTAAATAACCTCCCATAGTCTTTTCCAGCCCTAATTTCTGAGCTCATCTGACCCCTAAATTCTATGCTATACAGAACATGTAATCAGTGTTTAGTCCCATACTTATTCTCCATGTGCACTATCTGAAAGCAGAATGAATTGTTTGAGGGAAGATTCTAGCCAGCCCCAGCTACTCCCAGGTACTGTACAAACAGCCCCTGTGTGTGACCTGAGACACCAGAAACAAACTTACCCCTTTGGGTAAGTTTGAGAGGTACCCCTGTCAGGGTTTGCTCTTTGAATACTCCTGAAGCTCCAGCTCTTGGGGCTGTGCTTACAGGTGGCTCTCATCTCTCACATCCTCAAAGCAATAACAGGGCTTCCAGGGAAAACAATGGCTTTGAGTCCCCAGGGACCCTGCCCCTCTGCCTTGAGGGAGATAAGCCCAGGAATGGTAGAACTCCACCCTTCCCCTATAAAACCCACCATGCTGCCCCAATTCGAGGTTCTCTGTCTATGAGTTAAGCTGTGTGTGTTCCTGTACTGGTGTCACTCCAAATGAATGGTTCCCTGGACTTAACCAGCAGATACCCATCTTGTGTCTCATGCCAGCCACCAGACCTTCCTGGACTTGATCCTCATGCTGCAGAATGTAACAAAAGTGAAATGGTTCAATGTAAAAAACAGATATGGTTTCATCACCAGGAATGATAACAAAGAAGAGGTCTTTGTTCATCAGATGGTGATAAAAAACAATAACCCAAGAAATATCTCCCCAACTTAAGAGATGGAGAAATTGTGGAATTTGATATAATACAAGGATTAAAAGGCCCCCAAGCAGCCAATGTAACAGGACCTAGTGGAGTTCCAGTGCAAGGCAGTAGACATGCACCAAACTGCAAACCTATGAAATATTACCCACACCATGGAAATCCTCCACACACCTACCAAGAAAGTAGAACCTAAACCCAACAACTNCCCTGCATCCGTCCTGTCAACTCCAAGAAAATCTGTTTGGACATTGGGGACTCAGAATTGTTTGCATTTTGAAAATTATTTTACGGGGGCACTTTTGATTGTATTTGTGTTGATTTTGTGATTTTTGTGTTGATTTTGTCATTTTGTGTTGATTTAGTTGTCCTTCAGAGAAGCTTTCTTAATAATATTAAAATGGAATTGTAGAGACCCTGGGAGGCATCCTCTGGGTTGGGGAGACAGAGACGTTTTTCCCCCAAAAGGCTGTTGGGATCCCATTGGCTCCTTCCCTTGTTCCTGTGTCCCTGGGCCACTCCCTCCCTGTTCCCTGACTAGCCCCTGGTCTGGGTGCTGCAGCAGACGAGGATCACCCCTGGCCCAGGCAGGAGGAGGAAGCTGGACCTGGGACATGTGGGTGCCCGGGAACTCTGAACATCTCTCTGAAGGGCTGAATTAAACATCTGTGGATATTATGCAAAGGCCCCTGTTGCTTTTTTATCTTGGACTTTACTAGCAAATATTCAAGCTACAACATATGTGTAGCCTTCACTACAAGAAAGCAAACAGAAGACCTCAATCCTTTAAAAAGAAATCTTACATTTTAAGAAGGATCTTCTGATTTCAGTTGGGAGAATTGCCTGAAGCTTGGATTTGACAATCCTTGTCAAAGAAGAAGACCTAGTATGAGAGGGACCTGAGAAGCAGCTGGAGCACAAGCCCTTCTAAGATGGCTAAAAGGAACCTGGAAAATTATTATGGAGGGATCCATAGTGGGCAGTGAGCATTTTGTTCAGGCCTTCTGCCTATGACACAGACCTGCATCTGTCCAAACACTGGCGCTTGCCTCTGCTTGCTGACTCAAACCAATGAGGAGCAGCACACTTCCCAGTTCACTCCGTGTCACGCTGGCTCGCTGCAGTTTGCACCGAGTCAGATTTCAGGCTCTGGGCTTTGCGTGTGTGCACTTGTGTGTGTTTTTAATTCACTCTGAAGTCTTAGCAGGAAATTAATTTATTTCAAATGATTGGGTTTTGTCCTGCCTTTGGTTTCTGGAGGGCAGGGGCTGGAGTATGCTGTTGATTCAAAATACTGCAGCTATTGCCCTCCTCCTCTGGCCCCACAGCTGTGTGTGCCTGGTGCAGCTCTTCCCCAGAATCAGCTAAATGAGGGGAAACCTCCTGGTGACCGCTCAACCATAGCGGGTTGAGCGTAGTTGTTAGGAATGAGCCCAAAAAAGCAGTAGAAGTTGGTATTCTGGAGTTTGAATTGATGCTTCCACAATGGCAGGGTAGCAAGTGGCTGGATTATACAGAAAGTGAGTAAGAATGACAGGCAGCAACCTTCTGTTTGTTTCTCAGGATGTAACATCTCCAACATACACACAGCATACTGGAGATTGTCCAACAATCACACAGCAAGTGCTGTAGCTGATCTGTTTGCACTGTGGGTGGTGTGCCCATGGATCTCCTCACTCCTACTGTGATCATGTCAGTTCAAGAGGTTTGTATGTAACATGTAAGTTAAAGAGGTTTGATCCAGGTTGACCCTTGGCTGAGAGTCCTTGAACAAGAGGCCAAGATGTCTCCAAAAAAGAGATGTGACTATCACTTTTCTGGCTCAGTAGGACTGATTTCTGCAACCTACTGTGACAGAGCTCTATGAGTATTGACTCCTGGAGACTGGGCTGATGAAACAGTCTTCACATTTCTGTGACCAGGAAATATGAGCCTGGGCCACACAGCCAGATTTTACTCTCTTTCTCTGAGCTGTGGACTTTTTTTTATTTCTTCCCCCAAATTGCTATGCTCAGATTAATCTACAGCAATTTTGCTGGCCCAGGGGAGCTGGATTTTGGAATTAAGTGGGTGATGCACTGGTGAGTAATGTGTAGTTCATAAATGCTCTGCATCCTTTCAGCTCAATGGCTGTGGGGGGCCATAGCGGACTCAGCTATACAGCCACTGGAGTGGTGAAGTGATCAGTGTGTCATTGTTTTTCTACTGTCAGCTGTAGAGAGAAATGGCTATGTGAACAAAGCCACGTAGACATAAAGAAGCTGTGTTAAAGCAGTATGTCCTCGAGCAGAGTAGTTAGAGATAACAGAATGCTTGTAGTTAGAGGAACAGAGGGTAGGAATGAAAAACAGAGTGTATGCTAATACAACTTCTAGAGTAAGCCAGTTAGGTAATGCCAGTTGTACCTATTAATGAGTAGTTGCCTGTAAGAGTATAAATGTAACCTGTCTGAAAGAATAAACGAATCTTGCTTATCCACTACACTAGTGATGTGAAAGTCTTCCCTCCTGGCGGAAAATAGCAACGATCAACAATTGTCTGTGAACCTCACAGGTGAAGTGTCCAGGGCAGGCTTACACAAAGGATGGCAAAAAGCTATTGCCCCTCACTTACTCTCCCAGTTCCAGGCTGAAGGCTGCATAGTAGGTCTCATGGATGTGACTCTGCTGAGGTTCCTGTAGGTATAAGAAAGATACCATGCAATAAAGTTCCTTTCCTCTTCTCTCACTGTGCTTTAAAAATAAACAAATCCTATTGCTTATAATCACTTTCTGCCCTTATCATTGAACAATTATTTCTGCCACTGTGAGCTTAAATTCTGCTGTTTACCAGTCGTCACATTTCCAATGGTGTTCTTTTACCAGAAGAGCTTTGCTCACATGTGCATCCCTGAGTGGATGCACATTGCACGTTACAGCCATCCACGACCTCTCTTATGTCCATCACCAATGGTGGGGAACAACCTCTCATGGCATGGTGGGTTCAGCAGGATTTGCAAGTGTGTCGGAGTGTGTACACACATGCAGTGGGGGTACCATGTTGCAGATCAAAGGGAAAATGAATCTCTAAAATGTTTAGTTTATAAAGTGTATTGTTGTTGCACTGCCACCCAAGGTCTTCAAAGGGTCCCAGATTTATTGTCTCAGCATAGTTCAGAGATATTTGTTGTAGATTAAAGATGGAAGAAATAGGAAGGGGGCCAGGCATGTAGATTACTGAGTAGAATAGAAGCTCTCACATTTGTTCGCTGTATGAATTTGGGTTTTGTTGCTTTCTTCCCCTGCTAATTCTTTTCTCCCCTCCCCCTTACATTTCTTCCTAAGAGCCAAGGCGTCACGTCTGTGTTTTGTTGTGTGGCTGCACACAGTATGTCCTGACAGCTCTGCTATCTCTTAGGTAGAAACTGAGATTATCCAGGCATGGCTTTTGGAAAGGAAAACTCACTACAGGCAAACTGCTTCACTTTTGGTACTGGAGGTACAGTTTAATCTCAGCCACTGATTGTTTCTCTTCCCACAGCTCCTCTGCTTGTAGGAAAGTCATCAACTCAACACATGACAAACATTATCTCTCCTTTGTGGCCACATATTTTAAAGAGAAGAGCAGTCATTTGGATCCTGCTCAGCTGGTTGTGTAATGCAGCCCAGAGAGCCTGGGCCATGATGACCAGCTTACTGGCATGGCAAGGTTGGTATGTCCCTGGCAGGATCTCACCAGGCACTGGCTGTGATGGAGCTGTGGGCAGGCACAGAATGCACCTACACTGCCTGGGCCCATGCAGGGGCTTGTCCAGAGCTTCTGCTCTCACTTACTACTTATATACTGACCTTTCCCATCTAACCAGTCTCCAGTCACTCGTTTCTATAATGTGGTTGGGTTGATGGTGGGTGGCAGCAGGGAAAAGCATGTGCTGTGAGGTGGAGAGGTGAAAAGCAGAAAAACACAACTTCTTTTCCCCTTGCCTGCATTGAGCTCTTTCTCCCAGTTCCAGTGGGCAGACAGAGGTTTGTTCACACCATTATGATCTGACTTTGCCATGGAATGGGGCAGGGTTGTCCACATTCACAACTGAAAGAAAATATAAGATCTTAAATACTTCTCACCGCCTCTTATTGATATCTCCTGGGCTAAATTGTGCTGGATGTGTCCTCACTCGAACACTGGGTATGGCTTGTTAGGCAAAATCTCTGGGTATCAAGCATTTAGTACCAATAAAGCACTTTTCTCCAAAAGCTTACACTGCAGGATGAGAAGACAGCCACAAGGAGGGAGATACAAATCCAGAGAGGGAAAGTATTGAAGGCTTTTGAGCCAGAGATGGTATCAAACACATTGTGTTTGATTTATGGTTCTGGTTCTCCAGAAAGCTTTACTCCAAATGGTGAATTTCCCTGTGCAACTCTGAGCCTAAACTAGCAAGCCTGGAATGGCTAAAATTTAGGATCCTATATCCTATCACTTGAAGGGAGCATAATCTTCATGCTAAGTGTGAGCCCTAGCTGTGTGAATCTTACAGCTATAAGGAGAAATACTTCATCCATTGTGGGACCCTGCTGAGGCACAGAGTATCCCACATAAGTCCCCTGCTAATGCCTATCTTTCAGGGATTCCAGCTAGCCATCCAGTAGCTTTCTGCTGAAGATCTGGAAGGTGTGGCCATCTTGCTGGATGCCAAGAACCCTACTCAGCTGTGTTTGTGGTGTTGGGTAATCTCATGAGTGCTCGCCTCACATCCATCTTGTCACCTTTTACCTCTGCATCATGCTGTCCATTGCAAAGGCTGCCATACGTTAAAAAATCTCTGTCTCCAGTGAGGTTTGGGTATAGATTTTAATATCGTTATTACAGTATGTAAACAAAATGCTTCTTGATTATTGAAACCATATTCAGTGAAGCTTAGCTCCCATGTAACAGATACATATGAATTTAATTGCTGTTAAACCTCTGGAAATGTATTTGCAGTAAGCAGTAAGGCACTGGTATTCTTTAACACACAGATCAAAACAACTACTGATATCTAGAGCCAATGCTGGAGATTAGTCAGTGGGCTTTGGCCATTTCACTGTGCAACCACTTATTTGTGGGACACTTCCTGCATTTTGGCAGCTGGAAGGACGATGTCAAGCTCAGCTCCAGCCATTGCTCAGACCCATCCAAGGGTTCGCCTTGAACTGTCCTCCTCATTGGAAAGCAGCTGAGACATAGCTGTTCTTAATAACAGTGGCCAGGCTGTCTTTCATACCAGCAAGATCAGCACTGGTAATAAGCTTGTGAATGCCAGTGGAGCTGGGTGCTGTTGTGGAGCCAGAAGGGCAATGCCACCTTTGCCAGGATATCCCCTGGCTGGGCAGTGTGTCTATGACATCCCTTTCCTCTGGCTGCTCTGTTGCCTGCAGCTTGACTGCTCCCTTGTGCTGCTGGCATCTGAAGCAACAACGTATAGAAAAGTCCTTACAAAAGAAAAACATACACATAGGAAGGAGATTAGATTCTTTTGAGCCTCTTCCAGGCCCAGCCTCCCCCAGAGCTCTTTGCTATGTTGTGCTTTGTACACTGGGAGGAGAAGCGCTTGGGTAGAGTAAAAAGGACATTTTACAGGTTAAAGAAGCTTAGATTTGATCCAGGTGTTACTTCCCAGCTCTTTTCAAAATCTGGTGACAATTGAAGATGTTTTGCAGAGCCCAGAGGGTAGTGGGGGAGCCTGGGAAAGCTTACAGATGTGTGCTTTATCTGGTCTTTCCAGCCTGACAACCCAGTGATGGCTATCTTTGGCTCAGTGCATCAGGACCTCTGCAAAAGCAGTGAGCTACCCACGGCAGAGGCCTTATGGCTTGTGAGCACTGACAGGAACTGCTCTGTGTGGCAGGGCAGCAGCGGTGGTGGCACAGAGCCTCCTGCATGAGTCCTGGCTGAGGAGTGCCTGATGAACGGGAACAGTGCTTCTCCCCACCTCACCAGGAAGGCCTTCTGTCACTTCAGAAATACCTTCCTTAAAATTTGTGGTGCTGTTATTCTCATTTTACATACAGAACCTCAAAAATATTTATATATCAAGTTTCCTGTTATATTGAGAATTCGGTACCTAAATGCCTACTTGGATCTAGGTGATTTGCTGACAACATATTGTAAATGAAATTTTGACCTTCCAAACTGTTTGCTGGTGGCCTACCCCGAGGCCACCCTGTTTCTGCCAGAGTACAAGTCCCTGCTCCCACATGAGGCAGCCAAAGAGCTTGTGGCTTCTTGCTGGGGCTCGCCTCTGCTTCCAGCCCTGTTGGTGCCCTCCTGTGGCACCAGGAGGGCCTGAGATGCTGTGGGGATGGGCTTGTGCTCAGAGGAAATAGGACATAAAAGTCCTGGCCACACACAGACAGAGATATTCTACAGCTTCTCCCCCTGCTCCTTTACTCCCCTCCTCTCCCAGCAATGGGGTGCCACCCTGTTGTTTTTGGCAGTTCCCACTGGGAATAATTACATTGTGCATGCCTTGAATTCCCTGTTCTGCAATAACAACTGGATGCAATTTCCTTCAGAGTCTCATAAATTGTTAGAAGCTATTCAGTGAGTGCTGCAATAAGTCCAGTGGTGGTTGGCTCTCAGCAGGACCCCAAGTGGTTTCTAGAAACCTTTCATTAGCCAGTTATGCACCTTGGGACCCACTTAGCAGATGATACAGGGGAACAGGGTCTTTCAGCTAAATGCAAGCGTGTTATTGCCATGCTGCAGTGGCATAGATAGCCTAGTTGGAGGCACACAAGATAGCCTAGTTGGAGGCACACATTCACAGGAGAAAGAGTGTGAAATGCAGATCTGAAGGTTTAAAGATTTCATATTGTTGTGGTTTCTTGCTAATGGTATTTCCCAAGTTAATGGTTTAGTCCTAGCCTATACCTTCCTACTATCCCACTGTCAATCTCTCTGATGCCTGCCCCTTACTCTAGTAAGTTCCTTGTCAATCTTCCCTTGTGCCAACCCCTGCCTGGAAATCTCTCTGGGAAATCCCCTAAAACTCCATGTCCTATTAGCGCATGTGACCTATTCCCATCCCTCTTCTTTCCCCATTGGATTGTACCCCGCTTTCACCCCTCCCCAGGATATCCTTAATTGATAAGAGATTGGGTACCAGTTTTGAATATCCCCCATTCTTAAGTTGCCACAAGCCCTGTATTGCTTCTTTTTGCTGTTCCTGTGGCTTCCATCCAAGACATAAAGCCACTTTGTAACAAAGGCCTCCCTCTAGTCCTTGCCCCCTCAGGGGGCAGAATAACCAGCTAAAAAAGCGGTAGAGCAATTGCCTGATATAGCCACACCTCTGGATCCTCCCACGCACAGGGGGTATCCCACCCATAGTGCATGGCTGGGGTGCTTGAGCTATCAGGGGGCTCTGGCCATCTATGCAGTTGGCCGCACTCAGCGGGTGATACAGGGGAGCAGGGTCTTTCAGCTAAATGCAAACTTGTTATTGCCACACTGCAGAATGCCAAGATAGTCTGGTTGGAGGCACACATTCACAGGAGAGAGTGCGTGAAATGCAGACCTGAAGGTTAAAAATTTCATATGTTGTTGGGATTTTGCTAAGGAAATGCCAAACCAGAACTGACACCTGTGCTTGATGTTTGATTCTCATTCATGCTTAACATAAATATTACTCTCGCTAACCAAACACTCCCTGGAACAGCTCCATGGAGCTGAGTCTCTGCAAAGGACTTTATGGACAATTTCTGGCTTTTGCCTGTGATAGCAAAGGAATACATACAGACCAGGTCTCTTAGGTTCTTGCCCTGTGATAAAAGAGGGAGACTCACCAGAGCAGGCTGCTCAGGGAAGTGTCTTTTGAGACCATATGCATGTGCATTAAGATGGTCTATTTGGCAGGAGGGGAAAATAGTCCTTTTGATCTGGAGGCATTGAGGAAACAAAATAGTTCCTCCAGCAAAAGGCTGGAGGACATGGAGGAAAATGTTCTTCTGACAATAGAAAATGCTGGAGAAACTAAAATAGAGAAATCCTATAAACATATGTGCTGGTTTGACCTTGGTTGCTATTGGAAAAGAAGGAAGTAAAACATCCCCGGAAATGGTTCTCCTGAGAGAGACTCTTGGGAGTTTCAGAGATAGCCAGTGACTGTCCAATTCTGAGAACTGACAGCTCTGTAAGCTATTCAGAGCTAAGTTCCACCCCCGTGAATACCATTGTGAAGCCCGGGAAACTCTGAACTCGCTCTCTTTGGTTTCCAGCGGCTGAGGGTGACAGAGCTGTGAGTGGAGGGAGGCCCGGCCTGAGCCAGGCCAGGCTGGGCCGGCCAAGCCACCGCCGCTTCTGCCGCCGCGGCCCGCCTTCCTCCCCTCCTCCACCCAGCGGCCCAGCTCTCAAACGAGCTGAAAAACAACAGAAGAACTCCTCCAGCCAGAGCG
>VWYI01007097.1:141375-214515 GCA_013399455.1 Anthoscopus minutus | reverse complement strand
GAAGATCTTCAGAAGAAGAAGATATAAAAATCTGTACCTAATGAAAAGATTTTTGCAGACCAACTTTTGGGACCTTTGACTCTGTTGGCTGTCCAACATGTTGTACCTTGTCTCTATTGCTTGCTAATTAAATCAATTAATTTTATTGGCCTCATCCCTTGCCTATTATTTTCAGGACCCAATTTTTAATAACTACTTATAACAAGACCCATTGTTCCATGCCTGGTACATGGTGGTGCATCAGTCCTCCACATGGTCGTGAGGTACGTGCAGGAGTACAGGACAGGCCGTCACTTATCGGTCCCTGCTCAAGTAAGTGCATCGTGGTGGCACAGCAGGCACAGCTGCAAACAATCACTGGGCTGGCATCCACCTCAACCAGGCCAGAATCACAGCTGGGATTTTCAGTCTCAGCCTCTGTCGATGGGACGGTCGTGATGCAGATGAGGGAAACTTCAGATCGTCTCTTACATGGGGACATCGAAGAGGTTGCAGAATGTTAGGAAAATCAATCCACCAGCACCAGAGGATTATGTCCAAAAGGGAGACAGAGGAGTCCTTTTACTTTATTCGATTAAAGGGAGAGGCCATGGAGCATTCCCTGGGGGTCTCTCAAATTTTTGGAGGACGCAGCCTCCTTTTTATCCCAATTTCTCAGCTGCATTTCCCTCTCTCTTTCCCCACTGGCTGAGGTACTTGAGAGGTACAGGCTTCCTGGTATGCCTGATACCTAAAATTCCCCTATAATGTATAATCCTCCCATTAAATTTTTAATTCTTATTAAATCTATGGCTTTTTTCCATTATTTCTTTCATCTTTCAATATCCAATTTCATTTATCAGAGAACCTACAGTTTGTTTGTAATGTCAAATGTCTTTTCCATTCATCAATCAGTGGAATCCTTTCCATTGTTTCTTCTATCTCTCAGTGGTAATTCCATTTACCAGCAGACCCATGGCTTGTTTGTAAAGACAAATCTGTCATTCCTCTCACAGAATTTTTAGTTTATGGCAAGAGCTGTGTGCTGTGAAGACTTTAAAGAAGATAATTGGGATTACAGGTTATTTGAGAAAGCCTACATCAGGCAGCCATTGCACACAGATCCTACAGCAAGCAAAGCTTTATAGCTACTCTCCACAAAATGCAGAATTAAGGAGAAAACATCTTGACATATTGCAGGAAATCCTGCCCAGTCTCAGAAAGAACCTCCAAAGGAGTGAAGAACCACCCAGCTACCGCAGTGAATGTCTGTCACCTCTTGATAGGCTCAATTTCTCTCCCTGCTTGCACTGATGCTGTGGGCTCCCATGTGGGGTAGTGGGTAATTGTGCCAGGTCCTTGTTCCTCCTCGCTGGAGAGTGGAAGGTGCAGCAGATGTGAAGGGAGAGGAGAGGTTCAGAGAGCAAGAGCAAGAGCAAGAGCAAGAGCAAGAGCAAGAGCAAGAGCAAGAGCAAGAGCAAGAGCAAGAGCAAGAGCAAGAGCAAGAGCAAGAGCAAGAGCAAGAGCAAGAGCAAGAGCAAGAGCAAGAGCAAGAGCAAGAGCAAGAGCAAGAGCAAGAGCAAGAGCAAGAGCAAGAGCNAGAGAAGATGCCCCTGAACCAAAGTCCTTTTCCTCTCAGGGCAGTACTTAGTCTTGGACAGAGCAACAGCAGCAGTAACTCTTCAAAGATTTCCAAGTCTGCAAGTTATGGGCACTGGGAATCTCCTTTGGTCTCAGGCTCTCACCAGGACACACAAGGACATGGCCCTAAACTTGATGAATAACTGCAATTATTGCTAATTAACATGCCTTTAAGAGTCAGAAGGAGAAAGGCTGTGAGTACACTGACAGAGGACCAGAGACATTCCGCCCAGAGCTCTGGAAGGAAATGAGAAGGGTATGGAATACTGTTAAAATATGAAAAGGATATTAAACCCAGCTTCAATTACCTAGACTATAAATGCATATACCATCTGCTAGCAATTTTTTGCATCTCAAAAAGGAGTCTCAATCAAGTCATCACCATTCAGCTTTTCACACACTCCAAGTGGCAGTATTAGAAAGATCTGTTCTAAACTTACCCATCTTCCCTCCTCTCCAGCTTCTCCAGCCTACCAGATGGCTGAAACCACAAAAGTAAAGAATGTTTGAAACCACTGCTCCCTAATTTAGGAGGGAACACATTCTTGATCAAATGAAAAAAAAAAAAAACAAACCAAAAAAACACCAAAAAACATTTATGATTTCCAGCTTTTCTGAAGCTTCAGAGAAAGGTTTTCACTCTGGCAACTTGTATTAGCTGGCCTGGAATCTGCAGGCAGCAACATTTAAGAAGCAATTTGAAACTGAAAGAGTACTTTTGGGGAAAGTGTCTCAAATGTCAGACAGATCTATTAAGACAGCTCTTGACAGACTAATCTATAAACCTTTCTTTTTTAGTGTGAGATTTGTATCGATTTTTAAAATAGCAATCCCATTACTACACATTAACAGCATGGATAAACATCTCTCCGAGTATTTAGGATTACAACAGGACAAGGAGAGAATGTGAGGGCAGTAATTTTCCATCACAAAATAGGTGAGTTTAACGAGGTATCTGCAAATCAAGTCAATCTCTAAAGCAAATTTTTGGCACAGCAGGAGCTCTGATGACCTTTTTTGTTACACAAATCCACGTGGTACTCCCCACTCTGCTCTCTTCCGGGCAGTCAGCTCAATATCCTGTTACTCATCTTACTCCCTTTCCCACTGCCAGACCTGGAAATTCCCTTTCTAAAGTGTCCAGTTCTCACAACTTTAGGGATAATGGAGAAAAACCAGGAGCAAGTGTACCTATGCATGTGGCTCAATCGGCAGGAGTGCAGGAAATTGACTCCATCTCAGAGCCTAAGTGATTCTGTGCAAGAAACACCCCAACAAGAAGAGAAGTGAGAAAGGCGGGCATTTCTCTTCTTAGTAGTTTGGATTTCCATGGCCCTAAAGACCAGATCTGACCCTCCCTAAGCCCAAAGGGTGCCCATGGATTTATGCCATCATCAGACCTGTAAGACTGACCAGACTCCCAACAGCACCAGTGTCATAGCCAAAATAAACAAATGCCATTGCAGTAAATCCTGTCATTCTCTAGCCCAGATTCCTTGAGCTCAGCAGGCTGGTTCATGCATCAGCCTCAGAGCAGATCACAAAATTCCAGAATGGTTTGGGTTGGAAGGGTTCTTAAAGCTCATCTCATTCCAATCCCTTTCTGCCATGGTCAAGGACCCCTTCCACCAGACCAAATTGCTCTAAGCCCTGTCCAGCCTGGCCTTGGACACTTCCATGGATCCAGAGGCAGACACAGCTTCTCTGGGCACCCTGTGCCAGGGCCTGCCCACCCTGACAAGGAGGAATTTCTTCCCAATATCCCACCTAACCTTGCCCTGTGGCAGTGGGAAGCCATTGCCCCTGTCCTGTCACTCAGCCCCTTATAGTCTCTCTCCATCTTTCCTGTAGGCTCCCTTCAGGACCTGGAAGGGTCAGTTATGTTACTCTGGAGCCTTCACTTCTCCAGACTGAACAATCCAAATTCTCTCCACCTTTGCTTTTGTCTCCACCACTTGCCAGAGTTGTGTAACAACAACTTCCCTAATTCATCCTTGATTCCAGGTACAGCATAAACTACTGTAATTTCAAGATTTCTCTCAAAATCCAGTGTTTGTGCCACTCATACACTTTCCCCTAAACACAGGCATATTTAAGGAGCTCATTCTCAGACGAGGCTTCACAACCATGGTTTGGATGATTTTAAAACTCAAATTGGAGACTTACAGGTGCTCCTGGCTATCAGGACATTGGCCAACAGAAGGATTGCTTAGAAGGGCACAACAGTGAAGACTGGAGCCCAAGAATGCTCAGCTGTGTGAAACCTTTGACAATGTGGCTGAACCTGGGTCAGATCAGGGGCCATACCTTTGGATGCAGAAGAATTAAGCTAGAGATCCATGGTGGGGCTGCCTACATTGTTCTGTGGTTTAAAAATGGAATTAATCCAAAACATTCAGAGAGATTTTAAATGAGAAAAATTAGATGTTATCAAAGTGTGGTCTGCAAGTGCTACCTGATCAATGAGGGAGGCAGGGAAAACGGGAATAGAAAGAGGGTTTGCAGCAAAGTCTCTTTCCTGACCCACAGTGGAGGGTACCACCTCCCCAGCCTCAGCATTCCAAGTGGTAACAGATTCCACAGTGTTCTGGGTCTCTCCAAAAGGTCTTGTAGTCCTGGAGGCCTGTATGGAAGCTTTTAAAGTCACTGGAGTTCACTCCTGAAGCCTTCCTGCCCCACAGGAAGGAAGCTCCAAGTAAGCCTGCTGCCTCCAGGCACATTTCTTTTCCAAGTGCCGCTCCCTCTCTTCCATCTCTGACAACCTCTGCTCATGTCTCGCAATTGCTTTTTCCCAGTTCCCTCTTACAGAACTGGAAAAGAGCTACAAGAATGGACCTAATTGCTGCTCCAGCTTCTTTTGGGTGGCAAACAGCCTTGAATGTCAGTGGAGATGTCTTCACACATGGGCACAGCTCCAGACCATCCCACCTTGTTCCTGCTTACTTTGGCAACCAGCGCTGGTAGTGGACCTTGGACCACCTTCCACCTGGAGTGGCTGAATCACTTCAGAACCAGTACAGCTGAACAGAGGGACAGCCCACACCACACTCTGCTCAGCCAAGAAAAAGAAAGGGAATCTGTGGGGTCTTTAACTCCTTATTCTGATGAGGGGGACAGGGAGCGAGTTGGGTTGGTGTGGGGTTGTGTCAAGAGAGAGCATCACTGGGTTCCCAGGTATTTCATCCTCTCTGAAGATGTCACCCAGTATCTCAGAGTCCAGGTGTTACCTGGCTGATTGCAAAGGGCAGAGCCACCACCTTCTTCAGACTCTCAAGTGCAGAAATGTACTGACAGAGCTCAGAAATTTCAGCTGGTCTTTCCATTAGGGCCGTGCTGCACAAACTCCCAAAACTGAGGGTCAGAGGACAATCAATTTGCTTTCTGAGTGGATTCTGTGCCCTTAGGGCTACAGATAATAATATGAAAAAACAAAATATGCCCTCAAACAGGTCAAGTACTAGAAAGGTGATAAACCCCACACCATTAAAGCAGAGATTTAAAGGCAGGTACATATTCTACCTGATCTGATTCTGCTGTGAAATACCCAAGGCTGTTACAGAAGTTCACATCAGTTCTTCCAGCTCCATCAAGAAAGAATGTTTGCATGGGCTTTGCTGAGAAGAGTGGAAAGTTCAGAGGAAAAATAAAAAAGAAAAAGGAAGAAGATTCCACTTTTTCCACAATTATTCTTACAGAGCCAGTGGAGTAGGACAGCAGAACAATACCCAGGAAACCTCTTGCTGTGCAAGCTCACTGCTGCCTCTTAGAAAGCTCCTCTTGCATCCAGTATTTGGACTGTGCTTTTTAAAAGCAAGATCACATTTTTAAATATCATTTTGTCTCCCAAGATCCAGTATCCTTTCTGCCACTAGATGTCCCGCAAGTAAGAGGAGAATCCAGATAGGAGCACCGTGAGCTAATTGTAATTTGGATTTATTTTCATTTGAACTCATAATACATTATTCAATTCAGTGAAAGCTTTCTCAAATTTGTAAATACAACAATACAATACAACTCTTGCTAGATTTATATATTCATTAAACAGTAATTCTGATGGCATAATATCAGATTTAATCCCCTATTCAGGTTGTTTCTATGTTTTAGTCCTCTAAGTTTTAAATATAATGCAATTCTAGCAGGGAAGCATTATAGTGAAGGTGTTACCCCATGGTTCTGCTGATGTTTATTTCAGCATTAAAATAAACATCAGAGCAAAAACTGTAAAGTATCATTGAAAAAACTACAAATGAGAGCTAACACACTTAGGAGAAAATAGTACAGATAATTTGATGTCCCTTTAGAGGCTGGGAACTGCAGGTGGTGGGACATCAAATAGGCTACCAAACCATGAGCAAGGATATTTGTATTTTATTTATTTCTTGCTGTAGCTGTCCTGGTCCATCAGTGGCCTGCAATGAGGCTGGAACAGCTCACTGGGCTCTGTGTTGACACCAGCCTTAGTCCCAGCTGAAAGCACAGCCTGGAAAAAGCAGTGGAAAAAAGTACCAGCTGGAAAATGGGACCAAGAGGGGTGCTGAAAAAATGCAAATATCTTCATCCTTACAGTCACATCAATTGGTGAGGGCAGGTGAGAGTGTGAGAATATCCTGAATATGAATACTCAGCATTCATCAGGATGCTGAGTAGACTCCAGCAGGGCCAGGCTGAATGGGACTCTGAACAATCTAGGATAGTGGAAGGTGTCCCTGCCCACAGCAGAGGGTGGAAGGACATGGGCTTTCAGGTCCCTTCAAGGCCAAACCAGGCTAATTAATGCCAGGTAATTAATGGCAATCAACATAATCAATCTAATTATCTTGAGATAATCTCTGATTATCAATCCCTGGGATCCCTTAGCAGCAGCTGTTCTGCAGCTGGACTTTGTGCCACTGTTCAGCTCCCTCTGGTCATTTGACCAATTTTCAGTTTGCCCCACTGGCCACTTCCTTGACCTGCCCTTTATCAGCCCCTTTGTAAGGATGGCAGACAGCATCAAAGGCTTTACTAAAGTTGAGGCAGACATTGGCCCTCCTTCATCCACCACTGAGGAACTGCACCATGGAAAGCTGCCAGGCTGCTTGAACACACCTCTGCCTACAGTGAAGGTGTTTTCCTTAGTGGGAAGTGGCAGCGTCCCTGTCCATGCAAGAAGCTTCTCACCCCTGCCTGGCTATAATATCCCAGGGGCTTCTGTGTGTTTTCCAGGAGGAAAACAGAGGCAAGAAAGGACAGAAAAGACAACTCCAGTGGGTGACAGCAGAAAACTCAGCCCCAGTGAGACTGGAAACCTCTGAAGCTTGATTTTTATAAGGCAACAGGATTTCATCCCACAGCTGGCACAGCCCCGTGTGCAACAGAGATTTTCTGCTACCAGGGGTGGATCATTTCAGCCCAGCGTGGACACCAAACATCTTACAGCCACATAAATAAGATCTATTTTTATTTCACAGAACAGTTTCCTGATTTCCTGTCACCACTCATGTCTCAGCACACAAAACCCCTAAGTAAACCAAGCAAAGAGATATTTTATTCATGAGTGCAAAGCCCAGCTGAGTTCTGAGTAAGTTTATTGTTGCTTTTGAGGTGTCTCCTCTCCAGGCATGAAGCTGTGCAGTGCATCACAGGAAAGTGTCACAATTCTCCAGCACAACACCCTTCAGAAGATGCACAGGGGATGGCCAGTGTGTGAGAAGAGGCTTCTGTGAGGCTGGAATTTGGTCCCAGTTCTATTTTGTGTATTCTAGCTGATTAATCCAATTACAAGAAGTGACCAGCTAAGGATTAGATGAGGAGGAAGCCAAGGAAGTGACTTTGCCCCAGGACTCTGCTGAAAGATGCCAAGTTACACAGTACAATTCCCTTGGTAAACCTGGATTTATTTCTGCAGCAGTTCTCTACAGCCTTTGCAAATAAACAACTCAACAGCATTTTCAGCTCAGGAGTTTTGCCCTCAAGGCTGTCAAAACACAGCTAAGCTCAAACCCATCTCCTCCTCCATTAAATTGGGGTGCTGACCTATGTTAGCCACAGAAAATTTGCTGTTGAATTTGTCCTTGCTTTTCCAGGTGATACTGGGAACACTGCTTGAATGTGGAAAGTCAGAAACACATTCATTGCCTGTTCAATATTTACCTGGGAAACATTCTCCCCTCTCAAAAGTGCAACAGCAAACCTTCCAATACTATCAGCATGTGGAAAAGTCAGTGAAGATGGAGCTGGAAGCAGGAGGCTGGCTGAGTGCAGAGCCACAAAAACCAGCACCCTGATGGGACCAGTAGCCCCTAAGTGCCCTGAGCAGTCTCTGCCTGCAGTCCTGTCCAAAGGGTCCTGTTCAGCTCCATGCCTCACACCCAGTCCTGACCTGAGCTGGAAGGCAGGCAACCCCTTGGACTCATCTGCAGCCCCTTGCCTACAGCCCCAATTCCTGCTGCTCCTGTCTGGACCCCTGGATGGATCCTGGTCCAGCTCCTCTCTTGGGCTGAGGCTTTCCATAGACCCTTTTACCTGCACCCAACTCTGTTGCTGCATCCCCATTGGCCTGAGGAAAAGGTTTGAAATGGCAAACTTCAGCCCGGACTGTTCTTCTGGTGGTGTTTGAGGCATTTTGTCTCTGTCACAGTGGATGGATTGCAGGGGACACTGGTGGTTGTATTTACCAGCCTGAAGTGCCTCGAGTGCTCAGAAGTTTCACAAACTCACCACCACTGGAGATAGCCTTCAAGGAATTTAGGCTTCCAAAGGACAGGAAAGATGTTTCGCTTTTCTATCAGCACTAGGAAGCCCCTGTTGAGCACTTCTGAGCCCTTCAAATTTTAATTTTATTGTACAGTCCCTCTAGCAGCTTTTGGTATCCCCCTGCCTTCTTTTCCTGATATTCCTGGCTCCTTGGAAAGCCACAACGTTCCTCTCACTGGGATTCAGCTGGATGCAGGATTTGGCTCCATTTCTTACACAAGTGAGGGCAGCAGCTTCTTGCTGAGATGCAAACCCAGTCACTGCCCAGTACTCAAACATCCTTGCAGAGGGGCTGTGCCAACCACTGCCCCTGGAAACACCTTGGCTCATGGTCTCAAGGGTCTCTTGGTATTTGCTGTCCCAAAACCAATAGAACTGGGGCAGCCAGACACAAACTCAACCCTGGGAGCACCCTCTGGATCCAAATTCCCCCTGTGGCCATGTAAGAGCAAGTGGCAGGGGACTGGCCAATGTCTGGAGCCCCAACATCAGGCTGCAGGACAGTTCCTTGGAAACTGGATTTGTCTGAACTGCACATGGAATTGTAAGCACTAGACCAATGCCTTGCAGACAGAATAATCCCACTGGTTTGGTAATAAGGAGATTGAGTACATATTTGAGTCTCTTGCCTAGATCTATAGCACCTCTGCAAGCTGCAGGTAACTGGTTTGGCAATCTTTAATCTAAAATCCATTTAAACCACCAGCCCTCAACCTTGTTTTTCCCAGTTTGGCTGAAGGTGGAGCTGTCTGAGTGCATGAGCTGATGTGCCTGTGAAAGCAGATGGCATTTTCCTTCCCCAGTTAAGACAAAGGCATTCCCAGAGCAATTCAAACCCTTCCACACTGCCATCCTCTGGCAAAATATGCATACAATATTAATGACAGTTATTTTTGTCCTGTGGCGCATTCAGTCCTAGAATAGTGGGAATCTTTTCCTAGTTCCTGAAGAATCTTTACTGGAAAAGATTCAATAAGTCTAATCAAAATAGAAAGTAGAGGGGTGTTTCCCCCCCCATCCAAGTGCATCTTTCTTGTATTACTTTTGCAGAGATGAATATACAGTTATCCATAAAGGTATCACATTATAACAGGATGTCTAAGGACAACATTATCAGAATGCATGTTTTTCAAGCTCAGAAGCTACAGCATGATAACAAAAAAGGTCAAAGCAGACAACACAGAAAGAAGTTTGCTCTTGGGACGTCTGTCCAGAGTCAGATGCTGGATGACTGGTCTTTGTCTGGGGGCTGAACAGCACAAGAATGACAAAACTCAGTCAGGATCTGCTGAATTTGCAATCGACTTTGGCACTGGCATGGTTAACTAAAGTACCCAGACTCAAGATTCTGGCACTGCTGGCTGAATTTACACCCCTAATCCAGGCTGCCAGCAGGTAAACTATCAGGTGGCAAACAAGGAAAGCAATTCCTCAGTCACAGACAACAAGGCACCAGAGTTTTGTGTCAATCCAGCTACAGCAAACATACTTGAACTCTTCCAGGGATGGGGCAGCCCAGCTTCTCTGGATAACCTGTGCTAGGGCCTTGTCACCCTCACAGTCAATAATTTCTTTCTAATACAAATCTAAATCTGATGTAAATATCACTGCAGAGGTTTCATTATAAGAAATCCCACCTTCTATACTGAATTCATCCAAATTTATCCCAGGACTGTGTCCGGACAATTCTCTCTGCTATGGATCTCAGCCATGAAATAAAAACAGAGCCTACAACAGAAAAGAAAATAAAACTGACCAGTGCTGTGGCTGTGTGCAGTGAGAATTGTAAAGGTGGCTGCCCTAAAGCCATCAGAAAAATAATACTTGACAGAAAACAGCAAGCACATACTGAGACCTCACCAAGAATTAAAAGCTGCAACACCTGCTGGGCTTTAAGTAACACACAGGAGGTACCAACCCAGGTGCTACAGACCAGCAGTGCATGAATTGCAGGGGCTGTGGTCCACACGGCTGCTGCAGGGGTGTTGTGCAGTGATTACTTTCTCCTTAACTCTGGGGTCTGAGTGCCAGAATTCAGGAGCAGACTGTTGGCACTCCCCTCCTGATGCCTCCAGGCTGTGAGCCTCACTAAGCTGCAGGAACAGGCTAAGAGCTACTCCAGGAGCCTAGAACAGGTTGTAGCCATGAGATGGATAATGGACAACAGCAGAGTCACACAGACAGCAGTGCCACCCCACTTCTCTGCAGGCCTGCTGCAGGAGGAGCAATCCTGGGGGAGGAGTGTTCCACCAAATCTCAGCACAAACCCTCGTGACTGCTCTGGCTCCCAGCCCACATGCAAACACAGTTCTAATCCTGGGATGCATGCACTGGATCAAGCTTGGGAAGCACTCAGGGAAGCATGGACTCCCACACTTATAGTGTACAGCATCCACTCGTGAATTTAGCTGCATTCAAGAGCTGAGACCTTAATTTGACATTTCAGACTGCTGCATTTGCTTTGGTAGTTTTCCTATTACTGTTGTGAATAGTGTCTGGGCTCCTTCATAATTAACAGCAGCATAATGCTTACGAAGTGCTTCTAATTTGCTAGGCTGCCTTTTCATGCAAGTGAAAAGAATTAAAGCAGACATTAGCAAGCAAGAGGCAGAACCCCACACACTCTGCTAGTGGAGGAATCTTGAGTTCCTGCCTTGAGCAAAAACCTGAAATGATGCAACTTTTCACGCAAAAAAATCAAACACATCCAAAAATCTAAAAAGTAAAGACCAAAAGATACCAGGTGAGTCCTTTGGACTGAAACGGGGATTCCCTTCTCCTATGGTGTGAGACCATGAATATGGTCCAGCCTTCAGTTTTGAGACAGAAATACAGAGATGTACCATTACTTACAGAGTAATGTAAGTAATTACTTACAGAGTTACTACAGACACATCTTGTCATTTTCTGCCCCACACAGGTCTCCCTGCTACTGTCCAGTATCTAATACTGATCCAGGCACTGTGGCAAATCCTGTTTCCCCAAATTAAAGAAAAAACCTAACAGATTCAACCTCCTAGCCCTGGGGCAGTTGTCTCTCCAAAGTACTCCAGACAAAATTTCACATGAGACAATCTCTTCTTTCCTCCTGAATCCCTTAAATAAGCCATTCCCTTTTATCAGAATCCTTTCTATCTTTGTTTTTGGTTTTTTTTTTACCATCTCTTCTCCCTTCCCCTGTCCCTCCCCCCTTTTTTTTAACTGCCAGATAAAGAAGTTCTCACAGAGTGCAGCTGCATTTAACTAAGGATTTGGAATTCTGCAAGATGCCCTGTGTTGCTGTGGACAACATACCAACCAACCTTAAAAAAAACCTAAAGGAAGAACCACACTCAGCCCCTACAACACAAGTAATTCCCGCGTTCCTGTCAGTGTAGCTGATGTTTTGGTGCTGCAGTGATTTTCCCTGAGCCTCAGAATGGGAAGCAGGCACGGCTGGGCGTTTATCTTTTGGCAAGTGCTTGTTCCCTTCGGTATCCAACAAGGCTCTTTTTAACTTCCCTGATAACAAGCACATTGTTTACAGCAAACATTCTCGCAGAAGAATGTAGCTTGCACCCGAGGTCAGGCTTGAGGAGATGTTTATTAGCACAGCTGAAGGGATGTGCAGCAGGTAATTCTGCTCTGTTTTTCTCTATTATCAGAGAAGCAATATGGAACTGTGTAGATTTTTAGATGTAAGGTTTCATGTTGTTCCCCATGAAAATAAGTTTTACATTAACATCTCCCCGCTTCCTTCTATTTTTCATTAGCTCCTCATGCTAAGCACATCATCCTATAATCACAGAATGGGTTGGGTTGGAAGGAACCTTAAAGCTCATTTCATTCCACCCCTTGCCACAGGCAGGGACACCTTCCACTATCCCAGGGTGCTCCAAGCCCTGTCCAACCTGGCCTGGAACACTTCCAGGGAACCAGGGGCAGCCATCCAAGGTTGGCTCATCCAAGGTTGCTTCTCTGGGCAGCCTGATGTAATCCTCATGCAGCATGGACTATCCCTTTACTCAGTTCAGGTCTGGTTGTGTCCTCTCCCTGTTCCTCACTCAACCCCAGCACTGCTCAGCAACAGCCAAAACACCTAGCCTTACCAACACTGCATCACTCACAAATCCAAACCAGCACCATACAGGCTGCTGTGAGGAAAACTGGCTCCATCCTATCCATACTATGATAGCTAGACAGGCATCATTACCTTCCTATTATACCATTTAAAGAAACACAGTCTGTTCCCACCATTATGTTTATATTTAATCCCTGAGCTTTCCAAATAAATATATTGTGCAATCTGAAAAAATTCCAGTTCAGAATACAATTATTTCTTTAAAAAAATCACTAGTGGTTTTTAGCGCTGATTTACTAATAGTTTTTAGCACTGATTTTTCAAGCTTGTTGCAGCTGCAGCAGGGATTTCCCTGCATGTCAGTGCTTTTGTGCTGCCCTTTTGGGAATGAGACTGTTCCTAAAGAACTGACACAGCAGCAGGGACCAGCAACAGTCCCTTCCTCATCTGGGGGAGGTCAATAACGAGAAAAGAATGAGCATTTACCTTGAGCAGCCCCACCTGGGACCTCCACCCACAGAACAGCATCTGCAACCAGTACAGTCCTGGCTTGAGTTATGGCAAAGAAGCGTGCCAGGAGTGTCTCCAGCACATCTGCATGGACCTCTTGAACTCACACTCTCACCTCCAGCCCTCTGGTGCAGCCTGCCAACTAAATCCCTGAAGCAGTGCTCTTCCTGACTGGGATCAGTCAGCAGGCAGCCTGCCAGCCTAGCAGGGATTTACCCTGGTGTCTTCCCATCCCGCTAATGGAAAGGCTGTGCCAGGAATGCCCCCGATGGTTCAGCACGAAGCTCTGGCAGCAGGCAACAAAGGAAGGGCTTTCAAGCACTACAGGGAAACAGAGCCCACTCCAACAGGACTCGCTCACCATCTAATCTAATCTTATTTTAAGAGCTCTTTAACTACACACCCTCCTTCTCCATCATCTTGAATACTCCTCTGCACTACAAACCAAACCGAAGCCAAATTAAATTCTGGTAGCAGTGGCCACAAACTTCTCCTTCAAACAGCATCACTTTTCAATGTGCTTGCTCCTGTTTCTCAGCAGCTTTGAGTGAATGTCCACTTCCGTGTCCCTGTTGGCTTTAACACAGGAGGCTGTGAACATTTGAAGCAAGCCTGCTGCTCAGGGAAGATGTTCAAGAAGAAAGGGCATACAGCATGTGACAGATACTTCTCAGTCTCCTCACACATTGCTGGGATGGTGCTGGGATACTGTAGTAGCAACACAGCCCAGGAGTGCACGAAACACGCAGCTTTGCTCTTCATTTCCTTTCCAAGACACCAAGGACCAGCAAGTACCGTGACACCCCAAAGTGAGCATGCATCTTCAGGCGCCGCATTCATCCTCCACTGTGCACGACACCGAATGTTCAAGCAGCTAATTCGGTCACAGTCTTTGACATGACAGGGAAAGCAATCCCTCTCCCCTGCCAAGCTAACAGGCTTCATCATCCAAACACTCCCGAATTCGAACTCTTAATTACGGTTTCAAAGTGCTGAGGGCACAGGTTTAGCTACTCCCCCAGGCTGAGAAGTGCTGGCATACCTTTTTTCACCATTAAGTGTCTACATTCGCAAACAAATCCCAGGCAGAGCTCTGGCGCCTGCTGTTTGATGCCTTTCACTGGAGTGAGGCAGATGAACCGAAGGGAATTAGCGCCTGGGTTTAACAAAGCCCAGCTACAAAACAGCTGACACAGGGCTGTCAGCAGCTCGTCAGGCTTCAGAGGGAGGAAACAAGGTTATTCCTGTACAACAGAGCAACCTACTACCGACAGACTTGAGTGAGGGCTGAAGATAAAAAGAGGATTTACAGCTTAAGGGAAGCTGGCACCCCAGCTAGGGAGCAGCCTGGGCCTTCCAGCCACACTCCAGCACAACAGCACAGCTCAGCATCTCAGAGCTGTTAGATTTGTATCCATGATCTTGTGCCTTTAGAATTCCAGAATCCCAGAATGGTTTGTTTTGCATGGGACTTTAAATCTTGTCTTGTTCCAACCCCTGCCATGGGCAGGGACACCTTCCACTGTCCCAGGCTGCTCCAAGCCTCATTCAGCCTGGCCTTGGACATTTGCAGGGATCCAAGGGCAGCCACAGGTTCTCTGGGTACCCTGTGCCAGGGCCTCCCCACCCCTACAAGGAGGAATTCCTTCCTAACACCTGATCTAACCCTGCCCTCTGTCACTTTAAAACCATTGCCCCTTACAAAGTCACTATCTGCCCACCTCCTCTGAAAACATTAAAAGTTGAAACCTTTGTTTACATTCCAAGCTTGCAAAGCAGATGATGCTTTTAAGCCCAGATTTAGTGCCTTTGTGCGTCTGTGGAAATGGGAATTTAAAACCTGTACTGTTCTACCATCCATCCAGAGAGCTTCCTCCTCAGAGCAGAACACAGCACTGATGTGGCAGCTCAGAAATCCAAGCCCCTCCAGGTGCAACAGATGTGCTCTTTCATTTTCTGCTAATTGACTTTGCACTCATTTTCTACTACCTGACAGCTCATTGGCAACCTAGAAGGGCCCAGAACTATGGAGCATTTGTGATCATCAAACTTCCAATGTCATTTACCCACCAAAGGTGAGAGGCAGAGGACATTCCCAGGCAAACAGAGCGTCCCAGTCTGGACAGAAGAGCTGTGTCTCCCTCTCTCAGGCTGTAACAGAACCCAGCACATTCTGGGCAGTTGTTTTACCACACACCATCCCATCCCAGAGCCAGCTCGAATTCCTTGTCCAGATCAGTCAGTGCTTGTTCTCTCCTTGTTTGCTTCACAGTTGCCATTGTTTGTTTTCCTTCCCTGAGTCCATGCCTTGAGGAGCAGCAAGTCATCACCTATGCCAAGGTGTTTACTGCTTGAATTCAGAAGCATTGCCAGAAGCCACTCCTCCAAGTTCTTTACTTGACAAAGATTTTTTCTTCTCCACTGAGATCAGCCTAAATTTTCTGATCCAGAACATAACACCCACCTAGAAGGAGTCTTACTTTCCAAGTACCAAATCCTGAGTCAGGGCTCTTTAGCCCTGAAGAAGAAACCCTTTCATGTCTCCAGTGTCCCCTTGTACCACCAGAGCAGATTCTCCCAGGCAGACCTCCTTGGCATCCCTTAGCCTTTGCCTTCCTTGGAAATCCAATTACATTTTCCTTTGCATATCCCAGGAACCCCAAATGAAAGCCACAACAAATCTGTATGAGCAGCCCTATGGATTTCTTTCTAATCCTTTGTTTTATTCTCAGCCTTTTGGAGGACATACCCATAGATATGCCACCAGATGCACATCACTTGCCAGTTTTTCCAGCTGGTAGCAGGGGCTCCTTCCTCACAGCTTCCCAAGAGCAGAAGGGAAGAGCAAAACCATTTCAAATCCCTTCCACTGCAGTACTAAGTACTCTAATGCTAAGCTTTTACACTTGATAAGAGATGGGAATCCTCTGCCAAATGCAGGGCAGGGAGCTCCCCAGCACCTCAGCTGTGAGCTCAAAAAGCAGCTTACCTGGAGGAAAAAGAGGCAGAGACTGAACTGGAGGCAAATTGTCATTTTGTTGTTGTCATAGCCACTAGAATCTAAACCTGATGGAGGAGAGCACAGCAAAGTAGTGCTTCAGCTCCTCTAGAATGCCACTGACTTGAGTTACTCTATCAAAAGCAGTTACTTGTGCTTAGGTGGGTGCCAAAACACACAAAAATTTTGGTAGAGTTGTATCCACGTACTCTGGCTGAAATGAGGAGTTAAACTCCATGTATTTTTCTACAGGACAAGAGCCTAAGACTGACAGTTCATTCCTATTTACAGAAAAGGGATCCAGCTTAAATCCTACTGCCTCTGCCTGTGCTGAAGCACAGACTCCATTGGGAATGATCACTGCCGAGCACAGGATGGCCAGTGCTAAACAGGGCTTGGGTTTCTCCTTTTTTCCCCCTCTCTTTCTACCTTATTGTTTTCCTTTAGCCACACGTCCAAGCCCCACTGAACACTCTCCTCCTTATCTGCAGACTAAAGGATTGTGTCCAGTGTATGCCAGGGAAAGGCCTTCATGTCTAAGAGCAGATTAAAGGTCTCCTCTCTCTGGTTCGGGCACAGCACTACTCAGAGCTCATCTCCCTGCCTCCTTTATTACCCATTAGTGCATGTAAAATAAATATCCAGTTTGGCCACATAAAAGTCAAAAAGGAGGATTTGTGCCTGCCTGGGTACAGAGGTTAAGTGATAAAGTACTGAGCCCTACTCAAAATACATCTGACACAGGGCTTAAAGTATTTTAGTCCTGAACTTCAAATCTGAGTTGTGCCAGTGCTGTCCAAATCCTCCTAAGCCAGTTGGAAGTCAGTCTCTACTTTTAGTAAAGGGTTGAGAAGGGTTCACAAAATAGTGGCTGCAAGTTCAATGAAACAACATATATGGACTTAAAAAAGAAAAAGCACAAAATCAGATAATGACATCTCAACAGGGAGAGCTGATAGAGTTTAATACTGTTTGTGCTGTTGAAAAGTGAGAGCCTCATCCTTTTTTTGTTGATCTGATGAGTCTGATTTAAAATCCACTTTATGAATACAATCAATGACACTACTGGGCAGACTGGACGTAGTTTGCTCAACACGTGCAATCCCTATTTAAATAAAGTGCTCACACCCAGTTCTACAAACAGCTTCTCTGAGCCAACTGAGGTCATGCCTGTGAACACTCTTGGTATTTAAACAAAAAAAATAAGAGCTGGCAATTGGCTGGAATGCATGCAATGGAGCAGCTTCTCCTGCGAAGCTGACCCGCAGAGGATTCATCTGCCCTGTTATGGACACTTGTCACCAGTGGTGTCACCTGCTTGGAGCCAAAGGAACCAGACACGTGAGGTGGGTCTGCTTCAGGAGGGCTCTCCTCAAAAGCCTGTGCCAGGACCTGGTTCAGTACCACAGGCTGGGAGAGCTGGAGGTATCATCTGGAGAAGGGGCTCCTGGAAAGCTGGAGAGGGACTTGGGACAAGGAATGGAGGGACTCAACACAGGGAATGGCTTCAAACAGAACGAAGGCGGGAGTTAGGTGGGAAGTTTAAGTGGGGAGGCCCTGGCACAGGGTACCCAGAGAAGTTTGTGGCTGCCCCTGGATCCCCGGAAGTGTTTCAGGCCAGGCTGGACAGGGCTTGGAGCAGCTTGGGATAGTGGAAGGTGTCCCTGCCCATGGCAGTGTGTGGCACTGGATGAGCTTTAAGGTCCTTTCCGACCCAAACCATACTGTGATTCTGTCTGCACAACAAGCAGTTACTGGCCTATCTGATTAAAGTGCAGCTACTTTTGCTGATAAATCCTGTCTATTTCTTATTTTTCTAAATCTCTTGTCTAGATACACAGCTTAAGGGTAATGCTTTTTATGGGAAAGATGAGCTCAAAGTAAATCCCTTCATTCTCAGTGAAAGAAAAAATATTTCCATAGTTCTAATTGAGCTCCATTAACCTCAAATTTTAAACTCCTTCAAGATCACTATTCTTCCACAGGCATCTCATTGATACAGTTATCACCAGACTTCTCCATAGGATTACAGAATCACAGAATGGTTTGGATTGGAAGGGACCTTACAAAACATTTAGTTCCAACCCCTGCACAGGAGGGACACCTTCCCCTTTTGTTTTCTGCCAGCCTGGAAAAAAATCCCTGCTTAGTTAAATTACACCGTTAATGTTTCCTCAAAAGGTTTTGCCTAATTATTTTCAAGGGCAAAAGGAAACAAATAACAAAACTACTCTGTTTTGGTGTCAAATACACACACACCTCCTGCCTCAAAACCAACTCCCCTCTGAGGAGCAAATCCCTGGGAATGGAGTGAGACCTAGTTTTCAAATTCACTCCATCAGCAGCTTGTGTTCTGAGCTCATAAAGCAGAAAGTTTTTGGGCAAAATAGACACTCAAGCTCTTTTTTAATGTTTCAATGATTTCTAAGTAAGACTTGCAGACTCATCACCCAGGTGCCACGTGAATTGCAAATGACTGGAGGAAGGTGGGGGGGGTGGGGAATATAAATCCTAACTGTTTCAAAGGTGTTCAGCCTCAGTTCCTATTGAAGGCTTATAAAAACTTTTTGCTTCAGCTGCACATGACCTATATGAGCAGAATGAAGGTTTAAATTGGACACCAGCACCTTAAAGAACACTGCAGGAACTTTAAGATGCTAAGCAAGCCATCAAGCCAAACATTGTAACTGTGGAACTACAACTGCATCACTCCCATGTGGAAGGCATCCAGGAATGATTTCCCCAGGTGAGAAAGATGCAGCTACATGCTGTTACACTGACATAAACTACTGCAACATGCAATTAAGAGGAGGTAAAAAGAAAGCTCTGTTTTAGTGGGTTTGCACCAATATTATTTACAAAGTGGAAGGTTTATTCTTATAACCTGTGTAAGAGATTTTGGGAAGGCTCGATCCTTGCATTGGAGGCAGGAGGTGGAATCAAACAGCAGGATGCAAGGATGAAAACTAGCAGGACTGCAAAGCCAACAGCTGTTTATTGCTTGCTCCTCTCCTCTTAATTTCTTCCCACGGCAGAAGATGGAGCTCACACTGTGAACAGAAGATGCTGATTGCCAGCGAGGAACACTGCAGGCTGAAGCCTTGTTCAAGGACAGCTGATCAGAACAGTCAGGTCCCTGCAATCGCTACGGCATTCCCAAGCCTCCCTGAAGGCAGTGCTTGTCATAGGACAGTGCTTACTACAGCAAATACGTTGTGGGAGGGCTGCTGGTGAAATGAAGCCTTCGGTTTCTGGAGAGAACAAACGATTTTTTGGGAAAAGCTATCTAATGGGCTCTTCCCCCAGCTTCATCCCTGGGTGAAAACTCCCCTTTTTTTCCATCAACTTGAGCACACCCCAAGACAGTTCTGGACACTGCAGCTGAACGAGTCATCTATTAAATAGATGCTGGGTTTTGCCACTCCTACACAAACTGACAATCACAGCACAAAAATAATTCAGTCCAGAGTTCGTGACCATCCCGACATGGGCAGAACATCCAGTCCACAAAGAAATGAATAGGGAGGAGATGATCCTTTCCCAGATAAAAGGACTACAGGTGCAAGGGGCTCCTGCCGGCTCAAAGTGCTCTTCATCTGAAAAATGCAGCTTTAAAGTCACTTCTGGCAACGGCTGTAATTAATTGTTGCCAATACAACCCCAGTGAGTGTAAATGAGCCCTCTTAGCAGCATTTCACACTTCACATTTCTAGCTTAGCAACAGGCGTAGAGGAGGAGTGAAAACCTGGAAATTATTGATTTATTCAGGTATTGGGGAAGAGGCTCATGTGTCCTGGTTGTTACTAAGGAAAAAACAGAAAGGCAATAAACCTTTTCCTCTTAGTTTCTGAATGGGAAGAGGGGGCAAAAATTTACTTATAGTTTGTTACTATCCTGCTCTATTTTTAATTAGCAATAAATTAATCTTCCCCAAGCCAAGTCTGTTTTGCCCACGACTGATTTGTGAAGGATATCCCTGCCCTTATCTGAACCCACAAGATTTTTCACTTCGTTTTCTCCCCGACCTGCTGCAGAGGTTCATCCATGCTAGACAAAAAGGAAGTTCTAGCAGATCAGAAATCAGATATTTTGCTTGATGATCAACTTGGAGAAAGCTGGCTGGTACACTGGCTTAGTGAAGAGGGCACAGCTCTTACATCTGTAAGGGATTAACCTGCTCATCCTCAGAGGGCAGCATATCGCACAAGAGAGGAGTTTGGTTCAACATAAAAAAGCAGCTACTCCCCCAGCCTTGGGGTAAACCCTTGGCTGTTTTGGCAGTTCAGCATCCTATAAGGCTCAGTTCATGTCTCCTGCAAGCCTTGTACTAGAGAGGCTGGGTTAGCAAACTGCAAGGGCTGTGCTATGCCAATACCTGTTGTGCGTGTGTGTGGTGGGACAGAATCTCACAGACCAGGAAACACACAAGCCTTGAGGAAAAACAAGCATTAAAAGGACAAAATTACTTAAGCACTGCTCTCATTTTCAGCAACAAAAACTTCAGGTTGCATCAAAAAGATGAAAAACAGTGAGAAACCTGCCTGACAACAGTAGGGGGCAGGAAAATAGTGACTCTGGTTATCATCTACCCTGCTCCAAACACAGTTCTGTGCAGCCACCAGGACACTGAACATGGGACTTGCATTATCTGCCTGGTGCCTGGGCTGGGATTAAAAACTTATCAAGCCTGCTTTTGCAGTTGTGTTGGTGTCCAGCTAAGCCTAGCCTCAGCAAAGGCACTGTGCAGCATGTTGAAGCAATTCTGTGTGCTCACCATAAGCACTCTGTCCTCTTCACAGCTAGAATCACCCTTAGTGCAGAGCAATGAGCCAGAGCCCACAGGCAAATTTAATTCAGGATAAAAATGTGTTTGCCAGCACAGTTTAGTCATACTTCACTGCCTCATGCTTGGTTCCATTGCAAACAGGCAGATGCCGTTGAGTTCTGTCCAGTCCCTTTGGTTTTGCTAAATTTGGGAATATAACACAAGAGTAACATTTGTGCATTGGCACAAAACTGAAGATTTATTGTTCGTGATAAAACTTTCACTCGTACAATATATGCTACAGAAACCCAGGATGAAAATGTTAATTCCAAGAACCAGAGTGTGCTCAGAGAGCCTTTCCCAGGCAACTTACAATCACCTTTCATAAAGTACCAGCTGTACAAGGTCTTGCCAAGTGGGTGCTTCTCTGCTTTGCAGTTTATTTCACCAGCCAGGAATCTCTGGGACTGATTTCCTCTGCTATCACAAGGGCAGCAAGGGTTTCACTGCTGTTTCATGGACCAGCACTTAAATATAGCCCACAATTTTTGTTGGCCCTTCAACACAGCCCAAAACTTCTGAAAACACCTTAAAAAGAAATGCAAATACTGTGATAAACCAGAAGTTCTGTCGCAAAGCACATTGCAGGACTCACATAGTAAGTTATGAAGAAACATCTTGGAGCAAAAGAAACCCACCACAAGCACATTTAAATTGTGATCAAAGGTTAAAAATAACTCCCAAACTTCCTCCTGCAAGCAACTGGATGCTACAGCGCTCACTCAGCCATCAATAACTTCACCACATCAGTTTTGTTCTCGGATTTCCAGTGCTACAACTCCTGATGGAGTTTTTGGAGTAAGGGATTCAAAACCTTTTCTCTCACCTCTTTGGGGTCATAAGCTGTTTGGGAAAGTAGTTAATACAAAAGTATTAACTTTTGTATTAATCATGGAATGGTTTGGGTTGGAAGGGACCTTAAAGCCCATCTTGTTCCACCCCCTGCCATGGGCAGGGACACCTTCCACTGTCCCAGGCTGCTCCAAGCCCCCTGAAAACTGGCCTTGGAAACTTCCAGGGATACAGGGGCAGCCACAGCTTCTCTGGGCACCCTGTGCCAGGGCCTCCCCACCCTCACAGGGAAGAATTCCTTCCCAATATCACATCTAAATCAACTCTTTCAGCTTAAAGCCATTCCTCCTTGTCCTAGACTAATGCCCAATTTATTCCTGCACTAGCAAATTTTGCAAGCATGATGAGGGTCACTACAAGTGTAATTCCCATAGCATTGACTGGATGATAAAGTAACATTATTACAGGAGACCTTAAACATTGGGAAATTAAAACACTGCATGGCTATGAAAGACTCCTGTCATTAAAGGGCTGTCTGGAAAACGTCTATAACACTTTAAAAATATGCTTACATGCCATAAATCACTGCCCCACCATAATACATGCACATTATATTCATAACAGCATAATTACATGACAATTTCCATACAGCAGTAATTAAAGGGAAACCCTGTGTGCCATCCAAGGCAGCTTCTTTGAAACAGACTAAGTATACAAAGAAAATATAATTAAGCAACAGAAGGTGAGCTGTTTCCTTATGATAATTACATTACTGGCTGTATTTTCAATTAGGTCACTTCTAAAAACATCAGACTTGTTCAGGGTTTTGATGTCCACAGGAATCCTGCTGCACAAAAGCCCAGGTGGTCATGGACTTACCTACCAATCTCATTTGTTAAAAGCTTTAATGGCAAGTAGGTTTTGCCCCTTGGCAGATTTTTGGGCAGCTGCCTAATTTCTAGAATGGCCTAACACAGACTTCAGCCAAAAGCTGGAGTCATTCCATGCTGCTGAAGAAAACATTCAGCTCAGGAGAGCTGAAAAATAAATGCAGTTTTTTGAGGTGAAGCAAGACCATGCAGAGGTGAAAAGTAGCTTCATTTCTATGCATTTTGGTAAAGCTCTGTCAAATAAAAGGGCTTGAGGAATAAGCCATATGAGAGAGGAAGGCATAGAGGATTGTGCAGTACTCAAAGTGGGGTTTACACACAGCTCAAGCTGCGAAGATCTGCTCACTGGGGACACAAAACCAGCCCAGGAAGCACAGCTGATCTCTCCCACACTGGCATTAGAGGCACTGAAGAATTTAAGAACTCCATTTGGCACAACTCATTTAAATGCCTCAGACTCCAAGCAGCAGCCTAAAGGCAGGAGAATGCAATAATGAACCCAGGTCACTTCCATTACAGAAGCATTTTAACCTCTTTGGAGAAGCTGCAGCAACTGGTGAACTTCAAAGCTGAGCCTACAGACATATGCTCCATGGTTAGAGAGGGCTGGCTGCTATTTTTGTATGTGTTTTCCTGGGAAAAGCCAGCATTTCACAAACAAGTTCAGCTAGAGAAATCATTGTATATTCATTCTTTCTTCCCTCAAAGGATACAACTTGCAGGATCCTCCCCAAGAGCAGCTCCAGCAAAGCACAGATGGATGACTCTGGATTTATTCTTCCCCAAGTTGTCTGAGGCAGTGAGTTATTAAACACTAGTTTGTTCTCATCATTACCATAATCTAATAGGTCACAAAACATTATGGCATCCTGAATTTTGTGCCCAGTCATGCTGTTGTTTGTTCAAAAAAATTAATCTCAAAGGCTGCCAACCCCTGCCTTGCTTAGAATCACCTTTTTACCTTCTCACCATCTGCTCTGAGACCTTGAGAGCAAGTCAGTGTGAGTCCAGTCTGAGCTGCAAATCATTGGGTTGCATCAAATTTGAAATCATCCAGCACAAGATGTACCTCATTGCTCCTGATCCCTCCAGGAGAGGCAACACTTCACCACCCAGTCCAGCATTACCAGGACCACTGCAAAGATAAAATGTTTTGGAGGTGTGTACCCACAGTATTCCACCTACAATCCATCAAAATCCTTCCTTAAAATCAGCAAAGCCTGACTTTAATGGATAACATCCAAATCCAAACTCACCTGGTCCACTGTCTCCTGAAACCTCATCAGACCAGATAAGCTGAATTATTCCCTATTTTTCATCTGGTACCTCTTTGCTAGCATAGATACTCTGTCTTAAAAAAACATCCACCTCATATTTTGGACCCTATTTTGGGCCTTTGCAACTTGAAGAATCACTTCAAATTCTCCTCTGGCCTCCAATACTTTTTTCCATGCCAGTTAGGCCAAAAGAAGACACTTTTTGCAAGCTAAATAAACAGAAAAATAGATGAAAAGGTCACAGTCCCAATTTCAGCACTGAACATGTCACACATGGCCTTTTCTGTACAAAAAGCCTAGACAAACCCCAAAATCTGATTATGTAGATTATTCTCTCACGTCACACTTTGATACTCTTATGCATTTCAAGGCTTCTAACGTGCCTCTGAGAGAGAAGGGCTTGCATGAGGTCCTCAACAGAGAGCTGAGAAGGAGGGGAAAAAAATAGATTTATCCTATAATTCAGCAAACCACCATAGCCCCAGCAGGAAGGTGGGGGAGCCTGGCATTTTGCCATAAGAGAAAGCCCAAGGAAAGTTGCTCTCTTTTAAGCCAGCCATGTGGAAATGAAGCCTTGAGCTGCAGCATGGTGAAAGCTGCTCTTACAGCAGCATTGCTCTGCTCAGAGTAGATCTGCTACACACAGGCAAAGAGAGAGGGCAGTGTGTGGGCTCATTGAGCCTACAGAGAAATCAGGATAAACAGCAAGCTCCTCTGAAAGCAGAGCTGGTGATCCAAAAGGGGAAAATGTAGCGCTGCAGACAAACCATGCAACATCATCAGCTCATTTGGAGCATGCAGAGCTCAAGATGAGTGGCAGGGACACACCTGAAGGATGGGGTCATCCAGAGGGACCTGGACAAGCTCGAGTAGCACATCCATGGGAATCTTGTGAGGGTTAACAAGACCAAGTGCTGGTGCTGCACTTGGGTGCAGGCAACCCCCAGAATTCATCCAGGCTGGGATGGAGCAGCCCTGGGAGAAGGACTTTTGGGATGCTGGTGGGTGAGAGCTGCATCTGCCTCAGCCCTGAACTCCCCATGCCTTGGGCTGGTCCCCAGCATGGGCAGCAGGGGAAGGGGGAATTCTGCCTCACTAAGATAAGATCCCATCTGCAGAGCTGCCCTCAGCCGGGGCTCCAATAGCAGAAGATGTGAAATTGCTGGAGTGAGTCCAGAGGAGGCCACAGAGATGATCAGAGGTATAGAGCACCTCTGCTACAGGGAAAGGCTGGGAGAATTGGGATAGTTCAGCCTGGAAAAGAAAAGGCTTAGAGTTTTGGCCAAATTGTGGCCTTCCAGTACCCGAAGGGAGCCTACAAGAAAGATTTGGCACTTTAGCAGTACTGGGTTGGCAGGATGAAGTTCAGAGTCGCACTAAATTCTGAAAATCTTTGGAAGAAAGTTTTGCGTCTTTTCTAGTGAGTCACTGGTCTGTTACCACTGCCAAAGGAAAGAAAGGGTAAGCAAAGCACTGCTGTTACCCAGGACTACCCAAATAGTTGTGGGTTTGGTAACCGAGGGGAGATAGAGCTGCACTACAGCACAGCAAAAAAACAGCCCTGTCCCAGTGGCCATCCTGTTTGCACAACCACTCTATCCCAACCTTATTGCCAGCCTCATAAATCTCAGATAAAAGGGATGTGTCTGTGGTAAGATGAGGCATGGGGCCCCACACTGAGGGTCTACTTCAAGCACCTTGAAAGAGCTGATCCAGCCAGTTCTGTACCTCAACTTTCTTCTGGTTCAAAGGAAGCAAGAAATACTCCCTCACTGAAAGGTGAGAGCCATTAGCAACTGCAGGGACTAATTGCACCCACAGTGGTCTGACAAAATTGGACTGCAGGGTGGGTATTGCACTACCCTAAAAGATATAAACAAAGTTTTATCCCAATTTTGTTTCCTTTTGTACATACTTTCAACTCCCTCCAAGCCTTCAAAGTTGCAGTCAAGTCATTTTTAGCAGACCAAAGCAACCTAAGCCTGATAACTTCTACTTAGTGCATTTTAAAACTGAGCCTAAAATACTTGGAGTTCAACAAAAACATGTTAGGCTTGGCTAAAAGCCACCCTATTCCCCACTGGATGCAGGAGCCCTATAGAAAGTAAATATCATCCTATTGTCTCCAGGTTGTTAATCCCTTAGAAAAACAATTAGTTATATTTTAAAAAAAAAGAGGTATTTGACAGTCACTTTCATACCATGAAATACAGTAACACTTGAGCTGCACTAAGGATTAAAACAGGTACTGGCAGGGACAGTTTAGAGCACAGTTACACAACCAAAATAAGAATATAATTAAATAAGCATATAATGCCTACAGGACTCTCACAACCCTGTTTAGTATTCTTTGCTTCCTGCGTTACACCAAAGACATTTCCAAGTGCCCTTCAGCTATCACAACCCCTTGCTTATTAAAGGCTTCTATTTTAAGTGGAATTTGGCACTGATTTAGCTCACTTCCTCCTTGCACCCCTTACCTTTTCTCTTTGATTGTTACTCCAGAAAGAAACAGGAGTATAATCCCTGCCTTTTCACTGAGTGTGTTCACTCTTTAAACTCCTTGGTCCTCCCCTCTATTCAGACCTTGCTCCGCAGAGCTCACCCGCACAGAGACTGAACCATCAGTGCCTTTGCTGCTGCTTTCTCATCTTCCCACGCTGCGGGCTGCTATTGCATTTCCCCGGCTGACTCCACCTCTCCTCTTCCCACTCTCTTTCCTCTTTAGATTCACTTCAAGGCCAACTTCCCTTCCTTGCTGCTGGGCTCACACAGCTGGGAGTGTAGTAAAGCAGGGGGAGGGGAGTGGAGCAGGGAGCTTTTATTCAGCAACGCTTCCTTAACCAAGCAGCTGCTTTGAAGCCCCAAGGTCCAATTTCAACTGCTGAAGTTGCCAGTAATAAAAAACCAGCTAAATATAACACTGTTTTCAAAAGGCAGGTTTGAGATGGGGGACTCCACTGTTAAAGCTCTCCAGCTGAAACACGATCAGAATCTGTAAATACACAACTTAAATGTAATAGCCAGTAAACGCTTGTTGGAATGAATATTTGGAATCACAGAATGGGTTGGGTTGGAAGGGACCATAGAGCTCATTTCATTCCATGGGCAGGGATACCTTCCACTGCCCCAGGTTGCTCTAAGCCCTGTCAAAGCCGGAAAACTTCCAGAGATCCAGCAGCAGCCACAGCTTCTCTGGGCACCCTGTGCCAGGGCCTCACCACCCTCACAGGGAAGAATTCTGTTGTTTCTGTGACAGCAGCTGAATAGAAATTAAGGCCTTGAGGAAGTCAAATTTACATCAATGCTGCAGAGACCACAGGTTAAACTGATGGCAAAGGAAGCAGGAACCTTGACAAAGCTGCCATTCTCTGCATTAAAAAAAAATGTTTCATTGATCTTGGGAGTCTGTTTGGATGTGTAAAACTTACCCAGAGCAAAGCTTGAAAGGCGCTTGTTTGAAAGGTGTTAAGGGATAGGATGAGTGGCACAGAAAAATCACACCAGTGGTACTGTCACTGCAAAGACCAGACTCTGCTCTGCAAAGAAAGTTTGACTGCCATATCTTAGGTACCTACAAAATCACACCTCCGGGTCACCCAAAATAACCCACTGAGAAAAAAAAACAACCCACACAGGAAAAACAAGTCCAAAACAGCGATATTTTAGTTATGCTTTTGGACAATAGTATTTTCCATCCATTCACTTAGCCAGAACAAAATCTCACCCTTTCCAGAGTCTGAATTTGCAATTCCTTGTAGCCATTTATTCCTGTAGCACTCCTCTTCCACTGCTGCCCTTTCCATAGTTAATTCCTCATAAAACAAATGCATTCCCCCCCGCCCATCACTGCAATGCACACCACTCAGAAAAATCTATATTCAGTCATTTCCATTCTCTCCCTCTCTTTCCCTGTACTTTTCTGATACAAGCAGTCTGTGCATGCAAATATTCTTAAAACCATATCACAGCTGCATTGGAAATAATACCTTTTTACACAACTGGGTTTGGTGGGGGTTTTTTTTTTTGTTGTCACTCCTAATGATTACCACAGTTGTAAATGAAAGGCAAAATTTCTTTCCTTTTCTGAAGAGACTGAAGGATGGGGAGGGAGGTGATCCTGCCTCTATAGCCAATACTAGGGAAGCTACACCTGGAGGAGTGCTGTTAAATGTGAGGTCCCCTTGTGCATGATGTGTATTTATAGGAGAAAATCCAGCAAAGGACCAAAAGAGGATGAAGAGACTGGAGCCTCTTTCACATGAGGACAGTATGAGAGAGCGGGGACTGCTCAGCCTGGAGAAAAGGCTCAGAGATGATCATATCAGTGTGCCCAAGTACCTGATGGGAGGGAATGAGGCACAAACACACACGAAATTCTATCTGAGCACAAGAAATCCCTTTTTGACCATGAGACTAGTCACACAGTGGAACAGGCTCCCCAGAGAGGTTGTGGAATCTCCAGCTGTGGGGATATTCAGACCCCAGTTGGGCAGTCCTGGACAGAAATTCTCAGTGACCCCACTGCAGCAGTAGGTTTGGGCTGGGTGATCCCTTCCAGCCTAAGCAACACAAGTTCAAAGTGAGGATATCTGAGATTAGATAAAACCCACATAGTGACACTGCCCCACCATGGCTCTGAGGTAGGACCAGGGCTGGAATCAAGTTCATGCAGGAAGCAGTCCTGCAGCCTCCTTTATTCCCTGACCAGGGAACAGCTGGCAAGCCTCACCCAAACCCCTTCTGGGACTTAGGGAAATGCCAGTAACATGGAGTTTATAATCTTCTCACTGAAGGAGAATGCTGATTACCTGCAGCTTTTGATGTGCATTTCTCAGAGCTCAAATACATCCCGCCCCAAAGAAAGCCTGCCTTGAGCAGCATCTGGATCAGCTTTGGGCATGTGTGTGGGCAACAGAGACAATGTTGCACTCTGGCTGAATTCATAAAAAACATGCTTAAATGTCCAGAAAAGATGCTGGTTACTTACACACCCTTGTTTGAAGAGTGAAGATTTTACACATCTGTAGGACAAATTCTTTTTCACCCTTATTTGTTTCCAAAAGCTGCCTGTGGTTGGCTCAGCTCTCCAGCTTAGCAATGAAGGATCTCTGCCAGATGGCACAGCAAGTAAGCTCAGTACCTGACTTAACTGCAGCTTCCTTCATGCAGGGGATCCGATAGTTCCAGGGGGTACAGCTTTATTTCATGAGTGTTATATTAGATGTCCTGACTGGTAGCTTTAACCACAGCTGCATTGTCACACAAGTCACTGCACACCTTGAGTCAGGAGAGCTCATTGAGCTCCTTTTCTAAAGCTGAACAGACACAGCACAAAAAATATCTCCTTTTAGTCACAGTTAAAATTAAGGCCTTTGTATGCAGTCACAAAATGCAGTCAACTGACTCACAGTTGAATGAAAAAATACAACCAATTTGCTTTTAAATCACACTTTAAACCCACTTTTCCCCCAGGAAAAGTTTAAGAACAAAAATTGGATTAATAATACCTCAGAAAACCTCAAGGTATATAAAAGCTTAATTGTGAGGAACAGAACAAAAGTGGGGCTTGCTGTTGCCTCCTTTCCTAGTGTGTGACTCAGCCAAAGGCCTGACAACACTAAACTGCCAACAAAGACATCTCTCCTTCACATAACTCTTACATAAACACCATAAGTCCAAATTATTAATCACACCTAGAAGATAACACTGGGGGTTGTAAAGCATTGGAACAGGCTGCCCAGGTCAGGGATAGAGTCACCATCAAAAGCCATGTGGATGTGGCACTTGAGGACATGGTTTAGTGGTGAGCATGGCGCTGGGTTGATGGCTGGACTTGATGATCTGAAAGGTCTTTTCCAAACTTCAGGATTCTATGATTCCATGGCCATGAGGTGGAGCAGAGGAACCTGCAGAGAAGTGCTCATGCTTCTTATCTCTTTACAATCTTCAGTTCACTTGCCAACAGCCCACAGACACCTTTGGGCTCAAAACCCTTGAAGATGTGATGGTATAAAAACACATCCCTTTCCAGGTAGAGGGATGATTAATGGTTTTGGATAAACCCCAGCCAGAGGCTTGGCTTTATATAAAGCTTCTGCAGGAAGCAAGAGGAGAAGTAAGGGGAATTATATTACAGCAAATCATAGAATCCCAGACTGGGTTGGGTTGAAAAGGACCTTAAAACTTATCTCATTCTACCCCCTGCCATGGGCAGAGACACTTTCCACTAGACCAGTTTGCTCCAAGCCCTGTCCAATCTTGAACGCTTGAAGGGATGAAGAGTCCCCAACCTCCCTGGTATCCAGCAAGGACCAAGTGAAACCTCAAATAGTTCAGAGCTCCAATAGTCCCCTTAGGGACAGGACAGCGTCACCTTGCTGGGAAAGGCTGGAAGGACCACCTTTCCTCACACAGTGAGCAGTAGCCACTCTTAAAGCCTTGATATATTGCTGAGTCTAGAAATAGGAGAGTCAGCTTGTCTTCTGTTCTGCCCATTTCTGCGCAGAGCTTGAAAGATTTATTCTGTGCAATAACGAGCACAACCACAGACCTTCCTTCTTTCTGGGCAGCTTTATTAAAACACTGCCTTGCTTGATTAGGTTAAACCATTTCATGTCACGACTTACACCAACCCTAAAATAAGTCTTTTTGCTATGTATGACTTTTGCTTTACTAAGCCTGGGGGAAGCACTCCCTAACCTCTAAACAAAACTGCAGTTAAGAGCTGAGTGCTTGCAGCCTCTGAAAAACAGAAGCTTGGCACCCCAAAGAGATGGCTCTGTCTAGAGGTCTGGAAAAGCCACGCCATAACAGATTTATTTCTAAAAAGATTATCTGGCAAACACTGACAGCTTCTCAACTTGGCTGTCCAACAGAGCCCTGTTCTCTGCTTGTTCCTGCCCACCTCCACTACAGGCAGCAGTAAGGGCAAGACAATACCACAGCCCTGCTCTACATTCTTGTCTCAAAGGTGTCCATTCCCAGCCACAGAAATCCAAATTCAACCAATTTTTTGGTCTTAGCATTATCATGGAATTCTTGGCTAGACAAACTCCAGCCTAGTTCCTGAGGCAAGTGCTGATGGGACATTGCAGGTGCCCAAAAGTCAAGCATTGCCAGCTAGCACTCGGCTTGTCTCTGTATCAAAGGGACCAGCAAAGCGAAGCACTAACGGCCAAGGCAATGGCAATTTATCACACCTTGTTGGATTATTGCACTGCCAGTCTCTTGAGTTCCTATGTGATTATTTTACAATCTAAAACACCCAGGCAGTAATAATTCTCCAAAAACAAACAGAGGCCTAGACCCAGCATGAGGAAATGACTTGTTTTCTTAGGCAGTTTTTAAAGGCACAGACCATCTCTTGCAGGGATCTTTTCTCCACCCCCCTCATTGTGCACAACTCCCTGCAGTTCAGAAGCTCAAGCTGTACTTGTGGACATATATCTCTGCACAAGACATTTCAGGATACTTTACACTAGCAAGACTTTGCTCTTGCCACAAACACAGAAACACCCCCTGCCAGTTACAGTTGAAAGACACAGTTTAAAGACACACCTAAAGTATTACTTAGCAGAGAAACTTCCAATAAGGAAAGGAATAACCACAAATATTAGTTAGTGATTAACTTATTCAGAAGACAAAGGAACCTTGTTTGTGTGTGGAGTATCCTCCAGAGCAAGAAACCTAATGAGATCATGTTGGTGCATTCTCACTACAGAATGCAGTTCTTCACATAAATGAGGCTGAAGCACATCTCACCGTCATTTCTAAATTGCAAAGCAATGAATAATGACTGAACTTACTTTCAGAAATACCATGTCCACCATGGCACCTATATCCAACTCCTTCCCTCAGTGCATTGATTAAATAGCTGAGAGTTCCTTGCATCAGGTGTTTTATCATTTCAGCAATGCCATACTCACAGCACACAGAGAGGTGGAACAGCTGGAGGATCACAGGAGAAGGAAATCACAGCTCCTGTTGGTGGCCAATTTCCTCAGGTTCCAGCACTGCAGGAGGTGCAATGCCTCTTCCAGGAGCGCATTCCTGAGAAAAGCAGGCAAAAACAAACCACAGATTTCAATAAATCAGCCTAATCCCCTACAAGGCATTTCATAATCTTATGGCATTCAGGCTCAGAGCAGGATGTGTACCTGCCTTCCTGTCTGCACATTTAAGGCAGAATAAGAAACATTAAAGCATCTTCTGGCAGGGTCAGTGGATCATGATAAAGCCCTGCAGCACAGAATCACAGGGAGCCTGGCATGTGGCCAGGGGGCCTCCAAAAACATCCTAGCATAGGAGGCACACAAAGCCCAGCCTAAGATTCTTGTCTAGCACAGGAGGCAAGTCAAGACTCTGGGAAGACAGATCTAGATGGGAGAACTTCTCTCCTTATCTCTACCCAAACTACAGCCCCTCCACTGCATTTCAGCCTCATTTATAGCCTTGTGAGGAATGAGGCGCAGCTGGGGCAGAGCCTGTGCCCTCACAGCTGCCTTCACCCAAACAGCTGCACCTGAAGGATCCCTCCAGTAGCACAAAGCTCACTATGGCTCCAGCAGGGAGGTGCCAAAAGAGAAAGGGAGATTGATAAACAGAGCACCTACCACAGCCATGGCAAGGGGACTGAGGGCAACTTTGGGTGGGTTGTTTTGTTTGAGCCTCTACTGCACAGCTGTAGAACAGCCTGAGGAAATGGCTGGAGCTGTGTCAGGGCAGGGTCAGGCTGGAGATCAGGGAAAGGTTCTTCCCCAGAGGTGCTGGCACTGCCCAGGCTCCCCAGGGAATGGACAGGGCCCCGAGGCTGCCAGAACTCCAGGAGGGTTTGGACAATGCTCCCAGGAATGCATTCCCACAGAGTGGGGTTGTTGGGGTATCTGTGCAGGGGTTGGATTCTATGATCTTTGTGGGTCCCTTCCAGCTCAGGATATTCTGTGATTCTATGATTCATTGACATACAAGCTTTGTGAGCACAACACAGATCAGTGCTCAGCACCCATATTCCATAATATAAAAAGAGAATTCTGCCTTTCAGACCTTCTCTGCTCTTGACAAGAACATCCCATCTTAAGTTTTTCATAGCTTGCATTCCAAGAAGAGCTCATGAAGAGCTATCCTTGGGATTACACTGAGCTATGATATTAATTTTTATTTATTAGATTCCCGATGAGCAGCCCTACTGCAAGTTTCTTTTTATAGCTGTCCAAATTAAACATGTATGACTTCTCACCCTGTAGTCTGTCTCAGTGTTATCTCTTTGCTGAGAAACACAATGGAAAACAACATTCTCTCTTCCAGCCAAATAATTTTTAATTACCTTAGCCAGAGAACCCCTATTGGTAATCTGTCCTCTGGGCCCTCCTTATTCTTAAAGCAAAGGCTGAGAATTCAATTAATGTGTCCCCTAAGGATAGCACATTCAATCACACTAAGTGAGGAAAAGCTTGCTCAGATGGAAAAGAAACTCCAGCTCCAAACTTCCAGTGGAAAGTCTGTGTCCCACAGGGCAGGATACCATTAGTCTCATGAAGTAAGGAAGGGCTTTGGGTTTCTGCTTTGGCTACTGAAAGATTTGTTGCTGCTGAATTTTCCCCCTTTTAGGATGATTTGCCATCTTAATCCAGGGAAGCACAAAGGAGTTCTCAAGGTCAACCTTCAGAAGATGAGTGCTGGATCTGTTGTGCTGGTTCAGTTTTCCCCATCTGTTGAAGAATATGTAAATCCTATATGCCACCACTTCCACTGCTCAGTGCCTAAAACATTATCCAGTTAGCAGAGAAAAAAGCATGCATTAAATCCCAACCCTTTCTGAAGGACAAAATTCTCAGGGGAAAGCTGTATTCTGTCTAAGGCCTTGCCTAGCTGGAAGTTTCTGCTGTAGTATTTATCAGAGTCACAGGATCACAGAATAGCCTGAGTTGGGGGGCACCCACAAGGATCATTTAATACAACTTCTGGCCCTGTACAGGACACCCCACAATCCCACCCCATGCCTGAGAGTGTTGTCTAAATGCTCCTTGAGCTTTGACATGCTTGGGACCGTGACAACTGCCTGAGCATCAGGCCAGAACATCATCTGGGGAAAGAACTTTTTCCTAATATCCTGCCTAAACCTGCCCTGACACAGCTCCAGCCACTTAGCTCAGCTTCCCCACATCATCTTCAAACAGAATATTGTGTCCCAGTCACACGGACCTTGAATAAAACCAACCATTGCATCGCACAAGCAGGGGAAAGTGTGAAGAATTTCAAGTTCCCCATGCATGGTCATAGACTGTCCAAACCAACTAATGCACAGAACAAACCTGCAGCTCTTAGTGGATTTGCTTTCCATGTCACACATATCATGGGCTGGAACAAGGTGATCTTTTAGGTCCCTTCCAGCCCAAACCATTTCTTCTTCAAAACTGATTCCATGATCAATTTTTTCCATTGGATCTGAAGGCATTCTGCAACTCCAGAGGACTTAAGCTTCAAAAACATAAATTTAAAACAAATTTTCCACACATCCTGTCACACCAACCTAAAATATGCAGGCACTGGGTAGAAACCCAGCTTCCCAAACCATACCGTTGTCAGCAGCTTCAGTGCTGCATAAACATACCCAGGGACAACCGCTGAGTCACAGCAGCAGCACGAGATTATCCAAAGTTTGAAAAATCTGGATTTCAGAACAGAAACCGCTGTGTTGCTGTCAGTTAGCGGTGAAACAAAACACAGCATTGAGCGGGGGGTGGGAAAAAAGGAAAACAAAGCCAAACTGTTGGCTGTGTTGGGTAACTTTTCCAGTCTTCTCAGCTTGTGATAGTGGCAGATGGCCCAGTCTGTAAATTAGCAGTTACCAGATGGGCCCCCTAAGTAGCTTTACTGCAGTAAATTGATTTGTTCGTGGATTTGGTATTAAAATGTCCTTCACTGTCTGGTAGTGTTTGGCCACAGAGCTGAAAATTCCACTTGATTGCAGGGAAGACCAAAACCCCAAACATTCCTATTGGGAAACTGTTTCCACGAGTGGTGGTTACTGGTGAGTCCCAGTCACCAGTCAGGTAAGCATACTGGAGGTACTTGGCTCTGCCAGAGAGGCTAGAGCAGACTCAGGATTTGGATTATCCTTGTGGATCCCTTGAAATTCAGGATATTCTAAGACTCTATCATTTAATTCTAGCCATGGATGACAAATACAAACAACTTTGCAGTGAGGAGCTGGGAAAGGACACCTTGACCTAGGGAAATATCTATTGGGCTGACATAACTATTTCAGGACACAATTCTCACTGTGGCTGAAAAGAGGGAAGGAACACAGTTTATCAGATACCTCCGTGCCATCCATCTGTCTCTCTCCTTCTTCCCTTGATACTCTTTGCCTCCCCTCCAGCAATTTTCACAGAAACACAGAATTCCTCTGGAAATCATCCAGTCCAACCCCCTGGGTCACCTAAAGCTGGTGACACAGGAGTGCATCCAGGTTTGGAATGCCTCCAGAGAGGGAGATTCCATGCCCTCCCTGTTCCAGTGTTTTGTCACCCTCAATGAACAGAAATTCTTTCTCATGTTGAGGTGGAACTTCTTGTGGTTTTCTTTATGGCCATCACTCCTTGTCCTGCCACTGGGCACCACTGAGAAGAGTCTGGCACCATCCTCTTGGCAACCCCACTGGTGAGATTTGAATGGATTGATGAGATCCACTCCCAGTTTTCTCTTCTCCAGGCTAACTAGGCCCAGCTCATGAAGTTTCTCCTCATCAGAGAGGTGCTCCAGACCCCTCATCATCTTTGTGGCCTCTGCTGAACCCTCTCCAGTAGCTCCTTGTCTTTCCTGAACTGTGGAAACCAGAATGGAATGCAATACTCTCAATGCAGGCCCAACAATTCTGCTGGAGGTGCTGATGAACCACAGCTGCAGATTTTGGCCCTCCTCTGTCTCTTTTGCTGCTCAGCTATGAGCTCCCTGTAGCAGTACATACTGTCCTGTTATCCAGGGCTGGAACTTCAGGTACTGAAAGGAACCTTTATTTTGTACTACTAACCAGGATTTCTACTCCCGTGTCAGTATCTCAAAGAGGATGGAATTACTGGAAAGAAAAAAAGGTCAATATGTGATTTTCCTCCATTTCATGGCAGAGGCTGATAGCCAACGTTGTCTAGCTTTGGTTGTTATCCTTCCAGACCTCTGCTCAAGTAAGAGGAAATTGTCTCAGCAGTAGTGAGCCGGAAGCTAGAGACTGACATTTATTGAAGTTAAATGCTCCACATTCCTTAGATTTCTTAATAAACCCGCAAGTGTTTCCATCTTCCCAGAGCTTCTTTGGCATGTCCTGGCATGATATCCCGTAAGACTCAGTCCCAAAAGCCTTTGCATACATTGTAGTTCGTGTCAAAGGCTGGCAAACCATGACTTAATCCTCCCAGTGCTCCTCTGCAGCTGCAAGAGCTATAAAATCACCAGGGAAGATTGACAAACAAAAAGGAATTACTCAAATTTCTGCAGGAGTACTGTCACATGATGGTTTATAGTTCTAATATCTGGATATTAGATATATAGCTGGCAAAACAAACCGAACAGTTTTCCTCCTCAAGCCTGGAGAATTAAATCATTTGTCAGCCTGAAAGCTCATACTTCCTCAAGTTATGTTGCTGACAACAAACAAATGGGCAATGGAGCATTGCTCCATCTCCCTTTTATCCTCCATGTCCATTTCTCCCATTGTTTCAAAGGAACTCCAAGTTAGATCTCCTACCACAGGTATAAGCACATACTATTGTTCCTAATTATTATGACCTTGACTCAAACATCTTCACATGCCCACTTGGTCCTTAATCCAACCCTAAATGATCAAAACCTAATCCTGAAAATGGAAGAGCACCAAAGGCTGGACATCAATGGCAGTGATTAAAGTACTTTCTGCTTTAGTACTTGGTGAATGTATCCAGCATTGAGACGGGCAGCATCCAAACCCAAACTGCTGTGCTACAAATCATTGCTGCTGAATTTTGTGGTTTTTCCACTGGAAAAGAGGCAATGAGGCCACTTCTAAAGCAAGTTTGGAATGTGTGATTAAAGGACTTTGAGCTCCAGCTGATGAGACTGTTCAAATTCAGTGAGCTGTAACTATTACACACAACCTAACACACAACTATTATTCTCCAAAAGAGCCTGGCTTACAACAGTATCAGTACAAGGAAACCATGGGGTGCAAAGCCTGCTGCATCAGAAGCTGGAGGAAGCAAGCCCTGGGCTCAAGGGACTGCTTGGGAATGACAAGCAGCTTTCTCCCTTTTCTCCTTCAGCACTTCACCCAGTGTATGGATATCTGGCACATCACATTTTCCCCAGAGAACTACTTGTTTTCTTTACTATCCCACCAAGCAGCATCCTACCCTGAGAACCAAGACAGATATTCCTAGTGGAATGCAAAACAATCTGGCATTTTTCAGGACAGAAGCTTCATTTCCTGTTGGTCATTCTTCCTTCTCCAACTCTCCCCCGCTAAATCTCGGTTTGTCTTCAGATTTTACCCATGACCTGGACTGACCTGCCTTTCAACCTCTGTCTCTCAAGCTGCTTGATAGTCCTGTCCTCCTGTTCACAAAACTCAGGTCTCTTGGCAGTGAAGCACAGAAATTTGCATTTAACAATTTAAATAGGAGCAACGGGAGTCTGTGTTCCAGGAAATCTGTCTGTGCTGCTTGGGGCCCTATCCCCATCCTCATACAGATGAGACTGTCTGCACTGCTCCTCCAGCTACACCTCATCTCTCTGCTGCCTTCCAGACCATCAGTGCCTTTTCCATGGAAGCCTGAACTGATTTTTCTAGATACTTTTGCCACTCAAGCAGCTTATTTGTGTGCTTTTATCAACCTGCCCTGGAGCTGGGGAGGGCAAGCAGTGAGGGGACACGCTCCATTTATTTCTCATTGAAATAAAGTTCTGTTTATCAATAAATAACTGATATGAGGTGAAAATAATCAATTACTGTTCAAGAAGGAAAGGCTACCTTTTAAAACTGACCTGCTCACTGCAGTGCTAGTTATCCCACCTCACTACTCACAACTGCCTTTTGTTTACCCCCTCTTCCCAGACACCAAAATCCCAGTATGAGCTTTCTGGCTCTTTTCAGTCACTAATTCCTTCCAGTTCAAGTCCTTCCTGAAGAGACTGAAGCAAAAACTACTGATAAGTTTGCAGTCCAACCTGTGCACTTGGGTTAGCCTTATTTTGGTGTCTTCACTTATCATCCATTCCACTTTTTTAGTGGCTTCACCCTTGCACCTCCCATTCTTGGTCCATGTTTGAGATCGTGGCTTGCCTGTCTTGACAGCAAGGACAAAACATTTATCCTCCTGTTCCCTGTTTGGTTCTTGGCAAAACTTTTTCTCTCTGCATACTGCACCATGCAGTGCTGTGGGACTTTAGTCCTTAGAAGTATTTTCACTGGAAATCCACAAAGGCAATCTCTTACACACATTCCCAGGATGCACAGACTCACATTGGAAAGTTGTACTTCACCCCTTCTAGCACTTTGAAGTGCAAGTACCACAAGGTACACATGCTGTCTCCTTCACCCTTATCCCCCTGCAGTGAGCATGAAGTATTAGAAAGCAGGCTTCAGATTTTGCTAGGTTTTGTGCATTTTCTTTCTTTATCCTTCTCAGGTCAAACATCTGGAGAGCTGCTGGGCTGTTATTTGTGCCAGGAGTGAGAGCTGTACAGACAACTCAGGCAGCTCACACACTTGACTGATAAAGTGCATCACCAGAGCAGGTTACACAAGCGCCCCTAGAAAGCCACATATTGTGCACAGATGGGGAACGAGACAGAAACAACTGAACACTGGGACTAGAAACTGGATCAGAAGGGTCACCCTAACCTGAGTTGTTCATGGCTCAGCAGCTCCTCTGAAACCTATCCAGAGAGCCTGGGCTGTAACAAAGCCCCTTGTGTGATGCAGCAGCAGCCAGCAGTACTGTGTGTGCACTGAGAGCTATCTTGCAGTGCAGAACACGATGGTCTGATAGGTCACTGTAGAATCACAAACTGGTTTCAGCTGGAAAAGACCTTAAAGCTCATCTCCTTCCACCCCCTGCCATGGGCACTTTCCACTATCCCAGGGTGCTCCAAGCCCCGTCCAACCTGGCCTTGGACACTTCCAGACAGCTACAGCTTCTCTGGGCAACTTTACCTCCTGTCTGTTTTTACAGGTACTTTTATACAATCTGTACTGACAATAAAAGGCTTTTCCCCTCTTCCCAGGCCCCCAGCTCAAACTACTTCAAGCTTGGGACAAACATTTTTATTTTCTCATACTTTATGGAATCACAGAATCATTTAGGTTGGAAAAAACCTCCAAGATCACCGAGTCCAACTTGTGACCGATTTCCCCCTGTCACACAGACCAGAGCCCTGAGTGACAAATCCAGGCCTTCCTTGGATACCTCCAGTGGGGACTCCACACTGCCCTAGGCAGCCCTTGCCTAGGCCTGGCCACTCTGTCTGGAGAAATTTCTCTTGATGTGCAACCTGAACACAACTTGAGGCCATTCCATCTCCTCCTGTCCCTGTTCCCTAGGAACAGAACCCAACCCCCCCGGCTGCCCCCTCCTGTCAGGGAGTTGTGGAGAGACAGAAGGTCCTCCCTGAGCCTCCTTTTCTCCAGGCTTCCTGTCCCCCTGGCTGAAGCCAGGAATGCCTGGGAGGCTGGAATCTCGCCAGACACAGGCAGTCTCTCTCTGCACACCATGTCCCAACCTTTGGCACAGCCTTGTCCTGCATGGCATCAGTGTTACTTGCACCAGTGAGAATGCTGGAGCTTATGCAAATTAGCCCCAAGCCAATGCAGAATTGATTTCATTTAAATATTCATCAAGTCATAGTATTTAGGAGTACAAAAAGAAAAACCAACTTACTCTTTTCCTGGACAGCCTACAAAGTCCTTGATCATTTTCTCTTAATGATAAAAAAAAGAGCAAATGTAAATCAGTGCATTTCATCTCTGTGGAGGGAAGGGACAAAACAGGAGTTATGAAAGTAGCTATAAAGTTTGTAGTGTACTAAGAACTCCAGCTAAATAGCTCAACTGTTCAGAATTACATTACAGCCCGTTTTAGCGCACTTTTTTCCCATTTTTCTTGAACAGTGAAGCAATCAAGGCTTGAATAAAGCTTGGTCCAATGCTGAACTGATTCCCAGAGCCAAATGACTGACTTCACCCTTAGGTCAGGCACAGACTTGGCTCTGTGCTGTGATAGGGCACTGGAAGCTGTGTCTCAGCCCCCAAGTGCAGATGTTAAAGCACTCTCCACCAGTGATAAACACACACCAGTGCAAAAAGAGGCCTTTCCAGGGAAAAGAAATAAAAGCTGTTGTGGAAGGACAAGGAAAGAGCACAGAGAAGCCCACACAGAGAGGTGGTGGTCATGAATCACCATATAAGCAGAACAGAGTATGGTTCTGTCATGTTGGGAAGTTGATTCTTGTTACATTTTCCAGCTGCAGATCACTTGGAGACGTTTGCGTACAGCAGTCTTAGTCATTCAGCTTTGCACTTCAAAGTTTATTACTGATAATTGAGAAACACTTATTTAAAACTTTTACTCTATTCACCAAAGTGACATTTGCATGTCAGCTTTCCCTTTGGAAAATGAAGTTTTCCACACTGACCTTCCCTCAGACTGCAAATCTGCAACTAAAAGCTGAAATGTTCAGAGTGGAGTAAGTGCTAATCCTTAGCCATGAACACATGATAAGTCCTGTTCAGAGCAAGGAGAAAGGTTTGCTTTACATTTAGTTACAAGTTTTCCATTTTTTTCAAGGACCAGCTTAGCCAGATAGGGCAAAGCTGCACAGCCGGGATTACACAGGGGCACTAAAGGTTTACTCTGCTAAATCCAAGTAGGGTAAACTTACTGCACCAGCTCATGTGTTCCAGAAAAAGTGCTGCAGAACTCCCACTGGCTTCAACCAGCAGCGTCTGCCACCGAGGCACAGGAAGGGTCTTGACTCTGATGATTTGGCTGGAATCATACAAGAAGACTTTAGTTGTGCCTAGTTCTATTGGCACTCATTAATCAGATTTTATTAATGTTCTTTATCTACTTTAACTTCTGTGCATGCTTAGATTGGAGCCCTGACTCCTGCAGAAAATATTAATTCCATACTGTTTTCTTACAGCCTACAAATGGTTGGTAGCCAATTTTATTAGGTTACCCTTATCACCTGAAGTGCTACTTTCGCTCCTGGAGAGCCCAGCTCCACTGTGCAAACAATTACTTCTCCCTCAGAATACTGGGGCAGGATTCAGGCAGTGCTCTGTGGCAGCTCATGCCACCTTCTTCCACAGCATTTGAAAACTGAACAACTTCTGCAGGGAAAAAAGGGACAAATATTTGACTAAGCTTCTAGTTCCAGCTAAAAAAAGGAGCAAAAGCACATAGAAATGTGGAATTGTAGAGAAGAATCAAAAAGAAGCCTCAAAAGCAGTGTGGGCAGCAGAGGAGGGACAGATTCTGCCCCTCTGCTCTGCTCAGGTAAAACCCCCCTGCAGGGCTGCATCAAGCCCTGTGGTCCCAGCACAGGAGGGATGTGGAGCTGCTGGAGCCGGTCCATAAAGACGTGGATCAGAAAGATGGAGAAGCTCTGCTGGGAGGAAAGGCTGGGAGACTTGGAGCCTGAAGAAGGGAAGCTTCAGGGTGACTTCATTGTGGCTTTCCAGTGCCTGAAAGGAGCTTCAAGCAAGAGAGAGAGGGACTATTTACAAGGGCCTGGAGGTCCAGGACAAGGGGAAATTGCTTCACATTAACAGAGGGCAGGGTTAGATGAAATATTGGGAAAAAATTCTTCCCTGTGAGGGTGAGGAGGCCCTGGCACAGGGTGCCCAGAGAAGCTGTGGCTGCCCCATCCCTAGAAGTTTTCCAGGTTAGACAGCGCTTGGAGCAATCTGGGATAGCGGAAGGTGTCCCTGCCCATGCTGGGGTTTAGAATGAGATGGACATTTAGGTCACTTCCAGCTGAACCCATTCTGTAATTCCAGGATTTCTGGAGGCACAGGATTGTCTGTTATATCACACATTACTCTGTACCATATAAAGCCAACAAGTCACCTAAGCTGCCAGGCTTTTATCACCAGATTTTTCATCCCTGCTGGGTACTGGTTACAAACCATCAGCTGTCAGCACAGGCCTGCTCCCTTAGATTGACTGATAACCAAGTAGTTGCCCTTCAGACATATCGATATTCCTCTGCTGACAAGTAGCAGCAGGCAAGAGAGGAGCACTTGACACTTGTGCCTTGACTCCTCCAGCTTTGCACAACTCTTGCTGCTTTGCATGAAGCTGTGCAGTGCCCTGGGAGCTCTGACAGGACAGATCTTGGAACGTGCTGTACATCCACATCCACTTGAAGCTTGAACTTCGCAGGGCAAATAATGGTAACTCTGAAGGTTACTCTGAGATGTTTCTCCCCTGCAGAAGACAGCTAAAGTATGAGTTTATATTTAGTCACACTCTGTTTTTCATTCTTCTGTCAGATTGAGTAAGAAATACTCCCTGCTTCTTCCAGGCAAAGTAGTCATGCTGCCAGATTTAAGCTTTTCTTAATCTTCTCTGGGAATGAATTATACTGAGGAACCACTTGAACTCCTCTGAAACTACAATTTCCTTGAGTGGCAAGCAGCTCAATTCTGTAAAAAGTATCAGTATAAAGACAAATGTATTTGATGAAGGCTCCTGCTGATGTCAACATGAGACACCAGCAAGGATGACGGGTAAAAACCTGCCTGTGCAAAAGAAATAAAGCCAGTTCTGTGTGGGATGAGTGTAAAAAAACATGAAATGCTGCCAGCTCCTGAGTGCTGTTTGCATCAGTTTGGTTTTCCACATAAGGCATTGACATGCTTCATTTCAAACTGATTTATAGCAGCATTAAAAATTCTTTCACTGCCTTGTTTTGTTTGGAGCTTTTCATTATCAGGGTTAGTACAACGTGCTTTTTGGGGCCTGACAGACACCTCCCTGTGTTTAGGAGCTAGAGATGTTTGAGAACACCTGGTAGCAAGTTTCCTATAATCTTGAGAGAAAGAAAAACCATTGGGAGTGATAGTAAGTAGGTAAATGAAGCTTTGGAGCTTTATTTCTCAGGCTGACCATCAGAGCATGTTTTGTGTCTGGAGTCAGGAAGCCATCAGGGCAGGAATCACACCAGGGCCTGTCTGCTGCCCTTTCAGCTGTAAAATCATCTGCAGCTCCAGCTCCCCCTCTCTGTACAGACTGATGATCTGTTCATACTCACAATCACTGAAGGTAGCATATAGTCTTCACTCTACATCAAACCCAACATAAGTCTGATAAAAATGGATGCTTTACAGCCCAGAGGTCTGGGGTTTCAGACTTTGGTCAACATTCCAGTGAATCCCATTGCAACTGGAGATATCTCAGGTTCCTGAACTGCATATTGAGAGGTCTGCTGGCATTAAACTCAGGCACTGCCGGGCAGGGTTTAGCTGAATTACTGTGGTTTCATGAATCATAGTGCTGCCTCGTCAACCAAGAAGTCCAGCCAACCTCAGCTTCCCAAAAGGTTGCTAAAATGCTGTTTAGCATTTTTAATAAAGGGAAAATACACCCTTAAGGGCCCCAAGCAACCATTAGTAACACCCAGTGACAATAAATGAGTAACATTAGAGAGGTTTTGCTAAAGAAACTCAACTAATGGCTTTAACCACAGTAGAGAGAGGCTGCTGGGAGCTGGAATGATGGGAACCTGGAATCTTCAGTGATTCTGCAACTGCTAAGGCATCCTAAGCACTGAGTGAGAAACTCTGTGAACTGAGTCAGCATTAACAGCTCCCTGTATGAGAGGAAAAAGGACACACAGTAAATCACCCTTATTTTGACAATAATGAATGATGCAACATCTTAAAGCTTGTAAGTTCAATGTGTTTCTTCAGCTTCAGGTAGAAGTTTTGTACCTGAGGGTGCCAGTACATTTAAAGCCAATATCATTTGAAACCCCCTTGGCATGACCTTCAGTGACCATCAAGTAACAAATGGTGATGTTGCACCTTGTGGAAAGAAAAACCAACTTGAGCCATCCAATAAAACAGCAATTAATATTACTCAAAATGAAAGCTCAGCTTTTTTTCATATGTTGGCACTGAGAGCTGCTCTAGAAGGGCAGCATGTCACAGGGCCAGTGCTTGATCTTGAGGCCTTTCTCAAAGTCAAACCTCACTGAGAAACCTAAAAAGATCCTGCAGCAGGCACAGACATACATACACACATACAAGCAGGATGCTAAAACCAGAATTCAGATGGAAGAGTCAAGTTTTGCTTATTCACAAACGCTGCCCAGGCTTACTCCTTCAGTCCTCATATCTCACTGTGTCTCCCCTCTCCTCCTTTGCCATTCCCTGAAGGGCATTATCAGCCTCAGAACAGAATAAACCATCACATCATCTGAGCTGCAGCTACCACTGGTGGAGCATTCCAGCAGCAGCCACGCAGCCACATCCACACCAAGAGCTCTGACTGCAGGAAAGGATTCCAGCTTCTTTGCCCACAACTTTCTGCAGAGAGATCCTTGCTACAGCAGCCTGAAGATTCACGTCCCAGCCCCATGGCAGCAGCAAGCAGGGAGGCTCTGCATGGCCATAAACCAAATAAAATCCATCTGGGCATAAGTTCATATTTATTAGCATTTCCAGTGCACAGTGCTACTATAATTCCCCGATGGCTCCCAGGCTGCTGCATCTCACTGATGCATAAGCAGCCTTTCTGCTGCTATTATAAAACAAATTACCTCATGCATGAGTGGCCTTAATATCAGTTCATGCTCCAAGCTGTTCTCCTGTGCTGACATATGTACCCCCTGTTCACCCTGTGCTTCTGAAGGCAGATTGGCTTCTAAAACATCAGATAGAGCAGGAATGGATGATAAAATAGTGTGTACAGCATTAGCCCCAGTGCATTCCCCATATTCTGCTTCCTTTGCCGTGGTTTGCTGCTCAGTGTAAAAGGGGTTACTGGGTGAGCAATAGGGTTTCAACCCTTCTCTTTCTCCTTTGCATCCCAGCCTCACATGGCAATTGTTTTTCTGCCTGTCATAGCTACTCCCCATTAAGGCAGTGGTATCTGCAGTGATAAATTTTGACCTGAGCAGCACTGGACACCTCAATGAGTAAATAACCATTGGCAGCACCAGTCACTGAAATGAGAATATTATATACAGAAATATTCCCTGTAAGTGGCTTGTGACTAAACTCACTTTTGAGTTAATAACTTCCCATGGAGATGAACTCTGCAGGAAAGCTCACAGAGCTATAAATACTCAGAATTCATTAACAGATTTTTTTTGTTGTGAACATTCTTTTCCGGCCATGCATCATGACACTGGTGCTCCCAACCCATTCCCCTTTCAAAAGCTGCAATTGTTTAACCTCCAGATCCAGCTACTCTCAGAAATGCACAGGAAGAAAACATCGGGGCAGTTTTGAAGATTAAGACCTTATTCCAGTGCCAAAGAAATAAATTTAAAAATAAAAAGAAAAATATGACAGGGAACAGATGCTATGTCATGAGCAAGTCTAGAGCTTCATATTCTTCATAAGTTAACATTTTGCTACTCTGTGAAGGAAAAAATACATTTTAAAGGCCTATGATTGTATTTTATGAGTTCTGAGGTAAAGAGAATCATGGATTTGCACTCAATTCCTGTACTTACTGCCTGCCCAGATGCATTTCCCAGCACTGCTCTGATGAGAAGTATGAACGCCGACCGACCGGGATCACTGGAGTGGCAGATACTACACGGAGATATTTTTGTTTCCGTGTGGTTACCCAGTGTCAGAGCTGCACATCAACATGGGACTTTTGAAATGGCACTTGTGAATTGCAGCATTATTTGCATCCAAATAGCCTCTCAGTTGCAGATGTTCTCTTGCAACCATGCAGCAATGCTCCCTTGAGCAAGAGTTTAGCTTATGCTAGGCCAGCTTAAATCCTTTTAATTTCATTACATAGACACGACCCACAAGAGCCTAAGATTTATTTTCTTATGTTGCAAGCTGAAAGCAGAGCAGGCCAGTAACTTTTCACCTAGCTGTCTAACCACTGTTCAAAGTCACAGAGCAGTATTTTGTGTTCCTGCTTATTTCTTTAATTCACTTACTGAAGGCTGGCACTGAGACCCAGCCCTGCTGCTCCTGTTGCCATGTAGGTGTTTGGCAACAGCCTCCACACAGGGACTGTGGTACAATATTAGTGAGCTCTTCATCATTGAACTATTAAATCAGGAGTTTCATGGATGCTTGACAGCAGGGCAAATTCACAGAACCACAGAATCCTAGAATGGTTTGGGAAAGGACCTTAAAGTCCATCTCATTCCCCCTGCCATGGGCAAGGATACCTTCCACTAGACCAGGTTGCTCCAAATCCTGCTCTTGCTTTGGCCCCTAAGAATAATCCTGGTAAAAGGGAGGGCAGGAGTTCAGCTATGCAAGCCAAACTCTACATGAGCCTCATGGCATCCTAATATTTGCTCTTCTGCTGCACAGCATAATGTTTTCTACAGCTGTCTGCTCCAGAAAAGACCAGAAGCTGTGGCTTGGCCATTTTCTCAGCTCAGGGAAACAACCTCGACTCTGTCCTCTCCCAGACTCTGTTTCCAGTCAGCTGGGCTTTTTCCAGCCAGTTCCATTTCTGGCTTCTAAATTTTAGCCCAGAGAATTTTAGCCAGTGCCCAGAATTTTGACTTGATAACTTCAGTTTGATCAGGCAGTGTGCTAGTACCTAAAGATATATGTACAAACTTCCAGATACCAGGCTGATTTTCAGGCATTTTCACTCCAGTTAAACAGGATACATGCTGTAACAGAATCTTTTAAGACCTGAATTCCCAGTCCCAAGGCTGACAACCACGAGCATCCTGGACTGCTGCAGGAAGGTAAATCACAGTGAGGAGAGCGAGCAACACGCTCCAAGCTGCTGCTTTGTTGAGCTATTACTCACCAAGGAAAGATAATAATTATTTTTCCATGCTTTCATGAAGCCAAGAGAGGATTCTTCAGCCTTATCTAATGGCCTGCAGTGAGCTCAAACACAGGGGCTGCCAGGCCTCTGTTCCCTGTAAGACCTCTTCCTTTCATATAGGCAAGTTATTTTAGGACTGTAGGTGTTGAGTGCTGCCCATGTTTGCCTGTCACTGTGTGCGTGAGCACAACAGCAAACTCACCAGGTAGCACTTACCCTGTTCTCTCACTTTACTTTGCAGAGGACTATCTACTCATTTAATTTCTAACTTTAATTTAATTTCAAACTCCTGCCATTGTTTGCACTCTCATGCCACTGCCTAGGCTTGCAGCATTTGCGCGCAGGGCAGGTACCTTGACAGATGTGTTGCTGCAATCAGCCACAGCTTTTCCTCCAGCCTCTAACTTGCCCTATCATCTTTGCATTCAATCAGCTTTACCTCCTCCTCGAAAGAAAAATAAAAAGATCTGTGCAAACAATCTGCTGTTGTAACAGCTAATTTTCAACCCTAGTGTGGACAGGCTCTACAAAATTACCTCGGCCTCATGTGCCTCTTTGTGCCACCTACAATTATACTGATATTTCTTTTATATCCTCCCCTCACCAGCAGCCAATTGGTGGTACAACACACATGATTATCCTGATGCTTTCTGGTGATCCTTTCAGCAAATGTGTCTAAAGTAAACACTGTTGGTTTGGAGGTGCTGTAATTTGATTTGGACTGCACAATCACTCCTCACATGAGGTACTGTTTTGTTTGCATTATTCTACCTGCTCAGCACACAAACTGCAGTTCAAAAGTGATTTGGGATGGAAAAGAGTTTTTTCAGCTTATAAAGATGGGGTTTTTTCCTAAAATTTGATTGCTGTTCGCTTTGGGTAAATCACCTGGCTAAATTCCTGCTCAAGTGGTTCAGAACTCCAAGGGTGGTGAGTTAGCCCAGCTGACTTGTACTTAACTTCCACCAAACCACTTTTCTTCCCCATTCTTTTTGGCCCTTGGCTGAAGTTATTAAAGTGCCATTACTTGAATACTGGTTTTAATAAAAATCACTCCTAGTTTCAGTAGCCTTCAGCTCACAGCCTCACTGCAGCTATTGGCAACCTCTCTGTACTAAATTTAATTTGTCTGTGCCTTTCAGATGTTCAAGATTTCACTTCTTAAATCCTGCTTGGCACCAAGGAGAAGAGGATGTTACAGACATTTCTCACTGAAGGTTTAGCTTCAACAAAAGCCCCAATTCCATGCGTCTCTAATCAGGTTTTTGAAAACTATCTCTCAAAAGCAAGAAGCAGCTCTTTGAATTATCTCTTTTTCACAGTGTGAAGTTAATGAAAGTTCAAAATATTCCCACTCATTTCATTATAGGAGCCTTCATTTACATTCCATTGAGCTGAATCATAACTAAGCCTTACCACCACACTGGGCATGCAGCCTGCACAGTTTACATGTGTGTTGGTAAAAGGTGGAAAAAGCTTTTCTTTTTCCAGACAAATTTCCTAATCCATTTCTCACAATCTCTTCTCCAAGTGTCCAGTTTTTACTGTGCCAGGCAAAAGGTAAAGGCTAATTTAGAATTACATGTCAAAGAGCTCAGGTCTAATACAGTCAAACCTGGCTTTTTAAATCATTATTAGATTTTATGGGAAAACAGGCATAAGTACCCAGTACAATTTTTCAATTAAGTGTGGAAACACTTTGCAGAAGTGGATGTCTAACTCTGCATGATTTATAACTTTAGTTTTCCTCCAGTAACAACCGCAGAATCCTAGTCACAGACTGGTTTGGGTTGGGAGGGACCTTAAATCCCATCTTGTCCATGTGCAGGACACTTTCCACTATCCCAGGTTGCTCCAAGCCCTGTTCAACCTGGCCTTGGACACAACCAGGGGCAGCCACAGTTTCTCTGGGTACCCTGTGCCAGGGTCTCCTCACTCTCACAGGGAAGAATTTATTCCAAATATCCCACCTAAACCTGGTCCATTTAATCTTAAACCTATTCCAATAGGACAGTGATTGCTCAGCTTCAGGTTTCCTACCCAGTTTGAGGACCTGAAATGGTTTGCTGTGGTTCCCAGCTCTGCACACAATATCTCAGCCCCAATATTAAAGAGGCAATCATTGTCCCCAAATCCTAAAAATATAGAGGATAAATATACATGTATAAATATCCATAGATAGCAGCCAGCATTGTCACATGAACAGAATGAACAGATAGCAATCAAGGTGAGCCAGTTCTGAGAGATCCCAGACCCTGAACAGTCCAAGAGAAATCTTTAAAGATCTCTCTGGAGCTCATGTTGATGCATCACAGAAATACTGATTCCAATTTGTACAGCTGGAGCATCCCTTACTCAGTTTGGAAAATGACAATAATTGAGAATATGTATAGGAGAAGGACTTCAACCTTTCAGTTTTGAGCTCAGCCAAGCAAAGCAGATATATAGAGAAATCTGTCAGGAAACAGGTTGGATTTGTGGGGATTCTCAAGGACCTATTTATGGATATGGACTAGAAACAGGTACTTGTTACATCCGGCACTTAAATCTCAGCAGGTCAAAGCTCCCTTTTTCCTTACAAGTTTAGCAATATTCTCCCAGGAAAGAGAAGCATGGCCCACACCAAGGGCAGGATATCTCTGTGTCTCACCAAATGAGAAAAATGAAGCAACCTGTGGTTTATGGCTCCTGGAAGTATTCCCTATCTTCCCAAGTCAGCCATGATTGCACTAAATAGCTGCAAACATCATGTCTCAACTGTGGTTTAAAACTGAAAACGAATTTATCTTCTATGGTGGTTTTCACTCTTTACTGTTAATTATCAGCCTTTATTATCCTTTCTCCCCTCTCCAATAATATCTTCGCCCTCAGCCATGCACATGGCTTCCCACACCCCGGTCTGGAAAGCCCTTGCAGTCAGGGCTGGCTCACTGGACCACTTATTATTTACAAGCTGCCGATGCCTCGTGGAGAGGTTACTAAAGGTCATCTGCCCAAAGAATTCCTGTTTTTATTCCTCTTGCTTTATCCTTAGGAAAAACAGTTGCATACAGGCAGAGGTATTTGAAGCTTGACCCATCCTCCCTCATCCTGCTGGGAGCTATAATCTGTCTGTGCTATCTCGATTTATATTTGTGTAGCTGATTATGTCGTCCAAACAGAGGATTAGGATCCTGATTTGGGGAGGGAGCAGCACGAACAGAGGGTGTCTGAAGGGACAAGCTTTTTTTTGTTCTCAGTCAGATTCCCTGAACAAAAGGGAGAGAGAAGAAATGCATCTTATATAAAGGGCAATTGTTTCCCAATGGAACATTTAATGTTTTTCCATTAAGCATGAGCTGCTGTGGTTGTTATGGAATATTTTATGAACAGGTCCGCTAATGTGATGCCCAGCTCCGGCACTGTCTGCACCAAGAAAACAAAGCCAGCACAGGCCATCCTTTTGCGTTTTAATTTCCTCCTCTCACCCACACAGGAGATGAATCAGAATATTATCTCTGAGTTTTTATAGCTACTGGATGAATATTCCCATGTCTCTTGCCTAAAAACCATTCCTGGTATTAAACTTCTTCATGCAAATAAAGGCTGGCATGTGCATGGTTTCCTGGGCACTGACCCAAGGAATACACTTTGGTCCATGACACAATCTTTGTCACACAACTTTAAAGTCTTTGGAAGACCAGACAGATTCAGTGAAACCATTATGTGCTCCTATGGAGTAGGAAAAATAGGGAACATCTACAAAATGTCATGTGACGTTTATTTTGTTCACAACATGAGAGGCAAAAGGCACCCCAGGAAAGAAGCAGCTTCCACAAAAACTGAAGGTGGCAGCTGGCAGCACAGACAAGCTGCAGATCATTTTGCTCCAAAATGATGGAAGGTGGAAGTTTTTATGTTCAAAAAAAACCCACAGGCAAATTCATAGAAGGGAATTAAGACATGAAGGGCTACAAAATGCAGCCCTGTAGATCTGGTTCAGGAAGCCCCATCTGCCACAGGAGGTTTGGAATGGGACAATAACAGGTCACTGTAGGGCAGGAGGGACCTTTGGAGGCCACCTGGGTCAAGGGCCCTCACTCCCTGCCCAAGACCAGGCTGATTTCAGCATTGGATCAGATTGCTGAGGACTTTATCTGGTTTGAATTCAGAGCATCTCCAAGGATGGAAATTTCATAGCCCTCTCTCCTGTTTGAGGCTTTCATTGATCTCTTTAGGAAGAACTTATTTCTTTTCCTGTCCTGATGCTCTTTATAATCTCTAGCTGGCCCATGTCCTACGGAACTGTACCTCTCTTGATTTAACCAGCAGGCCATCCCAATGTTCCTGACTATGGGAATTTCTAAGGAATTCCACCATTGTAGTCAGGCACCTATTTCCTCCCAGGAAGGAGATCATATGGGCTGTGTTTAATTCAGATTTGTCCTATGTAATAATGCCAGATTTCAGGCTGGAGTCTTTAATATCCTGTATATACTGGCAAATTATTCCAAATACTTGCTGCAGGAATTAGTGAAACAAGAGATTTTTGACTCTAAATGTGTTCAGTAAGTTCAGTGGCGCAAGTCTGCCTGACAAGCTAAAGTGGAATTCTGACTTACAAAGCATTTGTCTCACGGTTCACATTACATGATAGCTGATACCAGAAGTATTAGAGAATAAAAGCTGTGTTTTATAAATAATAATTTTTCACCTTGAATGCTAATTAGTGCTATCGTAGACACTGTAGCTCCAAGCTAACAGCAGTCTGTCTCCAGCAGAATCCAATGCAAACTCAGAATTCCTCTCTCAAGTCAGCTGCTGGAATTGCTACCCCAGTGCTTGGGGCATTATCACAACCTCCAAAGTATCAGCTATGACTACAAAATCTATTTTTTGTGGCTTTCCAATTTACCACTATGGGTCAGAAGGGAGAGAAGCCAAGAGACCATTTCTCAGCTGTGCAAATGGACTAATCTAGGTCTATTTAAAAGCTTTCTCTGATTTTAGGAGGGACCTAACCCATTTCAGGTTTAGCCACACTGAAGCTAAAGTACTTTTGGTCCAGAGTAGAGCTACTAAAGGGAATTATGCCTCATTTCTCTGAGAACTCAGACTGGCACATTTCATGTGGCATTGTGCTGGTGACTGAGTCTGTCCATGCACAACCTGAGGGGTTCACAGACTGGCACATTCTGCAGTACAGAAGTTCCCACTTGGCTTACACAGTGTGAGAGGGAAGGAAACTTTGCAATGAGAAAACTTTGAAGTGTGAAAGAAGCATAACCACTACAGAAAACTAATCAGACTGCCCTGCTGGGAAAGATAAGAAGGAAAATTAACAAAGCTCTTTGGTGAGATATATTTTAATTTCTTATGAGTCCAAAACTACACAGCTGAAACACAAGAAAATAATTTGAAAGAATGAAAAAGTCAAGGCCAGACTGGATGAGGCTGGGAGCAGCCTGGTCTAGTGGAAAATGTTGCAGGGGTTGGAACTGGATGGGCTTTAAGGTCCCTTTCAACCCAAACCATTCTCTGATCCCATGGTTCTAATGTTTGATCTCAGCTTTAGATGGCAACAGCCTGCCGAGAGAGGTTGGATTCCTTCTATTTTTTCTGGCATGAGGACCCCATAATCTTTTGCTGGAGGTGTTATTTAACTGGACCATGCCCTGCTGCTCTTATCAAGGACAAAAGCAGAACATGAGTAAGCAGCACAAGGTGAGTGAGGCATTGTTGATGGAATAAATTTTTATACAGTCTGCAGATATTTATTAAAACATCTACTTTCCACCAGGGAATAATAAAGTTCTTTTTTACAATAGTGTGCTGCAACCACTTTAAGACTCTCCATAACAAGCCTGAATAATTAATTTCTTGTATGCATTGCTAATAGGATGTTGCTAGTCTCAGACACACAGCATTACATCGCAATTAGAAGGATGAACCATGAAAGTCATGGCAAGCTCTTGCCCAAATCCATTGCATTAATCACTCCTGATACCTAAATTTAGGTAATTGGAGTGGAACCAGTGGTGCTGGTACTGTCAGCCCCCTCTGGCTTGATCTGCTCTTGTTTTCTTCCTGGTTTTTAATCAATCAGTAGCACAAAAATCTGAAAGAAGCCACATAGTTTTGTGTTGCCTTCAGCTAGATACTATTCACGAGCTACACTAGCCTTCAGCTAGATACCCTTCACCCTGCATCCTCAGAGCTGAGCTGACAGTGTCTCTGCTTCTGAAAAACCACTTGCAATCCTGAACTTCCTGTGCTAATGCAATAGGCATGGTCCTGTAATTAAAAGGACATGCTGTCCCCAAACTAAAACGAGTATGTTTGAACTATTAGAAAACCATGCAAGTCATTTGCACTGGAGATTAAAAACATTGCAGCTGTGGAAAAAAAAACATCCAAGAGTATATGTTTGCCTGGAGATCTGAGATTGTGCCCATCATCAGCATAATCCACATAAACACAGTTAAGTGGTTGGCCTTACCACTGGAAGTATCAACTCTCCACCACATGGTATTAACCCAGTGCCTGAAAATCTTATCAAATGAACTGCAAATCCACTGCTACACCACTGTATTTCCACTTTTCTTAGGCTTTCCCATGTTCTTAATTTCACAGGATTTGCCTAATACTCTTGTGTTGTGCTTCAGTCTCACAGAATTGCAACAGAATAAATTCCTTGTCAGCCAGACCCAACCTTCCAGCTACAGTCAGTGCCAAGAAAATATAAATGTTTCTTTAGCAAATGGTTTCTGGTGAAGGGTCTTGGCTCAAACCAAGGCTCAAATCCTTGTTTTTAAGGAGCAAATTAATTTCAGTCTAGAACAAATGCTTCCTTCATCTTTGAGCTCCAACAGCCATGTGACAGAGAGGAACCAGTGGAGCGGGGACCACTGCTAGCACTTGTGAAGATAATTTGGACAGCACAGTTGATCATATTATTAAAAATACAGTAATAGGTTCAATAAAGTGCAGTGAAATGAAAGTCATACACCCATTTAATTCAGGCATTAGGCTTCCCCCATGGCCACTGGGCCACGACTTTTGAGCATTTTATGGGGGAAAGCAACACCTTAACACTGTATCCAGTTAGCTGGGAAAGAGGAATGCAAAACTTCTGCCTGCCAAGGTGGGACAGAAGACTGCAGGGAACACTAAGAGACAGGTTGGCAAAGCACAGGCAGAGACTTGTTTGGCCTTGTGCTGCACCATATGCTCAGCCTCCCAGAATAACCAAAAATCAGATACTCCTCTTTAGCCAGCAGTGTTTCCTCAGGTGAAATTTCAGATATCACCTCAACCACCTCTCCTGCAGGATAAAAGATGCTATCATGTATCTGCAGATATCAGGCTCTGTACAGCAGCCTGGCATTGTGCAACTTTATTAGAAACCTCAAGGGCTGGTTATGATAAATCAAGCACTTAAGTTATCACAAGATTCAATTTAGCAGTTACATGAGATGCAGCTGAAAAGATGTGAGCAGATATGATTGTTCTTTTACACTCCAAATAGCACAGTCAGGAATACAGGAGAAATCTTTAGCAAATGCTAAGCTCTGAAAAATAGTAGTTCTGCTCCCAAGTCAAACCTGCTCCATCACCACGGGCTTAAAATTGGAATATGAAGCTAAGACTGAACTTTCAGAAGCATAATCATCCCAAATAGCAGAAAATTAGAAAACAAATTGTTTATACTGATTAGCAGAATGCAACAATAGGCATCTTATAAAAATGAGCAGCCTTTTCAGCAACAGAAATAATCACTAATTTGTTGCTGAGCTGGCCTTGATGCATCACTACACATATGTGCCAGCTATATATTTAACAGTTAGAAGAGATATGAAATGTTATGGCTTTCTTGCAGTCAAGTGAAAGCTTTTCTCAGTAAGGAGATACCACACTTGTACTGAAGCTAATCTCATCCTTCAAATACATTTCAGTTAAAGTTAAAGCCTGTTTTTTTATTGCAATTCCATCCCATCTGCCCTTAGCTCTATCAGCTTATTTACCTTTATTACTCTAAGGCCACAGAGGGTTCAAACTCCTTGGTTCTGTGAAAGTCATGGAACAGATTTGTCAGGTGCTGGCACAGAAAGTTTGCAGCCTGCACAGCCACAGCAGGGCAGCAGGAAAGAGAGAAACATCCTGCCTGTGTCCCCCAGCCAGGGCTGATGCCCAGCCCCATGTCAGGTGAAGTCACTCCCTCTTGCACCAGCCTGCCTCCCTCACTTCCCCAGTCCTCACATGTTCTGCTCTGGATGTTTTAGTCTATATTAAATCAGATTTTCTCCCTCACTTACTTCTCCTGCTTGTTGCTCCCTTAATTTTAACACACATAATTCCTGGATCTTCCCAACTCACACCTGGGCCTTCCTGAAGGTTGCTGAGAGAAGCTGTGGCTCTCCCATTCCTGCAAGAGCTCAAGGCCAGGTTGGATGGGGCTTGGAACACCCTGGGATAGTGCAAGGGGGTGGGATGAGATGGGATTTAAGTCTCTCCCAACCCAAACCATTCTAGGATTTTTTAAGTCCCAAGTTTTACCCTCCTCAAGAAAGATCTGTGTGCAGATAGCATGCTGCATCCTGGCATCACTTCCATGACTGGGTAGTCCTGAGGATCAAGAGAAGAGGGATGGCAAAGCCCACACCCTCCTTCCTAAGACACACTTTGCAAAGCTAGCAGCATCTTCATTTTGGAGGGAAATTTCCACCTCAGCCCCAGTTTGTTATGTTGCTCAGTGCCACGGTGTGTATTTATGATTGTATTGTAGCAGGAGCACAGGGAGAGGGGGAAACCTCAGTGTTGCCATGAGGAGCTGACAGCAACATCCCACAAGCTCCCAGGATCATCTCCCATCCAGAAGGCAGCAGTAAGGAGTGGGTAGACGAATTTCTTTGTGACGACACTGAACAATTTGTTTCGGGGATATTGTCTTTGCAAGCAAGACTGCATTTCCTGCAGCTTCCCAAGGCCAAAATGCTGGCACTCAGGAGTTACCAGAAAGCAGCAGTGTTTATGATAATCAGTCATATTACATAAAAATATGGCACCTCGGTCCATCTGCTTTTTAAGCACTAGTCACTAAGACCAAAGTGTGCAGAACCTTCTAGAATGCCAGTATTTTCATAAGGAGATGGACAGTGTATTCCTTTTAATTAAGCCTCAGGAGAAGAGCTGGTAAGCAGCCCTAAGCACAGCTGAAGAGTAGCACTGCTATTTCACTTCTAAAAATCATCATCCATCACACTGCTGCTCCCTGTAAAAGCATTATGCTTAGCCATAGATAAACTCATAAAATCCTCAATGGAATCAACACAAAATGCCTTGTGCCTCTGAGAGAATTCCTTTTCCAGGCTGGTTTGCTTATTTTCCATTCAAATTTCAACAACGTATTTATATTACTGTGCTTTCTGTGTTTGAATCTAGCATGCTCAGAAGTTTGTAAAGCTCAATCACATCAAGCAGCGAGTAAACCTTTTTATATAGAAACAAATTAGTGTTGCTTTTCCCTAAGTAATACCAGCCTGGGGGAAGTAGCTGCTGGTAACACTTCAGTCCCCTGTTTACAGAGCTCAGAGAAGACACTGAAGGTACAACACACCTACTATGAGATGTATTCTTAGAAACCTCCTGCTGCCACCACAGCTACCACTCTGAAAACATTCCTTTCATGTACACACAGCACATAACACTGGCAGTCTGAGCCTGACCCAAAAACCTGCACAGAAAGACGAATATTAAGGGGAGTTGGTATGAAAGGCTAAATGAAAATATGGGCTGAGTCAACTAATAAAATTCATTGAGCTTTGGCACAATGGCACTTCCCCAAGTCAGCTCTAAACTCATCAGTCAAGGTGGGATAATGCAAATTTGGAAGAAGGGCTCTCCCAGTGTGAGGGTCTCATAACAAACATATGCCTGATGAGATAAAAATATTAAGTGAGTTATCTCTGCCTCAAGCCTCTGACAGGATGGCTACAGAGCCCAGAGCAGTGTTATGGTACAGCCTTTAGAAAATGAGTGGCAGCCATAAGAAACCAATCAGGGAACTATGATGCACTTCACTTCCTACATTTGGACCTTCATTACCAAAATTATGTGGCAGTTTCCATCATTTATCACAGACAAGAATCTCCCTGCTTGTATCAGGGGCTCATTTCAGCTTTCTTCTTCCTCATGTTCTATCTTTTTAGTGACTGGATTTCTCAGAAAGGAGCTTGCATCTTTTTTGGTAGTGTTACAAATCCACGCCGGTTGTATTTCTGGGAAAGCACAGAGCAGCTTCTCTGCTGCCCATGGAAGTGAAAGCCCCTGTGAGAACAGAGGTTAAGTCCTCATGACAACCATATGGTTGTGGGAAATTACTTAGAAGTATCTGAAGAGCAGGGAAGAGATTTCACAGGCAGCACTGTCAGCTGTGACCGTCCCATCCACAGAGGAGTCACTGATTCCCAGACAATTAAAAAGACAGCACTTAGTATTTCAGGGGAAAATGGACCAAAAAGACAGAATTTTGTACTTCCTCATTCCACCAAAACTCAGTCCATTTCATTCAAAAGGTGTCTTCTTGCTGTGTCCAAGAGTGTCTGAGTGAGGCTGTGACTACATACCTGACTGCTAAGAATGGCTGTTCTGGTGCACAGCTAGCCCAAAACTGGCAGGCCCATTCCCAGCAGGGTTTGATAGAAGTGGGTATTGCCAACATCTAGAATAAAAACACAACTGCAGTCAGAAAGACGGACTCATCAATGGAGACAACAGATGTACTCTTGAAATGGGATTGTTTCTCAGAAACTTTAGAGTATTTGAATACATTAGTAGTTTTACTTTCTAATCTGTATTAAAGAGGGAAAGAAACTAGTTCTGGTTAGGACATGCCTGGCAGCCAGGTTTAAGCTACACTGACCATCACCACAGCATTCCCATACAGTAGATCAGACTCCCTGCTCATACCTCTCCAGTATCTTTACAGAAGATAATGCTGTTTCCTGACTCCCAAGAACAAACATTCCATCACTTAAAGGAAAAAAATTCTAGCTCCCATTGAAGCTAGGGCAGACTTCTACTTGGGATATTATTCCCTATGCATTGATTATCTAGAAATTAATTTCCAGGGCTTCCCCAACCAAAAAGTGTCTCCTGATGAAAAAGCACGGCTGAACACAGCTCTTCTAGGGAATACAACATTGAATTCAAAACTCAAGCTAAAATCCAAACTTGGAAGGGAATGGAAGCAAGGAACAGGGTCAGAGGCTGAAGGAAAAGGTTTTTTTCCTGTATAAGGACAGTGGAGTGGTTTTGCTTGAACAGTGAAAACAAATTTCAGCCTGAAAGCCCATCAGCTAATTATTTCCAGCTCCCAGTATCCCATCCTTGCTTCCAATCTGATGCCTTAACAAACCATAGCTGGTGCTCTCTGGCAAACCAAACCTGGGTGCTGTTTGTCTGAGCTTAACAATTCTGCTACTAAACGTGCAGAAGTCGTGCTCTACTGCATCCTTATATCAATGAGACATGCTGTCCCGGTTTTAGAGACAGTTATCTGTCAGGGAAGGCAGAAAAAAAATTGTAAGCCCCCACCCTCTCCCTCCGAATTATTATATCTCGAAAACACGGAGTTCTCAGGCAGAGATATGGGGATAGGAATAACAGTTCTTTACTAATATATATATATATATTAAGGTAAACCAACAACAATAACTACAGTATTAACAACGGAACAGAACAGGGACCCCGTCTCGGCCGAGACGGGAAAAAACGTGGTGGAGAGGCAGTGCCTCACAAACCCCTCAGCTGGCACTCAGTCCCAGAGCTCCTGCAGGCTCTGAGGAAAAACACCTCGCTGGAATGGCAGGGATGGGCAGAGAGTCCCGGGCCGGTGGAGGAGATGGATCAGCAGCTCCGCGGTGGCAGCTGGGGCTGCAGCAAGTCCGGCAGGACAGGGGAGCGGAGGCCACAAACAGAGAGGAAAAAGCAGAAGCTGAAGGAACCGCCGCTCCGTCTGGACGATGGCAACAACCTCCTCTCCCAGCAGAAACAGCTCCGAGAGTGTCTGTGTTGCCCTCCCAGAAGGACCCAAAAACAAAAACCGCTCTCCTTCCCACTGCCCCCGGGGCTCAGCTGAAACTTTTGTCTTTTAAAGTACCGAAGATGTGCCAGCCATCTCAGCTAAATGGGAGAAATTCTAATAGCTAAGAAACGAAAAAAAAAAACCAAACCCATGTAACCCCCAACACATGCAGGGGGACAATCTTCTGGTGCCAATTAGAAATCTAATGCTTAAGATGCAGGAGTGCAGCATGCCTAGGTTTTCCTCATGAATTCAGCAAATGGCACTGGCATAGAATTGTCTGGGACACATGGGAGCATCCCTGCCCATGGCAGGGGGTAGGAACAAGATGATCTTTAAGGTCTCTTCTCACCCAAAGCATTCTCTGATGATTCCATGACCTTTCCTGCATCTGCAGCAGGCCATGAAGCAGTTTCAGCTGTTGGCACCCCAAGGCTGGGCACAACAAACCCCTGGCAGAGAACATTTAAATTTTGCTTTGTGGACTCAGTGGGGGTAACAATCCTAGCTACATCAAAGGAATGTCATATCCAGGTTTCCATCGGCTGCCCTGCAGGCCATGCCCCACATTAGGGATCAGGATGCAGATCCATTGTGCTCCTTCTGTGGCAGATGGCTTCTTGTGAAGGGCTGAGCAGCAAGTTCTCTGTGAGAGCCATCATTACAAACCATTATCAGCTTTCCTTGTCTCTTTGCGAGCAGCTTTTGGAGATTCTGCTTCATAGCAAGTGTTAAATCACACACTACAAATTTCCATAGATCTGATGTGAGCAACTGTTCTGAGCCACAAGCTTGTTATCCATCATATGTCTGCAATGCCATTGCCTCCTGCTCCATCATATTGTGCCAAATGCTGGTGCTCAGTCCAAATACAACTCTTTTCAATCAGAACAGTGTGAATTACACTGGTTTTCTGTCCTGGAAAGGCTTTCCCCAGCAGCCACCTTTTGAATTTCAAATACTACATCTCAAGTCAGGGTTTGGTGGAGACAGTCAGAAGCAGAACCTAAGCCCTGAGCAAGACTGCAACAGACACACAGCACAGAGAAACATATTGGGGAAGTCTGGTGTTTGCTCTCACACCTAAAAAACACTTCTTCATGCACCAGATTGGTGAAGATTGACATCAACAGCAGAACTGGCGGGGGGGAGAAGGGTGAGACAAGAGCGGCACAGCTATGAGGGTATTCCCATTTCTCCACACTCATTTCCTATGTAGGATGAGCACTGAGTAAAGCTAAGTCTTACAATTTTTCTGAATTCTCCTTCTGTTTTGCTTCCAGGGCCGAGAGCTTGTCTATCAGTAAAAGGAGATCAGGGATCACAGCTGGCATTCACACTAATCTGTTCAAGTGTTTCATTGCTCAAATGCTATTTTCACAACCTCAGGCACCTTTATATTTCGTTCATCAGCTTAGAAGCACACCAAACTCACTATCATCATGGACAGGGCTACTTTTTACTTTTTTTCAAGGGATTGGAAAACCTCCAAGTCTGTTGGCTACACGATCAATAACTACCAGACAATCTGGGCAGATTGCACTCAAGATAAAGGATGAAATGTTAAAATATCTTGCAGTCAGGGTCTTGAGAAACGGACGTGGCATTTGTCTAGCTGTCTAGACAGCTGGGACAAAAAGGGGAAAAAAAAGGCAAAGATTATCCCTTCACATACGGTAAATCCTCTGTCTCCTTCTTTTGCATTTAGCAGTTCTATGCAAGCTGATAATGGCCAAGGTGCTGGATAAATTGTACTTTATTACTGCCTTCTTTCTCACTTTGCAGGTTCAGCTTTCATAGCTGTGAGCATAATGAGGCCTCTAACACCGCTGGAGTGCAGTTAAGGCTGCTGAGAGGCTGCAGTAAGGGCTGAGAGGCTCGATCTGAGACAGTGTGGTGACAGGGATGTGCAACTGTATCTATCAATTACTGATTAGGTTTCTGCTCCCTTGATGTCATGCTCATTTAGAAATCACTTACAGCTTCAGCTGAAACATGGAGGACTTATATCTTCTTCCACGGCAGAGCTGACTCGATTAATTCCCAGGCAAACTTGTGCAAACATTTTACATTTCATATTCCCATTTCTCTTGCAAGGCTTGGTTATTACATCATCACACTTTTTGCCAGAGCAATGGGTGGCTGATTGCCTGTAAGAACATCATGAACTGCATTCATTCACCCAGCCTGGATCATAATTATTTAGCTGTCCCAGTCAAAAGAACAAGATAATTAGGAACCAGAGGTCTGGTTCTAAGACTTGAGAAAAAAAAAGTGCATTTCTCAAAGGACAGCACCTAATTAAACTCCTGTGGAAATCTTTGCGTACAGAGCACTGTTTCCTCAGGGACCTGTTTTTAGAAGCAGGTTATGAAGCTGAGGCACCTCTCAGTGAGGCAGGAAGAGCTCAGTGCTGCTTCTTCTCAGGATTTGCTGTTATCTGGGCAGCACCAGACCCGTGCTGAGCCTGCTGCCTTCTTCAAGCCAGGCAGTCTAAGGAAATGATGCTTCCTTCAGCACAAAAGCCATATGGCATTTTCCATCTTCAGGGCACTGTTACTTAGATCAGGAGCAAGCTAGGGGAGAATCTTCTAGAAGCAGCTCCATGATCTGGACAGCAGGATCCAGACTGGTGCCCTCAGAAACTGCAGTGGTCAATGGCACGTTAAGGGACGCTGTCACTTCCCGGCCTTGTGGCCAGGATGGGGGATCCTGGCTCCAATACTGACACTAAATCACACTTAGAGAACCCTGGTATCAGTTTGGAAAAGGTACCTGTGGAGGATTCAAGTACTACAAAGCATTAACATCTCTGGAAGGATTTGACAGAAGCACAGATTTTTCTCTGCAAATCCCAGGCCATCCAGCAAACGGAAAGGATGAGTCATACTGACCTCCTACCCAGCATATTAAATATGTTCAGCCAGAGACTGAAAGCTTGTTTCTTTTATCTGTTCACCCCTCCAGATGACAAGGTCAGTCAAATGTCACTGTATGCTTCATCAGACAGAATTAGCTTAGCAGAGTGCTGGAGTCTAAGTGTATAATTTTTATACAGTGCATGCTTTTCTCTCTGGATGTGGTTCAAGTTCTGTTTCCAGAAAATTAATGCATCATCCTAATTAGTGATGGCAAGCTGCATATTGGGAAGTTTTAAATGGGCATGGATGTCCATTTCCTTGACCAACACAAGTTAATAAGCACCCAGCTTAACACTATGACTGAGAAAGTGTCACTGTGTTATAACCCTTTAGAAGTGCTCAGCAGGATTTCACTGCAGCACGAACCACCCGGCCAGATCACAGGAAAGGTGAGTTCAGTCTGACAGGCCAGTTTGGTACAGCCAAAAGAAGTTGTCTAGTTAAGGACATAGAAAGGCTCACACCATGACGCCCCCAGGCATAGCCAGCTTCAGCTTAGGTACAGTTTTTGGTATTTAGTATAAGTATTTACTTAAGAAATCTCTGCTCAAAACAACAACAAAAATAGCGGGTCTCCAGCTTTGCTTTTCCTTCTGAGCTCTTCCCATTCCTGCCATTAGACAGATATGCAATATTCAAGTGCACATGGACTATTGTGAAAACTAATATAATACTCTGTTCAATTCCCTTCTCGTGTTCTGTCATCACAGAACTCATGTTTACACAGAACTACCCAACAGCTCATTTCAGAATGGTAAATTGGAGAGGTCTCATTACATGTGAAAATTAAGAGCAGGTAAACATAGGAGGTGACCACATTGACAGATTGATCATGAATAGCGTAGGTTCGTATTTCCTCAGCCTAGTGCCCACATGAATCAACTGCACCTTGTCATTTCTAACCAAAAAAAAAAGGGGTTTCTTCAGCTGCTTTGCAGAAAATGTGCAACTGGGCTGCAGCAGTGAGGCTGCCAGTGGTAAGCAGATGAAATGTGGCACCTGGTTAAAAAAAGCAATAGGAGCCTTCATTGAATCAGTTTAGGTGTGTTTACAGAAAACTTTCTCCAGCAAAGTTTCAGCTGTCTCCAGATTGATTGCTTTCAGGCTTTAAAATGTGTGCTCAAAAAAAACTCTCTTTCAAGAAACTCTACCTGTAAAAAAACCTCTCAAATAGCTTCTCCAGTCATTTTATTTCCTTTTTTTATCTTTGCAAGGATATTGTAAAACCTGCAAGCAGTTTGCATGAGATGAGAAACTATTTGTCCCAGAGCAAGAGCTCATGAAATACTGGGATGTTTTCCTTCTTTCAGCTGAGAGAGTTAAGTCTAAAGTCTAATTCACAGAGAAAACAATTTGCTTGTAAGAGTTCATCATTAGCTTGGTTAGACCTAATCCAGTCAACTTTTAACACATTTTTATGGTTAATTCTGAGCAGAGAAATTGTGAATATCACCTCCAGGACTCTTCAGAAGGCAGCCTGATGATAGACACAGGGACTGGTCATATCAACTGCCACTAAGAATTCCAGGCTTCTTACTTCAAGCAGCAGGTTAAAATGATGGAAAGGGGCTGGCAGGACACAGAAGCTGCTCTTCCATCATGTCCACGATGCCAAGTTATAGCAATTGTTCCGATGATTAATAAAGCCTCAGATCTGTGACAAATGCATAATTCTGTTACATTTTATTGCATCATGGAGAGATACTGGACTAAAAGTGGACCATTACTTCATGCCAGCATCAGTCACAAACTCTCACAATAACTCTGTTAACCTCAGATGCCAAGTGACCTCTTCTTGGAGAATTAAGCTCTTTGGGGCAAAAAGTTCTGTTCAACCATGTGCATGGTGAATTATTCCCCACCTTGTACCTCTCTGGCACCTTCTTTTATGTTAAATTCCTTGCAGAGCACACTTTGGCCATTGCTGGGATGATTTTTTGGTAGCAATGCCCTGTTTCTGTCACTGTTAAACAGGTGTTTTGGAGCAGTTCAGGAAAGCTTAGAGCACTTTTAGCAGGTTCAGCACATTTCAACAAGGCAGATGCGCTTCTATTGGATAGACATCTCAAATTTGGCTCTCCTTATATTTTGGAACACTTTACAGTGTTTTCCCTTTTTACACAGAAAGAACCCTGGTGTCACCCAGCTGTCTAGCAAAAGAAGACAACTCCTCTTCCAACAGCAAATGCTTGCCCAGTGCTCTGTGCCAGTGGCCACAACAGGACAGACTCCTTTCCCAGTGCATTTGTGTGCCAGGTGATCCATGAGGTGGGCAGTGTAGCATCATGTGTCCCATGATTTGTTCTTACAAGCCCCAAACTGCCCAGTTTATGGAATAGTTTCCATGTCTGTTTTGCTCTGAACATTTCCCAGAAATATCTGAAATTCCTTTGAAAGGTTTCTATGTGGATTGTTTAGAGGAACCAATAACTTTACTATGTGTTAGTTTTGGTTACTGCAATAAGGGAAGCTCCAAGTCACTCTAAGAATACTCACTCTTTCCATAGTAAATGAATTGACTGTTTCAAAGGGAAATTTTTCTGGGAGGTGACTCTTCACTTCCCTGTATTTCTTTACAATGCTGTAATGCTCTTTTGGGTATGCAGTTACTTCACTTAGTCCTTCCCAGCTGTTTCCCCATTTTGACTTACAGGCTCACTTCCTCTTGGCATTGTTTTCACGAAGTTTAAGATGCAGAATTACCATATGATGCTTTCTGCTTCAGAAGAACTTAAAAAAGAATAGGCTGCCATGAGAACTGTAACATCCAAGGCACTCCAGACACAGTCCTAAAGAAAAATTGGATCCTTCCCTCTGAACAGTCAGTTTATTCCCAGAATGCAGAACTCAATGCAACTGTAACCTACTGAGGCCACTGATCCTTGAGTGCACTCAGCCCAGGTAGAATTTTGACTCCTATCCCCCAAAGGTGGGGTCTGGAGACATGAAATCAATTTTTTCCATCCATGTAAGTTATTCAGAATGGCATCAGAAAACCAAGTTGACAGGCAGGACTGGGACATCCTTGGAATACGTTCTTAACTGAACTCACAAGTTTATTTGATTGTGAGAGCCATGGAAGAAAGCTCTTGATATGTGCAATTTAGCTTGGCATTGAGAACTAGCATCCTTTTGCTTGAGATTTTACCTCTGTTAATTCCAACTGACCACAGCCTGCATCCACAGGATTTATACCACTCCTAAAAACTAGTAATATTTATATAGGATACTTCTAACAAAAATATTGGCTTCCAATTGAATCTGTTCCCCTTAAAGAACAAAACAGAATGATGAAATTAGCTTTTGAGACTTCTGCCAAGTATTTCATGTTAGATAAATAGTCACCATCCAGATTTCATGTTCTACAAGGCAACAGCAGTTCCAGGTCTGTTTGGCATGCTTAGCTCCAGCAGATATGCACATGTGTTTGTCAGCTGTACAAGGAATGATATTTCTATCCTGTTTTCCAGACTGAGACACAGAGCCACAGCTGCAATATTTTATCTCGGCTTTCAGAGTACTCTACCCCAGGTTCCATATATCTTAACACTACAGGACTCCCCAAATTCTCCAGGGAGTATTTAAAAGTCTGCTGCACCTTTTTAAAATCAAGTAGTGAAGAGATAAAACACAAAGAAGCATTTATAGTTCTCAAGACAGTACACCTGCAGTGCTGCTACTGGAGACTGCAGTAGAATTTTTTCCAGTGGCTTTACTAAATTTTATGATGGTTGATTTGACTTTAAATGTGTCTGGTGCAACCAAGACTCTTCAGCCTTGTCTGGAGCAGTGAAGAATCTGCAGTGGTAGCTTTAAACATTTCCTACACTGGTCATCAAAATTCAGCTGAGGGCCCAAGGAGAACAAGGCAGTCAAACTTGTGACAGCTTGGGGCGATTGAACAGGAGTAAGAAGAATCCATGCCATACTTTCATCTTACTCCATCCAGCCTACTCTTGGGAAAACTAGTCAGACTCCCCTGCATTTTGACTCCTGAGACCTGGGTCAATAGCAGGCTCTTGCATTCTGTATTGAACTAAGGCCAAAGTGCAAGGACATGCCTCCATCCCAGTTCCCTGCCTGCAAAACGCAGCTTCATCATGCCTGTACTTTCCTCAAGTCGCTTGAGTTCAAGGACTAAGTCTACATTTCATCTTGCATTTCAAAGTAGAGACACAAGCTGAAGCTGTAGACAAAGCTGAGGCTAAGCTTTGAGGTGTTTCAGCTTCGCAGGCTTTGAAAGCAAAGCATTCCGCACTGCAGATCCGAGGTGCTTCCACTGCCTCAGAACACTTTCAGGGACACTGGAGCTGTCCTAAAAGTAAGAACTTTGCTTTCTTTGAAGAGTGTTACAACTCAATCTTTTGACTTTAAATGAAGTGTTGTGCTTAAAATACCCGAGGCCTCTCTTGAAAGCTACTGAACCACGCTTGACCTCTCTTTTTAACACTGTACACCTTCAGATGTGGGCCAAGGGACTGGCTTGTCCTGCTCGAGGTGTCAGGAAAGCTGTAACAAATAACTCAAGGGCAGCAGAAGGGATGTAAGCAGCCTCTACAAAGCAGAGGAAATGTTTTTCCATCAGACAAAATACATCTGAGCCCATACATCTGAGTCCTGGTACCAGTCTGCAGCTGATTATTTTGGGGGAAAAAAACCCCAACAAAATCTGTATTAATCTTTGGTAACAGAAGGCTTTAAAATCGTATCCTCTAGCTTGCTTCAATGGTTGCACATGAGCTAATGAGCCTCAAGAATACTGCTGAGGGGAAAGAACTGGATGTAAAAAGAAATTATATGATGAGTATTGAAGAGGGGGATATAAATTATGCAGGGGAGGATTCACTGTAACTTCCAGTCACTTGCACCCATGTGAAGAAGAGGTACACAAAGATTTATACAAAGGATTTCTAGCCTTTGCTGGAAATTACATGGATTGAATTGGTCTGCAGTGATATCAAATATATACCTCAGGATAAGCACCTAGCGTAGGAGCAGCCTACCCCCACCAAAGCTGCAGCATTTCAGAAAACCCTTCCCCACTGGCCTGGGCAGTTCCCAGGCTGAGCTCTGTACCTGCGCCTGGCCTTAGCTCCACATTTCTCAGTGAGCTGGAAGCAAGTTCAGCTCACAGCCAGGAAATCCCAAAGGAACCATCACAGGAACTGCAATGCCAAAATGAGGTTCCTCTACAATTCACACAGTCAGTAGCTAAGCACATGAATACTTGCTCAAACCTCTTTTTTCTTTTTTTTAATAAAGCAGTGACATCAATAGGTTTTACACCAGTCTCCTGCTCTCTCTGCTGAAGATGTGTGATTTAGGTTTCCTTAGTTCAACCAAAAGTTGCCTCTTTGTCAGGCAGTTAGTGCTAAAAATTCTCCCTGTCTCTAATAATTGCTGAACACTCTCCAGGAGCCTCACAGTGTTCAAATTATTATTGGGCATCAAGTTTCAACTCATTATACCTGTTCTCAAATTCTTCTTTTTTTTGCAAGTGGATGGGAAGTTACACTGGAATGAAAACTCACACCCAGCTTAAAAACAATTCCAAGCTTCACTTTTTGCTGTGATAACGGGGCTTCAATGGGTATGCAGGGAAGAGATTTCTCCAGTTCAGCCTGTACTTTGAAGCAAGCAATTGATGAACAGGGTGTCATCATGCTCTCGTGCTAGGGAATACAAGTCTGGGCATCATAAGAAGATTGTTCAAAGCTTCCCAGAGAACATGGTTTTTTATGTTAATGTTATGATACATAGCTGGTGCAGGGCTTTTGAACTGCAATTAATTACTGCAGAGGGAATAGCTGGGCTTTAGCAGCTGGGAACGTTTCCAGGACTCCACCATTAAGCCCAGTTTATGAACAGAACTAGGTCAGACAAACCTGGTCAAACCGTAAGCAAAAGGGGTTGGTGGAAACGTGCCAGGAGCCCTTCCTTGTCTCCAGACAAAGAGCCCACGGGGTTTTATTACATTTTTATGAGGAAGCTGCAGCTACAGGAAGGGGGCATACAAGGTGATGCATTCAAGCCGTGAGTAGGAGAGCCTTTCCAGGGAATTCTTGCTGGGATGTGTGCACAGCCCATGCTGCAGCGCAGCCCTGTCTCTGCCACCCTCCTTGAGCTGAGTGAGAGCTGTTATCAGTGATCTGTTAAGCAGCTCAAGGAACTGACACAGACACTGCAAATCCACCCAGTTTCTATGGTGACCATGTCCTGGATGCCAGCCCTTTGGAGACCCCCTTCTGACACCACAGTGCTCAGGAACACTGTCTGCTGGGGCAAGGGGCTGGCTGAGCTGCAGGTCATCCCTAGGGGGAACTCCTTGCATAGGAAAGCTGAAAGGCTGAAAGGTTAAACTAATCCCAGATAAATCTCACTGATTTTAAAGTTAAAAGTTCTGAGGGAAGGCTAATTCAGGTGATGCTGATGTCAAATACACAGCCAAATAAACACGTTCAGTAGAAAACTCAGACCTGTGTGTAACAAGCAGCAGGGCTGTACTCCAAGTGTTGCTTCTGGGAGCCCATAACCATTCTGGATAGGTACTGAAGTGAACAATTCTACACAGCCACCAAGTCTTCCCACAGAACTGTGGAAGACAACTCTTCCAATAGAATGGTATTGGTGACAGCATTTTTCATCTTGGACAAGCTGCCTGTTGCACAGCTGTAGCAGAGTGCCTGTTATTCTCTTCTCCATGGCCAGCAGAACCAGGGCAGGCTGGGGCCCATCTGCTGGGCTGCCACTGCTGAGGCCCCTTCAGGGCTCTGGCCAGTTCTGGGCACTCACAGCCAGAGGGACATTAAGGGGCTGGAGAATGTCCAGGGAAGAGCTGGAGCTCCAGGAGGGGCTGAGTGAGCTGGGAAAGGGGCTCAGCCTGGAGAAAAGGAGGCTCAGGGGGCCCTTCTGGCTCAGCACAACTCCTGACAGGAGGGGCCAGCCAGGGGGTTTGGGCTCTGCTCCCAGGGAACAGGGACAGGAGGAGATGGAATGGCCTCAGGCTGGGCCAGGGGAGGCTCAGGGGAGACATCAGCAGGAATTTCTCCGTGGAAAGGGTACTCAGGTAGAAGGAGCTTTCCAGGCAGGTGGTGGAGTCTCCATTCCTGGAGGTGTTCAAGGAAGGCCTGGACGTGGCACTCAGCTCTGGGCTGGGGACAGTCACAGGTTGGACTTGATGATCTCAGAGGTCTTTTCCAACTGAAATGATTCCAGGATTCTAAGAAGCTACGGTCTACTGCTGGCTGTTTTTGTGATGTCTGCATGCATATGCACAAGTCTCAAGGGCAAAAAGAACTGGATTTCTCATCTGAAATGTAGGAAAGTACCATGACCATCTTGACCACCATCCTCAGCTTTGTTTTCATAGTCTTTTGTATCCCTTCACTGATCAGTAATGTCTCCCATTCCTCTTAACACCTAAGAAAATGTTTTGTTTCTTACCAGATGAATGATTTCAAGTTGCTATTTAAGCTGTGCAATCTGTCATCAAAAATCTGCATTTCAAGTTGTGCTGGGTTAGCCAGTTGGCCAATGTCATGCTCTTAAAATAAGCCACGTGGGACCTGCATCAGCAAGGGTTTTGCCAGACCTACTTTTTCTGAATTTACTGTATCAATTTCTTACTGTGTTTCTTCATTCCTTACTGCTGGACGCCACAGCATTATGCATAGAGCATGTTATTAAATATTAAGGCAATTGTTCTAAAATATGAGCTTGAACTAATCTAGAGTAACCTCTCCCATGGTTTTCCTACATTAAATCAATAGCCTATGTATGAAAGTTCCAAGGTAACAATTGAGACTACAATATTCCATAACTTTTCAAGCCCTGTCAGCATGCCACAGCTGAAGTGAGACCTGAGCTTAACATGGAATTATGTGGCAAATCAAATATTGATTCTCTGTCAAAGAAGTGACAACAGGAACAAGCTTAGAGACACTTTCAGTGTAATCATATTTAGGCATGATAAGAGCTCAATAAAGTGCTGAGTATCTTGGAGCTGGCATATGAAGCTGTCACTGGATTTGCTCTGCTATAAAATTCAGGATGTTAGCTGAGGCAGGACTTAGGGGTACCAATTGAACAATCTTTTTTTTATTGCATATGAGTTGAGTCTTTGATGCAATGAAGCTGTCTAAGTCCTGGGTAGCTCGGGAGGAAGTTAGGACCTAAAACCTGCTTTGTGTGAAGCAGCCATTTATTTTCACTGAAAACACCTTAAAGCTATAGCACAGACCATTATCAGTCTGATCAAAGCCACAGCATAACTCCAGATCTGAACAATGACTTTGGTTTAACGAAGATAAAAGTTGTGCAAATCTGTAAATGCTGTTAATGGTTTTACAGTGAAACTTCGGTCAACAAGGAGCCAGAACTCGGGCAGTTTAAAAGATGGTTCATTTTAACATTTCAGAAAGTTTCAGGTTAGTGAAAATACAAGTCCCTGGGGCTAGAATTGAGGAGTGACTCTCAGATTCCTTTCCCCATATGGTGAACACACACATTTATTGCTAGTTCCCTGTTCTGCCAACTCCATGCTGGTATGCGGCTCACTTCTGATTAGAAGACCCTTTTAGGAGGATAATTTGACCTTGCAGCAGGGACTTGATCTCTGCTCCCACCTCCAGAAAAGCAGGTTGCTTTTGCCATCCCGCCTTTTTTCAGGCAGGTTGGGTACAGAACAGCATTTTCCTAGCTCTGACAGGAGCACTGGGGGAGAATGAGCTACAGCCCCGACAGCTGCTTGTTGTTGCTACTCCATAATTAGTATTGTTTGAACTAGTTGGCATTTCTCCTGGAACAGATTTCACACTCCCTGAATGAGGTTAATTCATTAGTTACATTTGTTTCAAAGCCTCTTGAGCAATCTAATGACTCTGTCATAATAACTGACTGACGCAAATATTACCCAGTAAAATAACAGAATTTCATCCCAATTTGTTAGGAGAGGAAACTTAACCTATTTGTTTTTATATTCACTGAAAAGTACAGTGAAGATAATTCAGGAAAACTTGATGTTTCCATATCTGTTTTTCATGTCTTTCATGGGTTTGATTTCAGTCTTTATAGCAATATCAGTATTATTAGGCACAAAGATGCATCTCTAACACTCCATCTCGTGTTTTTCCAGACACTCCCTGCCTATTAAATGAAACACTGCTCATGCCAACAGTAATCCAAGGAACAGCCAGGCTTTAAGATTGTGAACAGACAGAGAAACAGTCCTGGTTGAGTGAAATGCTGCTTACAATCTAAGGTTTCTCTTATAACGTCTCCTGGATGGTGCAGGAGTCCTCATGTTCTCGGTTTTTTCATTTAATCCCTTTCCTGTTAGGTCTACAAATGAGTTCCTGTGTCAAGCTGTCTGTGATGTTTAATTTATGTTAAATTCAGGCACAGATCAGAATAGGATGCTTGAACACTTTTAAAACTCTTTTTTTCCCCTCCAATCAACATTTCAACTATTGGATTAGTAACTAAGAGCTTGTGCTTCTTAATTCCCATTTCAGCAGCCAAGAAAGCTCCTCCATATCTCAACAAAGCATTAGGGGAAGGTACAGGCAGGGTTTAAATGAAATTCCACGAGAGTTCTCCATTTCCAAGACCTGTGCTTAAATATCACCTTAATGGCTCGTGAATCCTGCCTGCAACATCTCTGTGGAACTTTTGTGCAGTCATATTTCCATTAAGGTGGACATGGCAGGCTGTTCCAAAAGAAAAATGTCATTGTCCCTATGCCCTGAGTCCAAGTGCATCAATTGTCACTCCCCAAAATTCATTCCTACACTTACTGTAGGGTTTGGTGGACAGACTGGAAATAGCACCAAGTGGATAAGCCCCGTCATGTGATGGGGATGTTGGAGATGGCGATTCAGTGCTGCTTTCCAGTTACTGATACCTCCAGGAGTAAGGCACCAAGAGCAGGAGGAAACCATCCAGGCTGGCTTTCTGTAGGCAGGGCAGTGAGTGGATTTGCCAGATGGGGAGGAGGAGGAAGCCAGCACAGATGTTGTTAGAGACCTAAGCACAGAACCAGCTGTGTGGGAGAGTGGTGGGAAGCTTCACCCCTGGCAAGCTTTCACCCTCAGAAAGGAAAATCAGGGCCAGAAGGGTAACCCACACTGGGACCACTCTGTCTGCTTTACTCACAGCCCATCAGCCCCTCCATACTGGTAAAACTGTCTGAGTTTCATGACCTCCCCAGATGAACACATTCATCTTGCCTTTGACAAAACCAGACCCCAAAAAGCCGTGAAGTGCTCCCATTACCCCCGCTCCTAGACCAAATAAAAACAAATCTAAATTCCTCACTGCTTACAGCAGAGCTGCCCAAGTCATTCTCTTCCAGTTCACATTAAAGGTTGGTGGAACACTTCAGATGCCAGATCCTCCAGAAGAGAGTTTGAGAGCAAAGAGGTATCCAGCATCTCACTAGAAGCATTTCAGGCCAATCACAGCTGCAAGCACAAGACAAATACCACTCATTGTTAAGGACTTCCTACACAAGAAATCTATGTAAGCTGCAACAGTAGCTTATATTTTGCTGTGATTTTACAAAGCTTACACAAAAGCTATTATGTAGTAAAAAAATCAGGGTAGTAAAGGCCTCATGGGAGGACTACAGATGAAAATACTACAGAAAGGCTTTATATTAACACAGAGTTTTAATGCTTCAATTATTTGTGTGCAGTAGTTGCATTCATTTACAGCTGAGACTACTCGGGGAGTTGTTTTCCATGTATTTTAGAGCTGGAAGAACACGAAGCATATGGCAGCAGTGGAAACAATCAGCCCCACATACAGCAGAGGCTGTTGCCTAACTCTTGGATCTGCTGCTTGTTTTGGCATTTTCTGAAACACAAGTAATGTGAGGTAGTGCCTCTGGTCCACACCAGGATAGAGGGTGGAAAAGTGGAGAATTATAGCTTTCATCCAGATTTCTACACACATGTAGTTTATTCGAACTATTTAAAATCCTCTTCCATTTCACAAATTTTTATCAGCATCATTAACACCTTGAGTGGCACTCGCTAGTGGAAACAGGCTCTGTATTCTTCCTGCCTTTTTAATTTTTTTCTTTATCCACACAAGAATTCCCTCCTAGGATTAGAAAATAAAAGTGAGACAGATGATAAAAATGATACCAATTTCTGCTGAGAAGGAAGATGGAAGAATATACAGGTATCTGTGACTACATCCCTCTGAACTGTTCAAATGTGCAGAAGAAAACCCTTGCAGCAGACATCAACCAGTGCTGAGGAAGCTTCAGTCCCAGCAGCATCCAAAACCCCAATCTCATATCACAGCTTGATTTGTCACCTCTATAGTTCTATTTTTTTTGTGCAAGCCATCACATCAAGAGTGGTATCTCATTCCACCTCCAGGCCAGGGATCTATATCCAAATAAAGACATTTTGG
>VWYI01007097.1:76368-141337 GCA_013399455.1 Anthoscopus minutus | reverse complement strand
GGGGGGGGAAATAAGTGAAATTACTCTCTTCCTCCCTGTGGTATACCTCAGTAGAATGGATGGATAGGGTTTTCCTGAGGCTATTCTATACAAAGTTGTCTTTATGCTGTTTCCTATATCGAAGTTTGCTCCACATTTCACAGCTTTGGAGCTTCAAGCCATAAAATATTGATCCTAAAAATGGATTAATCGAGGTCAGTGGCTGACAGTGCACAGCTGGCTTGCAGCCGATATTGCAAATAAAGCTGTTTATGCAATGCCAACAGTGCTTCATTACTCCATGGGATAAATATTTTTGACAAGTCATAAAATTACGGGATGGTTTCAGCTGCCAGGAACCTTTAAGGATCATCCAATTCCACCTCCTGCCATGGGCAGGGACAACTTCCACTATCCCAGGCTGCTCCAAGCCCCGTCCAACCTGGCCTGGAACACTTCCAGAGATGGCGCTGCCATTCCAGGCGTGCGCGGCGCACTTTGGGCACAAAACCACCTTCATCACCTTCAGGGCTCCAGCAGCTGCGGCAGCCGGACTCACAGTGAGTGGTTTCATCCTTCCCTGCTGAGTGAGCGCTGCCGGGCGTCCGTGGCGGCGAGCCCCACGTCGCCAGAGCGGAGCGGGGGCCACAGCCGGCTCCGGGGTCCCTAAGGCGACGCAGAGCGACCGCGCCTCCCTCCGGGACTACATTTCCCAGCGTGCTTGAGGGAGGAGCAGTGCGGGGCCTGCGCAGTGACGCCATAGGGAGGGGCGTGGCCTGCGCCAGCGTGAAGCGGGGCAAGCGGGGAAGGACGCTGGGCGAGCGCGCGGGAGGGCGCGAGGCCGCGGCGGGGCCCCAACCATTGGCTGCCGCGGGGGCGCGCGCGTGGGGGGGGCCCCGGCCATTGGCTGGGGGGTGCGCGCGCCGGTGGGGAGGGGGCGGTGGCAGCAGNGTGAGGCGGCGGCGGCGGCCCGGGCTCGCCCCCGCCGCCGCCCGGGGGTCTCAGCGTGAAGGGGCTGGAGCGCAGCGGCCGCGCCATGAACTACCAGCTGCAGCTGGCGAACTCGGCAGCCATCCGGGCCGAGATCCAGCGCTTCGAGTCGGTGCACCCCAACATCTACTCCATCTACGAGCTGCTGGAGCGTGTGGAGGAGCCTGTGCTGCAGAACCAGATCCGCGAGCATGTCATTGCCATCGAAGGTGAGACGGCGGCCCCGGCACGGCGGGCAGAGGGAGCGAGCGGCGGAGGGTGCCCCAACACCTCCCCTAACCCATGGCCCTATGCTCTCCCCCAAAACCTCCCCCAGCCGATGGCCCTATGCTCTCCCCCAAAACCTCCCCCAGCCCATGGCCCTATGCTCTCCCCCAAAACCTCCCCTAGCTCATGGCCCTGTGCTCCCCCAAAGCCTCCTTAGTCCATGGCCTTGTGCTCCCCCCAAAACCTCCCTAGTCCATGGCCCTAAGCCCCGGAAACCTCCCCCAGCCCTAGGCTGTGNGCGCATGGCTCTGTTTATCTTCCCCCCGCTCACCTTCCCGCAAACCTCCCCCAGCTCATGACTCTTTTTATCCCTCCCCAAGACCATGACTCTGTTCCTTACCCCTCCTTCCCTGATTCCCTTGCTACACCCCCACCGTAAATAGCCCTGTCTTTGCCGCCCCTCCTCCATCGCCCTACTCCCCCTCATTTTCTCCAGCCCATGGTCCTGCTCCCACCTGCCCACTTCCCTCCATCTCCCCCAGCCCCTTGCACTGCACCCTCCGTGCCCTCCAGCCCATTTCCCGCGGGTCTTTGGGAGCAGCCGTCTCCTCGCTGCCTGCCCTTCCTCCACCCCTCGTGGCTGGCGTTTTCAGGGAGCCAGAGGTGTTCCGGCTTTGTCCCCATCATTTCCTCAGCGCTAAAAGCGCCAGGTGGTCTCGTCTGTTGGGATTTGTGGGGTTTGGAAGTTGTTTCGCTAAGCGTCCGCTGCTGCTGTACGGAAGAGCGGCGGGCTCCTTCGGACTAGGGTACGGTGGGAAGGATGATGTTCGTTTTGCCTGCAGAAAGGCTCTGGAAAATGAAATGGAGACAGTGTGGGCTGTGGTTTGGTGGTGTGAAGTGGGTAAACAAGACGTGCAGCTGGGTTATGGAGCGGTATCGGTCTGTGCAGTAGTGTGAAAACAGGTCGGGAGGCAAGATGGAGATAACAGCCCTCTAAGCTTAGATTTATGTGTATCTATCCCTGCAGGAGCACTACAGAGGCTTGAACTGCTTAGGATGCACAAATTAAGGAAAGAAATCACTAGTGTAAGGGAGTCTGCAGATTTTTTTTTCTTAAATGTTGGTGGAGTTAAAAAGAGCAAACAGTATTGGCTAGGATTATGTATTTTGTGGAGAAATGACTTATGACTTATTTTACTGAGCTTCACGTTGTGTGCTTTTTCAGCTAGAGTAGTATCCTGTCGCTGTTTTGGAAGGGGTTCAGGGTGGCAGAGTGTGATGCCCAGCAGCTGAAACAGCTGCCTAAAACCGGCTTGTGCTAGTGGCCTAGCTGGTCTTTACATGACATGTAATCAAAAAGTCCCGACGGAAAAGCTGCTATTGAGATTGTTGTCTGAAAGATTTATTTGTGTGCCTCTTGAGCAGTGGAGCTTGAATAGACAGAGATCATGGCTCTTGCAATTAACATTTTGGGTTTAGTGTCTTGTGTGGTGAGGCAGGGAGGCTGGCAGTGCCTGTCACTTATTAGAGTGGTCCCTAACTCAGTATTCATATCTGACCAAGTGTGTGGTAGAGATTCGTGCATATTCTCTGTTTTCTCAGTCACTACTGAGGTTATGGTGTGGGGCTGTCCTTGCCTTTTCTTTCCTCTTCTGTGGTGTTCAAAACTTAATATCAGCACAGTCCCTTTCTCCATGCTGCTGGTGTTTGGATTTCTGTGGGATAGATGATGCCTTCAGCAGAGCATTTTTTCAAGTGGTAATTAATACGTGCTTATGCGGTATAAATATGTTTCTGAGTAAGGTACCTGGGCTCTAGTGATGTCCCAAGCTTGTGTGGAAGTGGGAGGAGAATTTGAAGCACTGTGTGTAGTTATCTCCTTAGCATTTGTGTTAGCCTTTTCATGTATTAATGATTTCTGTTACCTAACTGTGGCTCAGCTCATTTGTCAATCACAAAGACTTGAAAACCAAAATAGCAGCCTAAAAACATGTTTCAAGAGCTGAGAGAGGATGAGTAAAACCTTTACAGATAATTTGCCGTCTAACTTTTATTGGACACTGAGTCATGAGAGCAGTAGCTCTGATTGATGGGAACGATTTATCTAGAAAAGGAGTGTATTGTATGTCTTCTGAGAGCTCTTCAACTAGCTCTTAAATATTTAAAATTTGAATAGTTAAAGAGTTAGAGGCAAAACAGCAACTCCTCACTCCTTTAGATTACAACTCCACCAGGCTGTATTTTTTGTAAACCTCCTTTAGCTAACTCTGTCTCACTGATAGCAGCTTTTAAATCTGTGTGGTAGTGCCATGTGTTGCATGTAAGAAAAACAGACATTTGGTTTGTAGTGGTTGCCTTCCAATTTTGCTGCAAATAGTTTAGTGTTGTACTGATGCTCCCCGAATCACAACATCTTTTAACCTCAGGGTACTTGAGGTTCACTGACAGGAATTGTGGTGTGGTTGGCATGTGGCTGCTGTGAGAAAATATGAAGTAACTTCCTTCCTTCCACTGCAAGGACAGCTGTACCCTGCAAAGAGTAGAGTATAGACTTAGTTCAGGCTGCTTTAAATATAAATTCCAACTAGCATTTGCTCTTTGAACAGCTTATTTAATATTCTCCTGCTTAAGAGAGGTTGGACAGCTCTGGACAATAACATGCTTGGAATCTTAAGCAATTTGGGACTCTCAGTGGAGCTGCTATTACTGATTCTGAGAATTTACTTTTCTATGTAGAGTGGCACTGTCTTTCTAGCACTTTGATTTTTATTGGCAATGTAAACCCTCTTCTTACATTTGGAATTCTTCTTACATTTGGAGTTCATAGGAGTGTCTAGGCATACTTGCTGAACCAAAGACTATTGAAATAATCTGAAATTCAGACTCCCCTTTCAGCAGCCGATGTTTTTATTCAAGTACAAGAGTGCTATCTAATATGAAGAGAGCAAGTGCTGAACTGGGTCCTAAATTGATTTGTCCGCATTTTTGCACAGAGACTTCTTGCCTTGTGTTATTCTAAGTTGCACGTGGTACTGGATAAAAGTTCTGGGTGGTAGTGCTTCATTAGTTTTTCTTCAGAGTATAAAGGTACTAAAATAAAAGTGGGCTACTTCCAGGTTCTTGCAAGTCTCAGAGTTACAGAGTCAACAGTTCAAAAGCGCACACTTCTCTATTTTTGTAGGAAATTCATGCCAAGTAGCTAATCAGTTTTACAGTTACTTAGACAGTTACATTAGTTTAATAACAGTGTAATTAATATTATTAGTTTGTTACACAGACTCTACTGTAGTAAAATCTGCCTTCCATGTTCACAGCATCACTGCTTGATCAACATTAAACATTCTTATATCAAGTATGTTGTGTGCTTAGAAATGGGGAGAGAAAATACGAATTCCCTTCAGTGGTCTTTAGGTTACTGAAAATATCTCGAGGTTCCATGGTATGGTGATCTGCAAGGGTAGGAAATAGCTGAATGTGTCAGTTCCAGTTTCTCACCATCCAGGCTGAGCACTATACTTTTATAAACTCTAGCAATATGGAAAACCAAGGAGAGATGGTGAAAACTTTAATTTTTAATCCTTCATGAAAAGACTTTAAAACACTTTATCCAAGATGATGTACACGTTATTAATAGTCTCTAAAAATACTAATATATTTAGTAGTAACATGCTGGTGCAGCAGGTGTTGAGCATCTCAAGTAATTTTTATTTATTCATTTAAAGGGAAATAATTGCTTTAATTGGTAAGAATTCCATACCAGATGTTATGTAGTTATGAATTGCTGTGTTCCAGAGCACCTTGTGATCTTTATTCTAGTTTTTCTGTTAAAAATAGATTTTAGAAAAGCATGTTGTAAGTGATAATTTTAATTTTTGAAATTATGATTATTAGGTGATTATCAAGAAATAATCTAAGTCCTAGGGAATATACGAGATTGTACATTTGGAAATAACTTACTCAAGGCAGTGCAAAGATACACTGGGAAATGTGTGGGTGGGAGAATATGGGAGAAGGTACAAACCTTGCTTTATTTTTTTTTCTTCTGGTTACTTCTAAAAGTACAGTTTCTGGAAAATAAAGTAATTTAGGGTGAAGTTAAAACTCTTAAAGTACAGGAGCCTTAGAGGCATCTAACTGTTGTAGCTCTCCAACTTTGCAGCCCCTTGAATGCTGGTATTGCATATGTTGAGAACAATGTTACAAGGAGGAGTTATACTCAGTGTTGGAGTCGAGGCAACAATAGTGTCTTAACACTTCTGTTGCTATTGAAGGCTGAGACAAATTACTTGAAAAATGCATGTGCTGCAAAAGCATTGTTTTCTCTAGGGAAATGCAAGACTACAGCTGCCCGAGGGCAGCTTTGACAGGGCTTGGAGCAACCTGGGAGAGTGGAAGGTGTCCCTGCCCATGGCAGGGGTGGAATTGGATGGGCTTTAAGGTCCCTTCCAACCCAGGCCATTCTGGCATTCTCTGGGTACTTGTTATTTCAATACATCAAAAGAATGATGGCTTAGTTCAGATATTTAGGCATCACTGACCAAAGCTGAAGAAACCCCCAGACATCACATAGGACAATTGTGTCTTGAAACCATAATTGCAATTGGCCTCTTCGAGCTTTTCTTAGGTTTGCAACTTGGAGCTGTGGCTCAAAGGATGCAATTTGACAGGACCAGTCTGATTCTCCAAACAGCCATCTTGCTTCAGATTTCTGGGTGAGCGCAGCAGAGCATGGGAATGTGCTGTTTTGTTGGTTTGCTGGGGGATTAAATCGAGGTGATTCAGGTGTGGGGAATCTGCCCACATGGCTGGTGAGTAAGTGTATCCAGGTAAATCTGAGCTTGCATAAACACAGTAAGTGTTTGGTGACTTGGGTGAGGATTGTTTCCTGTTGCAGCCAGGGCAGTGTGGGGGACAAGTCTCTTAATGCCCTTTTCTGTTGATTGTGCACATGTACCTTAGTGCCCTGAGCTCTTAACCTGGCTCAGAGATAACTTTCAGAGGGTGCTTTGCGCCGGGGGTGCTGAGGCCCTGCCTCAGGGTGGCCAGGGAAGCAGTGGCTACTCCATCCCGGGAAATGTCCAAGGCCAGGCTGGACATGTCGTGGAGCAACCTGGGATACTGGGAGGTGTCCCTGCCCATGGCAGTGGGGTGGGATGGGCTTGAAGGTCCCTTTCAAACCAAACCATTCCGTGATCCACTCTTCTTGTTTGCAGACCTCCAAAGTGAAGAAATTGGTGAAATGCAGCATGTTTTGCTGTTTGTGTGGCTTATATGCAAATGGAAAGATATTTCTTTTTCATGTGGAAGATGGCAGACTCCAGCATATGGATAAACAAGAAGATTCAAATGCTTGATATTAACTGCACTTGCCCAATAAACTAAAAACTAGGTTTGATAGTTGTGTCTGAAGTTCCTGGAATATCTTGTTCTGACTTCAAATTATATACTCCGCTGCTATTTGCTGCAAAAGCTGGCTGATTAAATATCAGATGCTTTTGTGCAAGAGCAGAAGAGTTACAGATCAAGAGGAAAACCTTAAACCATTAACTTGTGAGGATAACTTCTTTCCCTGGGGCAAAAAAGGAGACCTGCTGTGGATCAGCTGATGTTGATGGAGCAAATGTGTTGTGAGACTTCAGAGTTTTCAGGGAGTGTGCCGGCCTTCTCCCACCGTTTGCTTCAGGGGATTAGTAGAAAGCAGCAGGCAATAATGCTAATATAAGAGTTCGTGCTGCTGTGTATACATGTCACTGTTTTTATTTCTATTTAATTTGGCACATGATCCCTACTCCCTAAGAAGGGGCACTCAGCAGTGCAGCAGATAGGACATTGGATTTGCTTTTGCTCAGCTCAGGCACTCGGGAAAAGGAAACACTTTGGAAGCTGGCTTGCTGTGTTTGTGTTCTGCATTGCACTGAGCAGGAAACAAAATGGCAGTTGTGGTTTCTGAACGGTGACATTGGTGCACAAGCTAAGTGTCTTCACAAGACTTATTCTGCAATTAGGAAAAGTGCTTCTTTAACTTTGCCACCTGAAGGAAAAGGTTTGTAACTTTGATCATGCTGTGAGAACTGAGGTGGGAATACGAGGTATGTCATTCATTGCCAATATTTAAGGGATTCACTTATAGCTGTCAGGCTGCAGTATATCTGTAAGTGAAAATTAAAAATCCCACATTGTTTTTGGCTAATGAGAGAGGCCTGGAGTAGTGCCAGGCAGTTGAACAACTCCCCAGACTTCAGGAATGCTCTGTTCTCTACTGCGTCACCACTGGGATTGGTTTTGTCCTTACCAATAAGCAAGGTGAATGGTAGTGTTGATATTTTTGGCAAATCTTTGAAGAAAAGGTAATGTAAGCTCCAAAAAAATCTCAGAACTCAGTTGTAACTCAACTCAGTTGTGTCTCACTGTGTGATCTTTTGCTGACTGCATTTCAAACATCACTTTCTGCAATTGTTACTTTTTATTTGAAGGGTTTTCTCTGTGACCTTCATACACACAGCTCTACATCAGCTGTGGAACAAATCCAAAATGATTGCTTAGTAATCTACAGTGGATAAAGTTTTCTGGTCTGAGACAGCAAGTGGTGTATTCAATAGTTTTGATAATCCTAATGTCTGTGGGAGTAAGAGATTTGTCTGCTGTTGTATTAGTTTTTGTCCTTGACTGCCTTCAAGCACTGTTTGTACTTTGTCACTTGTGTTGAGGGAGAGCTGTGGCTCAGCTTCTTTTGTGTTCTTGCCTGTCCTCACACCATGAAATAGAGCAAAGACAGTGACAGATGTGGACAAGTTGGGATGTTGCAGATTTTTGATGTGAAGACTTCTGTGATTTCTATACCAATGCAGACTGAAAAGGAGGGTGATTTTAAATTAGTATTTCCATGTGTCTGCAAGGAGAGACTTTTCAACCACTTCCTAGTAGTTTTTGATCTGAAGTTGCTTGCAGTTAATTTGTGCTTCTCTTGTAATTGTGTAAAGGTTATAAAAGTAGCATTAATCTTGTGTTCCATGTTAGAAATCTAAGGTAACATTGCACTTAGATCTATTTCGGCTACCAGGAATCTATGATTTCTTAAAAAGTTTTTTTAAAATTTTAATTCCAGGGTGGAAACAGTGAGGATGTTGGGTTTCTTTGGTGGTAGAGTCCATTGTGGGCAGCTGGCAATTGCGAAGCCCTCTGGAAGTATTTAATAATTTTTTTTCTTGAGTGAGTGGAAGCAGATGTGTTACTTAAGCAGTATGTGCACATTCAGCCTCATTAATGCAATTTCAAGATCCTGACTAATCTATTTGGAGCCTGCATAGTGGTGCAGATGACAGGGTGTTAAGATAGTGGTGCATTTCTAAACCAGAGAATGACTTGTTCTTTCACTTTTCTTTCTTACTGCTTAAATAAGCTTCAGTTAACCACTTCAGGAAACCAGAACTAAAACCACAGTGCTGATCTGTGTGAAAGATGTAATTTCAGTGTTTCTTTTGTAGCTTTACTAGTTTACACAGTTGGATAATGAATGTAAACCCAACTATGAGACAGTTACTTCGTTTGGTAATTTTCCTTTTTATCCCAAAGAACGATACAGGCAAGCAAAGGGACTCTGAGGAACACCAGAGTTGAATCTATAGCTTTGGGTGTATTGCTTTGTGTTTCTCTGTGAGAAACTTAAGTTTTTCAATTTGTTAAAATTATTTTTGAAGGGATTGAGGAACTGTTTATAGTTTAGATCAAACCAATGCCCAACATGACTTAACTCAAAATCTCAACTTGAACTTAGTGCTTACATTTTCTATTGAACTGAAATGGCAGATGTTGTTCCTTTTAGTAAATTTCCTATTAATTCTACCACTGTCTCTATAATTCACACCTGTCTTTTCCAGTGCCGTAGCCAGAAGGAGGAATGAGCCAGCCAGTCAGTGACTGTTGCAGGATTTTACAGCATCAGTACTGGTTATACAGACACAGTAGGTTTGACTGTGAGAGATCCTTATCTTTGTTTGAGCTTCTTATGCTCAGGAGAGCAGCTGGGATGCCTGTCTTTTAGGTATCACAGCAACTGTGCTCTCCAGAGGAAATATGCTAAAAGCATGGCACTGGGATGCCCAGACAGCAATCATTTAAATGGATCCTATTTAACCTGGCAAGCGCTGTTGTGTCTGCCTTAATGCCTTGTGTACCAGGAGCTGTGTGCATCACTTGGGCAACATCCCAGCTCAGGTGCCTGACATGTGAATTTGGAATGGCAAGTGTGTGGACAAAGGAGGAATTTTGTGCCTGGTTAGAGTAATCTTGGGCTTGAAAGTTTTAGTGTACATGTTGGAGACATTTTACTGCTTCTATTTTTATTCTTTGTCCTGAACTTCCCCTCCCAGTATCTGTGGAACCCTTTGTTATAGCTCCTCTAGCAGCACAAAGCTCTATTGGGAATATTTAGGTTGGAGATCAGGGAAAGGTTCTTCCCCCAGAGGGTGCTGGGGCACTGCCCAGGCTCCCCAGGGAACGGGCATGGCCCTGAGGCTGCCAGAGCTCCAGGAGCCTTTGGACACCATTCCCAGGGATGCACAGGGTGGAATTGTTGGTGTCTGTGCCAACAACCAGGGCCAGGGATTGAACTCCATGATCCTTGCAGATCAGGATTATTCCAGCTCCTGAGATCCTGTGGTTCAGGAGGGTGACTTTGCTGTGCAAGATCAGACAGTATTTTGATAGCTGCTGTTTTCTGCCCAGCAGTGAATTTCCTCAAAGATACACCAGCCAAACTCAGGAAAATGCTCCATCACTAGGGAGTTGAGGAAGGAGATTGAAATGTCTAAGGCTATGAGTGGATTGATAAACATGAAGTTGAAATACATGTCTAGGGCCTGGAAACAATCTTAACCAGGCTTGCCCAGGAACTTAGGGAGGGTAGTTTTAGAGCTATGTAAATGGATTACAGAGAGGATCTAGGAGTGTTCTCAAGGCTTAAAAATGATTGTGGCTTTGCTGTTTAAATCTGCTGCTTCGAACCAGGTTAGCAGGTGCAAATTGATGGAATGGTCCTTTTCCCTCCTGCTTTCTACACTGTTACAGCCAGAATTACTTGTTCAGTGAAATTCCTTGAGGTGACTTGAAGGTTTATAGTAATTTTCATGTCTAGAAGGCAAAAATCAGGTAATTCCTCAGCCTTCCAGTGGTATACAAATGCAGCCAAGAAATCCATAAAGCCAACTTATAGCAGTAGGAAAATATGGCACTTCTTGTCATAGACTTGGCCTAGGAGATTACCTGTGTTGCTTTCAAAAAGTTGACTGAATCTGGAAAAGGGATTCTTCCAAAGAACCTCTTGGAAAAGTTTCCAATTCCATTTCATCCATTTAGTAATGCTGAAATAGTAAGAAGGAGTAACTGAACTGCCACTGGATTCTTAGGTTTGAATATTGGTGTCTTTTGTGAATTTTACATAACTGTCTGAGTTAGGCTTCAGTGACTGTGTTCTTCCTGATGTGGCAAGATAGAACATTAACTGATGTTGGGTCGTAGTAGACTGTTAGAGCCATTGTACAGCTCATGGACAGGCCTGGCAGGTGCTTATATATAGGCAAGGTGGTGTGACATGACAAATTTGGCCTGATGAGAAATAATCAGAAGTCAGAGATAGGAGCTTACTGTCACTGAAGTGACAGACAGCTTAATATCTGCTGCTGTGGGAGGCTCGTTATGAAGCAAGCATGGAGAGAGAGAAAGATGAGCTGCGTATCTCTGATTTGGATCACTGTTTAGCACTTCAACTAGAATGATAGCTTGGAAAGTCTTAACAGATGTGGGTATTTGATTGTGAGGATTCTGATAATAAAATTCACTTTGTTATGAATTGCATCTCTGTGTTCTGGCCAGAAGCTGTTGTTGGTTGTGCTGCCAAGGGTACAATTGTCAACTATCAAAGCTAATAAATAATGACAGTGAAGGAAAAGAATGTACAATTGCTGTCATGAACATAAAATCAATGATGCAACAGAGTTTAAAAGTGATTTCGTAGTGAAGCTTTGTTCATATTTTCAATACATGCTAAAGAATTAATAGGATTATTTTCTTTCTGTTGTGAATAAAGCTGAGTAATAGTTTTCCTTCCTAGAATTAGTTATGGATTGCTGTTCAAGCTTGGGGTTGAAAGATCTCTGTGGGTCCCTGGGCCAGCTTCTGAGCCCCTGCACAGGGTGGTGACATGAATGATGGATGATGAAACTGTAAGAATTGACAATTCTGCTGGTATGTTCCAAGTACAGCGGATATCTATAGCTGCAGCCTGAGTGCAGGTGGGACCTTGCTGGAGTGGTTTATCACTTTTCTATGGCAGTTCTGCTACTTGAATGGTAATCTGTAGTTCCACCCTTGGAGCTGAGTAAATGAAAGCAGGGAGGAGCAGAAACAAGCTGAGGAAAAGGATTCCTACACCCTGAGGCAACTCATCCATTCAGTTCCATTTCATTATTTTTCTCATGCAAAATAAGAGTCTAATTTTAACCTGCATTAATTAAGCTTCAAAAATGCCTCGCTGCCATGAGGTTTTGACATTTAATAGCATCTGGGTGTACAAGAGTACATGAGTTTATGGATGGAAGGATCTGGCTACTGATGTACTTGAAAATGAAATTTAAGGAGAGTGGGGCACAGCTTGCTGCAGGCAAAAGCTGAGCTGGATACCCAGGTGTGTGACCTCTGGGCTGGAGGGAGGGATGTGTGTTGGCATCTGGGTGCCAGGTGATCAATATTTACAGCAGACACCTGCCTTGGTAGCTGCTTAATATCTGATAAAAGTAGTAGTTTAGCTGAGGTCAGGAGCCCCTCGTGGCTTCCAGAAAGACATTACTTCTCTGGGAATATTTTGCTTACTGGAACATCTTGCTTCCCACATAATAGGATTCAGTCAGAGGGTTGCTGGTTTGATTTATGATGCTAATTGGCATGGTAGTTGATGTGAACTGCATGTACTAATTGCTCACTTGCTAATCCTCTCCAAATTATCTGACAAAAGCTTTTAGGATGGAGCATTACATGTGTTTTAAAACTGGTCTGCAGACAAACATAAACAATTGGAGGTCCCTGTTTTGCTTTAAATGCCGAATTCAAGTGCTGGTCCATTTTAGTCACTCTAATGTTAAAGAGGAAATTCTCATTGTTGTTTGTGGAATTTAAACAGTAGCTGAAAAAATATTCCAGAACATGCTTCCCCCCTCCCCACTCCCTTTGAGCTGGAAAATTACCATCATCTATATGGTAATAATTTTTACATCGTTATCTATATGGTGAAGGCGGAATATGTATGATACCTGTGTGTGCAGCTTTAGGTAATGGAAAGCGCTGTGTGCCGTTTGGATTGGTGGTGATGTCAGTGCAGTAGAAACTGCAGTGGGAAAACAGGGAAAATAAAATAGAGGTATTCATGCAGTGTTGGGATAATGAAGGTGTTTTGGCTGTGATTCTCATAGAGGATATGTGCTTTGACTATTTTACTGTGCAAACCAATGAAGTTTAATGTAAACCAGAGAGATTTTGTATTTCCAGGCTGATAGGGAAAATCCTGATGTTAGATTACAGAATGCAGTAGTCTAAAGAGATGACTTTTACCTTTTCTAAAATAATGCAAGAGCTGTTTCAGGAGGGAAATGGTTCTTCAGATTGGGAATTTTACAGGCTGTTCTCTGTGTGAATGGGGAAGATTGCTTTGCTTCTATAACATATTGGATTAAAATGGGTGTTTGACAAAATGAACATTAATCTATCTCAAACTTATATATTTCAAGATGATTTAGACACTTAAATCATATCAAGTTTTCTAGTTTGAGCCTGACTGGCTTGCTCTCACAGTAAGCAGTGAAATGAGATTACAGACAGCTGAAAGAAATTAGTCAATTTGGAAGCAAAAAGCATTTAAATAAAGGTGTTTGGCTGTGATTTGAACGTAGCCTGTCAACAGCAAGAGGCAAAATACCTTAGTGACCTAAAAAGTGCAAATATGTCCCTTTAGGAATTACTTGTTGTTAGGTAATGACCTGTTATGAAAATTAAAACTCACATTTATATCCCTTAATTTGCTATCTAGGCCAATAGCTTTTTGAAAACTCGGTTGATAAATTGGGAAAATGAATTTTGTCAGAATTTGTAGGGGTGCAGGTAGCTACTGATGGTGTTTCAGATGATAATTTTTTAAAATTAATATATAAATAAGGTGGTGCACTCAGGCTGAACCAGATACCTGCTAGGAGCTTGAGTACACATACCATTATCTTAGAAGAAAGCAACGCTGGAGTGTTTTAGAAGTTGTGTGGTGTTCCTGAATTCCAGTGCAAGGTGCTGTCAGAGGAACCCGTGTTACCATGCAATGTGGAGACATTTCTCCTCCTTGTCTGACATTCTGCAGCTGGTTTTGTGTAGTTCCCATACTGTTTCTCTACTCAGCAGATGTAAGTAAGGTAGCTTACCAGGTAAGTGGTGGTATTTGATAAAAGCTGGTCAGTGATGCCGCATTAGGGAAATGAAAGATGGATAAATAGATCCAATTACAAGTGGGATTAGATTTTTTTCAACAAGATAATTGAGGCTCTGAGTAAAAAAAGCAAAACAACAACCTGCTGCAAACAGGGATAAACACAATTATATAAATCTATGTTCTTCCTGAGTATGAACTGTGTCTGTTGTCTCAGCATCTGTCTCTTGTTTGCCTCTGAGAACTTGGTGACATCAATAAAGAGGCTGTTTATGGCTAGGTATGTCAGCAGAGACAGGACATTTATTGTCCTCAGGGTAATATATTCCCTGGATAGGGATTAAGGTACAGGTTTCACTGGGAATAGTGTGTGGAGAGCACTACAGAGTGCCAGAAAATCCCTCTGCTACCCTGTGACTCTTAATCTGGGTTGGTTTCTGCTCTAATCACTCTTGGGTCCTTGGGCTGTGTGATAGGTCTGCTGTGAGGATCACCTCTGGACTGAGAAAAATCATTACCTGTGGGCATAACAGGCACTTCTTATATATTCAAGTGTTAAAAGCTGAAGTCAAGAACAAGTGCAGTGGGCTTGAACTTAAAGATACCTGATGGAAATTTACCTAAAGGTATAGAAAAGCAGCAGTGATGGCAATAGGATGATATTTATTATGAACTCCTCCAGATTTTGTATTGCCAAATAATTGTTGTATTTCCATCCCAGAGAGACTCTAATAAAAAAAGAAAAAATTAGACAAGTCTAATTTTAGTCCAGCTTTTAAAGCAGAACATAAAACTTGAATCTTAGGAGATTGTACAGTAAGCATCTTGAAAATGTTGCCATTGAAATAGTGACAGTGGCTCATCTGTTAGCATCCACAGTGGGTTTTGTGTTTTGGGTGCTGTGACCAAGCTACTGCATGAGCAATTCCACATTGAGCGGAGGGAGTTGAAATCTCAGTGTGGTTGCTGCTGGTCCTGGAGCTTGATTCAGTTGCTAAAAATTTTTATCCAGATGTATCTGTCTGCAACCTAAAACACTTGAGTGAAAACAAGTGGACTTCAAAAACGTGGGAGCTGTGTATGAGAGAAGTCTGTTAGGTTTGATCTCCTTGGGAATGTGGGCAAGTAGAAGCTCTGATGCTGATGTGGCATGGAAAATCATCATGGGGAGAGAGCGTAGGATTTGTTTTCTAGCCATAATAGCTTGTAAGTAATTCCTATGGAGCTGTAAAAATGGATTTTGGTGGTCGAGACGGCTAAATATGCTTGAGATATGGGGTAGTGAGCAGTCTCCTCACTTGCAAGGAGCATTTTTTTCCTCAGTGTTTGCCTCCAAGCAGGACTAACAGGCCATTGAAACAAAGGTGATGGTTGGAATGCAGCAGATTCAGCATACATTGCTCTTACTCTTCCAAACTTCTTGAGTGCTTGCAGGCTTTTGGGTTTTGGAAGTAAAAAGAAGCCAAATTCTTGTAGTACTCAGGGACAAGCAGCTGTTCTGGGAGACTTTGAGATAGGAACTAAAATGACATACCTTGAGAGAATTTTGAAGGCTTCTAGATTATAATTTTTATGTGCTTGAATGTTTGAAGGGATTTTCTGCTTCTGGTCCCTGTGTTTGCCAACTTTCAGACTAATTTCTGTATTTGGACATTTATATGTGCGATGTAATAATGAGCAGCAGATGTAAAGCAAATATTTTTAACTGCTTGGTACTTACTTAATTTGCATCCTCCATCTGCTTGTCAGCAACTGTATGAATTTGCTGGTAACTTTTACCTATTTAAAATAAAACCCACTGTATTAATTCCCTGAAAAGAACAGTAAATTGAATTACTTGTATTTATGTTGCATTCAAGTGAGAAGTGATGGAGAGTATTCCTAAGAAGGAATAGATAAGGGCCCTTGCTAATGACAAATTGTGGTACAAGGTTGAAATAGCTGGGATTGAGAATTTTTGTTTTCTGTAGCATGTTTTTCATCCTGGGACTGACTTGCATAAAGGCAACAAACTTTTAGCTTCTGTTCTTTGTTTACTCTTGAGGAGGTGGAAGCTTGATGTTGAGAAAAGGATGCAGGATTTGTTGTCTTCTTGTAACATGTGGCTGATTGCTAATCTTATGGAAATGATGTATTGAGCAGATGAGACCTGATTAATAATAAATAAAGATGCTGAGAGTCATTTGGGAGGGAAAAAATAAAGCTTTTATTTTAATTCTTTTTAAACCCCCACAGAGTAAAGCCACTTTAAGCTAGCAAGGTAAGCAAAGTCTGTAACCTGAGGATTATATTACTCTGTTCCTTTGTGCCTTAGAGTCACTACAACCTCCATTCATCTTGAATTCAAAATGAAGTGGTGTGCTGCTTGATTCCTAGGTTGGATTTAGCTGAAAATAATACTAGAAACGTGCAAGACTTGTGGTGAAGCTGAGCAGCAGAATATAAAGTTGCTAAAACCAGATGCAGATCTTCCCAGTCTTCTGGGGGTGTAGTTTAGGAGTGGGTGAGCCTGTGATATTTAATTTGCTGTTTCAGAGCTGACAGAGTGTTGGAGGGCTCTTGTCTCTGTTTGGTGAACTGCTGTCTTACACTTAAATGTGCTTCTTGAGGAGCAGAATCAGGGTGGGATGCTGCACAGAGACTCCTGCTGCTCAACACCTCAGTGGGCTGCAAAGTAACTTCCAAGCCCTAACAAACTTGAACCTGTTTCTCTGGGAGAGAACGTCCTTCCAACCCAAACCGTGTTAAGGAGAGGAAGTCTAGTCTTCACTCTAAGCTTTCGATTAACCTTGACTATGCAGAGTTGTTCTTTTTTTGGAGGATGGTCACGTTGTCTGTTAGAGACTTGTGAGGTGAGTTTGAGGGAGAGTTTGTTACCATCTGAACACCCACTGAAGTGGAGAACAAAAGGTTTCTCTAACTTGGAAAGTCTGCACTGTGTCCTAGGCTTGAGTGAAATCAGGAGCATGTTCCTGAGGTCGGGTTGTTGTCTTATGCTAATGCTGCTTGGTGCTGGCTACTTTGTATGGTATAATAATAAAGTAATTTTGTGATTATTGGGTGACTGTGGTAAGCTCTTAATGTTGAGATAATTGCAGCACTTCGAGCGGCAACTGTTGGCCAAAACATGCCATTAAGTCTTGCTTGGGAAACCTGCATTTTGTGGAAAATGGTTATTTATTCCCAAGTTCACGAGTGCCTGAGTCCCAAGTACGTTTGACTGGATGTCCTTTCACTCAATCCTTCCTCTCCTGTCCACCTGCACTACAAAATCAGTGGGCTCTATAGCTGATTCCCTCTCTCAGTGGGTCTGGGAAAGTGCTGTAGAGATGAGAATTATGCTGATATAAACTTTCCATGGAAACATTTATCAGGAAATTTCATTGAATTAAAAAATAAGCTAACAGGCTAGCATAGATCAACCTTCTCGTGTTGTCCTAATAGTTCCTTTTCCCTGGCTAAGCTGATACTGAGGTGTTTGAGTAGCCTGATAAGGGATGAGTGCATGTACAGCCTAGTCAGAGCAGTGACCCTGCTCAAAACATACATCTGCAGCTTCTCAGAAATGTCATCTTGTATTTCAGTGAAAAACACAGGGTTTATGTCTTCAGGGTTTTAGTACAGGTTTTATTTGCATCACAAGTTACAAAGCTTTAGGGAAAGATTCTCAGCATTGCTGAACAAAATTACCTGTGTAATTTTTACCTTTAATTTTTAAAATATATATCAGGGGTTAGGAGCTTGAAGCATTAAGTGGTTGTGAGCAGAATGCACAGTTCATAGGATTTCAGGATAAATTAATGAGTTTTCTTTGCTGTTGTACTTGCAGTGAAGCTAGAAGTGTTGGAAGTTTCATGTACCATATTCCCTAAATATTCAAGGTTCAGATCATGTGGTGTTTTGGTTTTTTTTTAATTGCAGAAGTGCTCAGCGAAGATAAATGGTCTAACTGGAATATGTCTGCTACAAATATTGTGCTGCATTTCTGTGAAGTTTCTTTCCAGCTGCTTGTTCTGGCTGTAGCCTTCCTAGAACCTGTGGTTCTCATGTTGATACTCTGAAATCTCAACTTGCAGAAAAATGTTGCAATGATGGAAGAGTTTCAAGTTGTGAGCAGTGTTGCCAAATCCTAGCCAATCTGATTTCTAAGTGATACTGCTGAATATTCAGAGTATATCAACAGGACGAAGTTTTGTCTTACAAAGTTTGTATCCTTTGGGGAGTGTGAGACATATGAGACAAAGCTGTTGATATAACGTTACTGAGTTTCTTCTAGGTAGCTATTAGAAAAGCTGTATAACTTTTTTTGTGAGGACCACTCTGATTTAAAAACAGATTTCAAGCTGTTCATTCAGATTTTGTACTTTCTGCCTGGAAATGGAAAAATGGCATGGAGGTGCTGCTTTGACAGTGGCAGGGAGATCTCTCTGAAGAGGTAACTTAGTCAGTGTGAATCTTTACTGATGACTACTGTTGGACACCTCAGCAGTTCAGTAAAAAATACTTATCCCTATTAAGCACCTTCCAGATGACTTGGATCATAATTTCTAGGTGAGGTTTAATGAAAGCGCATTCTGACTTACTGCTAGGAGCATTGGCATTTTTAAAATTCATGCTGCTAGCAGCTTCTGCTAATTTTAGATCGTGTGTTCTTGAAATGCCAGTAGTAGCTACATACTTAATAACATTGAAAACAAAGGGACTTTTCACTCCCTTGAAGATGTGTAAGAAACCGTGGTAATATTCAGCAGTTTTGTGTAGAATTCCATCGTGGTTGAGGCTTAGGAGTTCTCATCTGACTTGCCCTCGAGTTTCTGTTCAGTTTAAGTAATTGCCCAGGCTGTGCAGACTTGAGGCAGTGTAGCTGTGCCAGAATGTGTGTTAAATGCAAGTCCTAACCCATGGGACAAAGGTCAGCATGTTGGAAGTGACCTCTGTGCTGGCATCCAGATAAAAATGTAGTGGGAATTAATCTAGCAGGTGCATTTATGCTGAAATTCACTGAAAGCTTATTTCAGTTTGCAATAATTCACTGTTTGCCTAAGAGAATTAGAACTTTCATTTGTCATGAACCAGAGTGAAAAATTATATAGCAGGTTGCTACTGGTTTGTGTCTGAAAATTATTTTTAATAATTCCTGCCTGGGTTCTGGCACTGTTAGTGTGAAACCTGGCTGAAACAGCCATTGCCTGTGTTACTGCAGTTGCAGACCTTCACAGCTTTACAGAGGGAGTGTTTACAAGCACCTGGAGATAATCCCCCGTTGTCCTAGACTGAGAGGAATAAAAGCTTTGGAAATGACATCCTTTTCCTAATGGCAGGAGCTGAGGCGGCAATGTTTCTCCTGGTTAAAATGTGATCTGGGTGAGCCCAGCGCTGGGTGCAGCTCTTCAGGGCTACTGCCTTTGATAATTTTAATTACTTGTACAATTCAAGGTAACTTTTTCCTCAAGTAGAAAGAAACACTCACTATTCAGAACTGGTTTTTATTCCTCTCTGTTTAGGACAACAAGGGATTATCACCAGGCGTTTGTAAACAGACAGACAGTGTGTATTGAACACTTAAATCTGATCAAGTGCTTGATCGTGTAATCACTCACCATGATTACCTTTACAAACAAATCTGAAAAATGCTATTTTGTTTCCTAGAAATACATAGCAAGTGGGCAGGGTGGGTGCTTTGTTTGTCAACAAGAAGTGTTTTCTGGTGAAAATGTTTTATTTGGCACTGGAGGGGTGCCTCAGTTTGGTTTGTGAGCTTGGCTAGATGGACAGGGCCGAGCATTGAAGGGTAAGAGTTGTTGACGTTCTGGCTGAGCTGTAACACTGCAGAAGTCCCCAGTCTCTCTCGTTTCAGGCCATAAGCGAGTTGGACACCTTCAGTTTGTTCAGAAAGTAGAGCTGTTATCTGTGTGCTGATCAGGGGCAGCAATCGATTATCCTGGGCTACTACTTGGAGCTAATTTTTATTTCACTGGGTTTTGTGGATCTGCAGAATTCCTTCATTCTTGAGTCACGTCTCAGATCGGTTGAGACTGAGGCACTTGGAGGAGGTTTTAAGCAAAATCTAAATAGGTACTTTTTAGGACATGGTCAGATGCTTGGCTGTGACTATTGAAAGATGATACCTGCAATAATAAATATTGCAAAGAAATTGGATCTTATTGCATTCTCTGAGCAGTTATGAGAAGGACTTGATTAGATTTCTGGGAAAGAGATGAAGATCAGTCTATTGTGGCTGAATTGGGAGAAGAGCATTTTGACTTTGGCCTAGTAACTGTGTAGTGAAAAGAATTTGTATTGACTTTGAGCAACTGAAGTAAATATAAAAAGTCACAATACCAGTCCTGTACTACTGTAATGAATTGGGGCTTGGCTGAGTTGGTTTGTTTGTTTTCCAAAATGACAGAATCAGGCTAATAATTATTAAATCTTTGCCTAGGAGCAGTGACAATTGCTATGGAAGGATCTCAGATGCTTCTTTTTAAACAGTGGTAAATACAGTATAAGCACCAAGCTAAGGAGGTGATACTTAACTCTGGATTAGTGTTTTCAGCTTATGCTTATAACTAAAAAAAAAAGAGTACACCAGCATGTTAAAAGGTCAGTAGGAATTTGATTTCTTTGATTGCTTTAAAACTCAGCTATAAGAGCTTTTAACCTTTTGTTCTGTTAGAAATATTGAGTTGGTGATGTTAAAGACAATTGCTTGAAAAATAACTTTGCTTATTGGTTTACAGATCAGCTGTTTGATTTTTGATCTGAAATTCAGGCAGTGGCTGAAATGAAAACAAGTGAAGGGACCCTGGCTTGCTGCCCATGTGATGGAACAGGGAGAATCCCAGGCAGGAAAGGAAAAGGAGTGCAAGTGTTAAATGAGTGCATTACCCTCTCTTTCTTGGAAGACCCCACTAATGAGTATCCCTGTAAGATTTCTCCTTGGCACTAGCAGATAATGACAGAGATGTGGTTCTCCACAAGATCTTCAGGAGGTTTCATCCTTTTGTAAGTGTTTATTTGCATGGGAGGGCAGGTGATAAGCAGAGAAGAGAAAAGGGAGGTGGGTGGCTGTCCAAGCTAATAAACACACTCAGAAAAGTAATTAGGGTTTGTATGGAAGGGGAAAAGTGAGGTGCATCTGCAGCCATTGGCTCAGGAATTTATTAGTGTGAGAGATGAATTATTGAAGGCAGATGTTCCCAGAGCATTCTCTAGCTCTGTGCTAATGGAAAAGGTGGTGATTAGCATGAGTTGGTTGATGGCTGAGGAGGAAATGCAAAAAAACATTTTTAACTACCAGGAATCGCAGCTCTTTAGAGTAGATTCCAGTGAAGGGGTGACTTCAGTTCAACCTCTACTTACCTTAAATTGATGTATCTGGTTGAATTCAGGCCTTCCTGGAATTCTTTTCTCCTTCATGGTTTGTTTGTTTTTTGGCTTTTGTTTAAATTGGCAAATTTTGGAATTCCAAAATGAAGATGCATGATAAACATGAAATTAATCCCATATCTTCTTCATAAATGAACTCTTTTACAGGAAAATTCCCCACATTAGGATAAAGTAAGGATTATGGGGCATGGGCTGTGATTTGGCTGTGCCAAATGTAATAGGAATCAATTAAATAAAATAATTTAATTTCAAAATCATTTTTCTGGCAAATTTCTCAATTTTGAATTTCAGTAGACTTTGGACATAGCATAATTTACTAAGTTTGATGATAATCTAGACCAGTCTCACTGACTCATTTTCATATTAAAAAAATTACATCAACTACTTTTTCAATATTTCTTTGTTCATGTTGGGGGTGAATTTCTTTGACAGGCTGCTTTGAGTGAGAAATGCTCTGGCAGACAACTTGAAGCATAGAGCTCTGCTAACACCTAGGTTTTAGCATAACAATAGCTGATGGATGAAAACCGTTGAAATATTGATGTGAAGTGGAAGCCAGAATGGTGAAAAAAGGATCTCTAGTATGTATAGATACAAACCAAAAAACATGTAATGTATGAAGCAAAATCATTCCATTTTGGAATAACACACAAGGAGATATCTGTCTGCCACGCCTGTTAAGAATATCAGAAGCTTTTAAAAAAGTTATATTAGAGCTTTGTAATAAAAAGGTAAATAAACAGAATGGATTGTGCTGACCATTTGCCCAAGTCTTGCTGCCCCTAGGGGCTCATTTTTGCCCATGCAGTTGCTTTAGGTCACTCTGAATGCCTGCAGTATTTTGAGGATAAGCTGCTCAGTTCATGACTGCGCAGTCTGTGGTTTGCCTCACATCCAAGGCATCTGTGGGAAGTGAGGATTGGATATAGTGGCTACAAATGCACTTGGAAAGCAGATCTCCAAACAAACCCAAGGTTTAATTCTGCCTGACCTCTGGGGCTAAAGCAGCCAAGTGCTAAAGCTAAAGCTGCCTGTTCTCTGGAGCTCTGTGGTGAGTAGCAGGAGAACAGCTGATGTGTAGAAGCAAGATAATTTAAAACTTGTAATATCTGGTCCAGATTTGTTCCCTGTGAGGGTGGAGAGGCCCTGGCACAGGGTACCCAGAGAAGCTGTGGCTGCCCCTGGATCCCTGGAAGTGTCCAAGTCCGGGTTGGAGGGTGCTTGGAGCAACCTGGGGTAGTGGAAGGGATGGGGCAAGATTGACTTTAGTGTCCCTTCCAGCCCAAATCATTCCATGATAAATTGTTTATCACACCTTGTGTATGGAAAATGGAAAAGAAAGCTCTGCTGTGAGGATGGGGTTTTGTGCAGGAGCTGAAGCTGTTGCTCAAGGATTAGCCCTGCAGGTGTTTTCCTATAGCTTAAACCAACCCTCTGCTGCATCAACAAGCAATAGCAAACAGCAAAAGCAATGAATAAACAGTGCTGAGTAATAGCTGAATTACACTTATCATATTATAATAACAGAAAGCCTTTTAAAGAAGGATGAGGAGTTAATTCCGTTGGTTTGACTGATGCCATAATGTTCTGAAGATCAGCTATAAAATAATTCTATCAAGGAGGAATCAACTTCCTTAACTCATAAAATGCTAGAGGAAATCACTACCTCCTACCTGGGAAGGTTTACAAATTGTTTACTGAAGTAATGGATATAACTGAAAAAAAATGTGGAGAGTGTTTAGAGCTAGATAATTGTCTATAATTATAAAACCAAATAAAATCTTCTGTGGTTGATCATGACTGCTTTAAAGACATTAAGCAACAGTCTCATGATGTAACACTTGCTAAAGGGTTCAAAATTAGTCAAATGGTGATAATTGAAGAGTAAAGTGAAAAGACAGCATTTTGAACATATTTTCAGCTCTAAATAAGTAGCAGCTCTGAGTCAATAACTCTTCTGACATGGCTCTTATACTACAGAAACTAAAAAGCCAGACTTGAACCAGTAACACCTGGATGAGTAGAAACTGAGTAGTGGAACAAGACTGGAGAACTGATTGAACTGGCTTTCTGCTGTAAGTTGGTGTATTAAGTTTCATCCAATTTAATTTAACAAATGTAAAGCTATTATGGGTGTTTTGTATTAAAGTGGGAGGGTAAGGAGAGTGTTTGTTGGCTTGTATATTTCTAAAAACTTGGAAATGGAGATTGCGATCAGACATAGAGTTCTATTGAATAATGTTGGTTACATTGTAAAGAATCTGTGGGGCATTTGTAATCTGAGGAGTGAATAGACAGAAGGCAAAGTTCTGTGGGATCCTTTTATTCATTTTTCTGACTTAAACAGGTATGTATCTTATAATAGCCTATGTGCTGTTATAAATGGGGTCCAATTATATTTTCTCGCTGCATATTACAGAACTAGTGAAGGTACAATGCATAGACCTTATTTGGCCGGAAATCTGCATGAGCACCCTTCTGGGAAAAGAGACATGAATAAAAGAAGGGACCTACACAAGGGATTTTTGTAAGAAATAAGAGAATGTGGTTTCTGCTGTAGATTGTATTATACCTTTCCAATGTGTTGCAATTCATGTTTCTGATCTCCTCTGTTCCTTCCACTTTAAACCATCTGAGGTGTGCATTTAAAACCAGAAAGATGGAAGGTGCAGTGATCAACTTCTCTTTGTCAAGGAAAGTACAGGTGGAGAAACTTATGAATCATGACAAGATTTAGCTTGATCTGCTTTTTATAGCCAGACCAGTCAGTGGTGAATGGTGATGAACTATCCCTACTGCAGTTAGTATAGACTGGCTGATCCATAGCAAGCCTCAGTGATCCTGACTTCATGTCCCTGTTTCACTTTGCTGTTCATTAAAACTTGGCTTGTCCTTCAGTGCTTTGAAAATTTGAGGCTTTGCAAATATCAGTATCTGTTTCCAGTAAGAAAGAGCCTGTAATTATTTGAAGGAAACTTGACTGGCATATGAAAAAGATGTATCTGTTGAGGACTTACTGCCAAGCGTGGATTTGTACTTAAGCAGATGTAATTGCATGGGCTTTGTACTGGATTGTTTGACAGATTAAATTTCTTTCATAGTGTGAGATAACAGGAGGTCACAGTCCAAGAGTAAGGTTCTGGAGAGTATGTGTTCACAGCTGGGGTGCTAATCTGATTAATTGAAAGCTGATTCAGTTCATAATAAATTCATGTTCTTGGATCCAAGAGTGTCAGTGCCAGTTGTCAGTGCCAGGTATGTGTGAGGTCTGTGAATTGAATTGGTGCTGGGAAAATCTGAGCAGGGTCTCCTCTTTGTAGCTGCTTCTCAAAGCCTGAAACAGCATCTAAAGCCTGAAGTAAGCACAGCTGGCACACAGGGTTATGCTAAGAAAAGGCTTGTTTGGGTTTTTTGACCCTGATGGTTAAGAACTACATTGATACCGGGCCGCCTTTCACTGTGAGATACAGAGTGCAATATAAATCTGTCTGGCTGTGGCATTAAGGAAGTAGGGGGTCTTGGATGTGGCGCTTGGTCAGTGGTGCTGGGTATCAGCACACAGGCTCTGACAGCAGCTGGTGCTCTGTTTTCAGAGCCCCTGAGGAGCAGTGATCCCAGAGTGTTGATCTGCTGCCTCTTAGGTTGGTGCATGGGAGAGCCTGGCCTGGGTACGGGGCAAGCGCAGCCTTCCCCTGCAGTGCCAGCACCGTGCTGGAAACGGGGGCACCTGGGAACTCTGCCTCTTATGTAAGAGCAGGAAATGATTGCCTGGGATGATGTGAGAAGAGCTGTGTAGCTCCAGGGGGCTGAAATTGGCACCTCAGAGACTGCCGTTCTCCTCTGACCGAAGCCTTGATGATGTGTTTGAAGCAGCGCAGGTGCATCTGAGCAGTGCACAAGCTGATTTCTGCAACTTGTTTTTTTTTGGAAAGGATGTTATTTGCTGCAAAGGAACTGGAAGAAGATGGCATTTCAAATATAGGTATGATGCTTTTCAGCTTTCAGTCCAGTTTCTGTTCTGAAATAATGTCTTTGAGCAGGTTTCCTATTGAAAAACATGTGTCTTACGACTGATTTTTGAGTAATGCATTAATGAAGGATTGCTTGGAACACAAACAAATTGATCTTGCCAGAATTACTCAGGCAGGTACCTTGCAGCTGGATCTGGTGAAAGTTCAGTCCTCTATAGGTATTCAGCTCATGTCATGTGACAGGGAGATGTGTTTGATGGAGAAAAATTTGATTTGAGAAACCCCATTATGTGGATTGTGAGGTAGATGCAGTAATTCAATAAGCTGAAGTGATTCATACTCATTCCTGATAATTTTCAAGAGACTCTTTTTGCAGTGCAGATAATTTGGTATTTGTACTTAAGGTTTTTGCTTGTGCAAGTGGTAACCTGGAGACATGGTTGATACTAGAGGCTTTCTGAAAATCAGTGAGATATAACTATTGCTTTAGGTTGTGCAGAAACAATAAGATCCTGTGACGTCTTCTGAAAACCTGGATAAACAAACATCATTACAGTTAGAGAGAAGCTCTGGAATGAAAACCCTGGAGGAACAGACTAATTTTCTATCAAAAACATCTGAAGAAAGGTAATGATCTGCATAACTGGAATGTTTGGAAACAGTTAATTAATTAATGTATCCTCTTTGCTGGTCTGAAAAAAGCTTTTAGAAAGGACTGCAGACATCTGCAGTGCTTTTTAATATTTGATGGACTTCTACAATTCTCCTTACAGAAAATTCATTACCTGTTCTATTTCTGTGAGGTTGCTTTGGTGAGAGCATGATGGAGAGAAGTCAGATGGATTCCTTATCTTCCTGTTGAGACACCAGATCTTCTGCTGCATATTTACTTAGTGTTTTCTTCTCATATTTGTGAGCTCTCCACCAATAGGTAATTTTTAGGGATCTGAAACCGAATGACTTGGCCAGGATGCTGCTTTATTTAGCTGGTGTGTGGAATGAGTGCTTTGGTCAGGCAGAGCTTCACTGCCTGCTGCTATTAGGATTCTTACTGCAAAGAAGATACTGTGAGGGTTTAGCAAAAAATCTGAGTAGCAGCTCAGCATGACTTATGTAAAGAGAAAATGCAATGCAAGTAGATGCTGAATGTAACAGGCCTCAAAAACATGCTGCTTTCAGTTTGAGAAAGTCATGGAGACCTGAACTCCTGTCAGTCTGTAATCTGTAATCCTCCTCGGTGATGTACTTCCCTTGGTTTTCCTTACTCTCTGACAAAGGAAACCTCATTGACATTTGATTTCTCCTCACGTTGAAAACTTCTGTAGAAGCCCACAAAGGCATATTTTTTTATAATATTTGGTTAAAAGATACACTATTTCTGAAATGTTTGAAAAGAACTGCTTATTCATAGATTTGGTTGGTTTTTTTTTCTGAGTGAGAAAACCAGGGAGCTTCCATAGTAAAACCTCCTTTTCTCAAAGCTGTTTACTTTTTTTTGAACCCTATTTAGGGGTATTTTGTGTATACTGTAGCCACAAGATGCAATCACGTTTTAGTTGTGGAGAATGTGAATTTTTTGCATTTCACATAACCATGATAGTCACAATTTTAGATTACCCAAAATCTTGCTAGCCCTAATTCTGTAGCTGATGAAGTCAGTTTTCTAGTGTTTAACCAGTGTCTGTTATGGAGAAGACAGAGTATTGGTTGTTTCTCGTCAGGTTTGGAAGTGTCAGTTGTGTGTTACTGGAGTGGTTCAGGTAAAGGCATTTATGGAATCATTGCAGAATCCTTGACTGGTTTGGGATGGAAGGGGCCTTTGAATGTCATCTGGTTCCACTCTGCCATGGACAGGGACACCCTCCTCTATCCTAGGTTGCTCCAAGCCCCATCCAGCCTGGCCTTGGACACTTCCAGGGGCAGCCATAGCTGCTCTGAACCAGGGCCTTCCCACCTTCACAAGGAGCAAATCCTTTTCAATATCCCACCTAACTCTGCCCTCTGGCAGTGGAAGCCATTCCCTCTTGTCCTGTCACTCTGGGCTCTTGTCCCAAATCCCTCTCCAGCTCTCCTGGAGCCCCTTTAGGCCCTGGGAGGATTCTCAGGTCTCCCTAGAGCCTTCTCCAAGCTTAAGACACCCGTTCTAAAAGAAATCCTTGGAATCTAAGTGTATGGATTCATGGCACAGCTGTAATAGTAGCAGCTTCTTCCCCTGGTAGAGCCAAAATGAACACTTGGATTATATCACAATCTGGGAAATGTGGTTTTTTTAGGATGGTGGGGGTTTAGGAGGGTTTAGCAGGTTAAATAAAAACAAATAATGGTTTATGGCAGAGTCTCAGCATTTGCACTGAAGAGTTGAAGTGCCTTATGTTATGTATGTGCTGTTAGCAACTCTGAGTTTAATATCCTTATATGTTGTCTTCAGGTAGTTAAAACATAGCAAAATGAAACCTTTGGCTAGCAGAACTCTGCGTGCTGTGATTTCACTGTCCCTGAACATGGAATTATTAAGGTTGGAAAAGGCTTCTAAGATCATCAAATTCAGACTTTGGCCAAGTCATCACCTTTTCAAGCAGCCCAGAACACTGAGTGCCCCATCCAGAGACAATCCTGCAGTGACATTAATTTGGGCTTCTTTTCAGAAATATTTTCTATGGAGAACATCTGAAAATATAGTAGCAACAGTTAAGACTCGCTTAATGTCTGCAGATGTGTCTGAGTGTTTAATTGGGGGATAATGATGAAGTTGTGATGTAACAAGAAGTTTGTCATTAATGATGAATCAACTTCATATGTATAACACAAATATTGATGCTGTGCTTATAAGGATCTAAACTTTGGTATTTTTCTTTTAGGGAATATGCACATTAGGAAGTGCCTTTTTTTGGGAGTTCAGATGTGTTTTAAGCCTTGGGCGTATCGTTTTTATCCCAGGAACAACAGGTACAAGTAAATGCAGGTAATGAGCAGTGCTCCTTGTCTGCTGAGGGAGCTGATAATACACAAAATTCATGACTTTGCTTCAAGCAGTCTCTCTGGGAAGACAGGAATATGGAAACCTCTTTAAAAACCCCAATATAGTAGCAGCAACAGCAGTGAAAAACCACCCTACTACATAAAACCCACCCTCAAACTATTCCATTTTCTGCTTTTGGAATTAAGCACTAAATAACTTCTGCCCAGTATGAACTCATCTGAGCTTGGTAGCAGTCAAAACAACATATTAATTGTGTAATGTTAATAACACAAGAAAAAAAATTGGGCTCTTGGTAAATAAAAATACATGCTGGTGGTATTCACTGTATTTGGAATTACAACTTATATGTTCCAGTGTCAGCTTGGATAAAAATGTCTCATAAAAATATGAGATATGGGGCTCTGTAGGAGTTTCCTGATGCTCATTGGCTTCTTGTCAGCATCAGTGCCTGCTTGGATCTTGAGTCCTGGAGATCCTGGTGGTGACTAAGTTCAACTACATGGTTTGAAAAACAGATAGCAAGGAAATTTCTAACTTTCAGAATATTTGGTGCTAGAAACTGAAATAATTTTTAAGAGTGGGGTTTTTTTTTAAACTTGTTCTCTCATATGTAGGTGAGAAGTCCTTTTCAAACCAGGATCTGACAGAGGGAGCCTTAACATGAGGTCTCAAATTGTGTCTGCCTCATCCCCGGAAGTGTTCCAGGCCAGGGCTTGGAGCAGCCTGGGATAGTGGAAGGAGGTGGAAATGGAGCTTTAAGGTCCTTTCCAACCCAAACCAGTCTGAGATTCAGTTACAAATGAGTCAAGGTTCTTAGGAAGTCTTCTGTACCAAAGTAATATCGTCAAGCTGCTAAAAGCATCCTGACTCTGGAAATAGAAAAGAGAAATTTGGATAAGTTTCTGAAAGCCCAGGCTATTCAGAATAAATGGAACATTTCAGTTTGCAGGGACATGAGTAATTAATTGGAAGTCCTCAGGTGCTGGGAACTGTCAGTGAACTAAAGAAAAAGGAGAGACTCTGTAATCAGAGAATAAACCTTCCAGTTTATCAAGGTGTTTTTAATATGCGTGCCTATTATATAAAAAAATTAAAAATTCTCATTGTGTGAATAGAGATGAAAAGTTGCACTAAGGACAGAGCAAGACTGTTTCTACTGTGATTAGCAATATTCCTAATATTCTAAAGTATTGGAAAGTAATTGTTGGGTTGATGGCTACTTTTCTTTAACCAGACAATATTTATGTGAGCAGTGTCTATTGGCAGAACGGAGTAGCAAGATAAATACTGTGCTGCAGGCAGATCATTCTTGATTAGCTGGTTGTACCTGTGTAGAGGAGGTGATGTAAATGTTGTTCATGATCTCTTGTCGGAGAAGGGAGACGCGGACACCAGATGGTCATCAGCAAAGTCTCGTTTATTGGTGCTTATACATTTGATTAAATACACTGCTTAATTAGCTCATGCATAGTGCAAAATCTTAGCTCATTGTTGGTTAACTTGTCATTTGCATCATTGCAGTACATATCTATGCTTCTACATTTTTGTGGTTTACAGCTTGTTGTTAGTTTCATATCTGTATCCAGTTTATCACATCCTAGCAGGCCATCTGCATTCAGTTTGTCACGTTTCAATAGGCCTTTTACTTTTTGAAGGACATCCTGCCCTTCGACTTGGCCTATTTTTCCCTTAGCCTCAGCAAATTAGTTTGAATATGTCCTCTCTCGTCCAACCATTCCTGCACAAAGCTCTCTACAATCTCTGAAGATGAAATATTGATTCCCATCATGAATCATCTCTTACATGAGGAGGAAGCATTATGTTAGTTTGAGTAGCTTTGCCTGAATAGTATTTACCACTGCCTCTATTAGGACCTCTTCTAATAACCTGTTAAAAAAGGGAATGGTTTGGCTTACTCTGTGTTTATCTTCAGTTGATTTTGTGGAGTTTTTTGCCATTCCAGTATCCTCTGCTATGACCATCTAAATTGGGATATGGTAAAGTTATTAACATTCTTAATTGGTATATTAATAAAAGCAGAATTGGTTGGTACACAAGGAACTCAAACGCCAGTAATTTGGGTAACTTTTGGAAGCAGAAGGATGTTGAGATGAGAGTTTGCTGAGTTGTCAGTCCAGTGAAATTCCAAAGATTACTGGCAAGTGAGGCTAAAATCTTCCAGGAACCTGGTATTGAAGACTCATTTGCTAATGGGTATCTAGGGGTTTGGCATCCCTTAAACCTTTAATACTGGCTCTAGGCCTCACAGGTCTTGGTGTGATGGAAATTACAATATTCTATTTTAAATGTAGTCAGTTTTCTCTGGTTGGAATAGAAGGTATAATATACAGAAGCAAAACAGTATAAATAAGGTATGTGCTCTGTATATGGAAGAAGCAATCTGAATGTGATCCTGAGCTTACAGCATGTTGAAAGAGTGCTTTTTTTGGAAAATTGTGATGTTGGTACTTCACTAGATGGATAAATGAAAACCAGCATACTATCCTGGCAGAGGAGTAAGGATACAAAATGATTTTCAACTTAATAAAAAGCATCTATCAATATTGATGTCTGACTCAGTATTTCTAGAACTGGTTATTTGATTATTGACAGGCATGAGTGCAGGAGAAGCCTGAAGGAGGGTAAGGATGGTGTGTGCTCTTTTTTCATTTAATATGTGATAGTAGAACTAATTACATATTTATTTTTTTCAGAATAAGATAAATTAAAAGCTTTTTATTAACAAATACTTGTCCTACCTTCTAAATTTTACGTTTGTGTAAATATTTTGTTCAAAGCAGCTTCTGCACAGGAAGTGCATTTCTGCGAGAACATCTGAGAGGGATCATGCACACACAAAGCTGAATTGTTTGATCTTCGGTCCTGAGCTTTTTGGTTCATGATCTTTCATTCCCTTAAATAGCTGCCTAATTAGTCAGCCTTAAGGGCCAGTTTATCTGGATGTAATGGAAAAAGTGTCCCACATTTTTTCCAAACTTGGTATTCAGGAGTTGGTACAAAAGGGCAGTTTGGATTCCGTTTCCTACTAGATTACTGAGGAAAGATCAGCCTGGGATTGAATATTTAAACCAGTATTAGAAAATCAGTGTGGCCTTACCACTTCTTCTGTGACTAATTTTTACTCCCCCTTTTAGCTTACTTTCCTGTTATGAAATTTTAGCTTTTTTTTTTCATGAGTGAAACTTAGTTATGAAGTGAAATTTGATTGTTTTAAAATTTCTTTGTCATAGCTTGAAAATATTTTATTGTATTTTAAAACTCAACACATCTGTAAAACCATGGGGAATTTTAAATGCATTAGTCTGATTTACACAGTAAGTACTCAGTTCTCATGGAAACTGGGCTAAAATCTTGAAGGACTCTGATACAGAATGCCAAGCATCTTCATTTTTGCACCCAAATCAATCTAAGTTGGGAATATTCTGTTATCAGGCAGGGATTAGTCCTGGATGCCTTCAGATGCTGGTTCCTCATGGGGTTCCTTATAGCCAGCACCAACCTGGACCAGGTGAACTTAGAGCAGCAGAGTATGAGCAAACTCATAGGCACAGGTTCATTCTCAGGTGTAAACTATGCCAGGCATTGAGGAACAGCTAAAAATCAGATTTAACAACAATACACTTTTTAAAGATTAAATGAGTGCAGCCTGTTGGCATCCATGTAAGGAAAAACAAACCTCCCGGATGAAACCCAGGTTTAACTTTGATCAAGGGCATTCAAATTCTTTCTTGAAACTGTTTTTCCATGGTAACATTTCTCTCTCACTCCCCAAATTGAAATTTGCTATTTAAAACCAAAAGGAGTTTTTTTGCCATGTTTCTGCATGATGTGTTTGTGGGTGTGCTGTTGAAGAGGCATCACCATAGCAGCAGTCTCTTAGAGAATTTTGTGGCTCTGCTTGTGGATCAGTGAGCAGCGCTGTCTTGGATGCATCACAGCATGTTTTGCTTACTGCATTTCAAAGAACAACTGAATCTGTTATTTATCTTGAGATGAAAAGGTTTTGCATTTCCTTTAAGTGGATCGTCATTTTGACTTTACTGTGAAAGCTAAGTATTTTGCATGAAAAAGTGAGCTGTGCAATCTGAGTGTATTTTAGGAACACGGTGTGATAAATAAAGAGTCCAAAGTGCTTCAGAAAAGGTCTCATTTTTAAATGCACTGCATGAAATAACGGAAGTTAAAAGTAGTGTATCTGCAGAACAGTTGTGCTTGGGCTGAAGTGTCATGATACTGCAGTGCTGATGGGAAAAAACTTAATGCACTGCTTACAAAAATTTTGTGATCAAATCGCTCAGTGGAGATCTTGGATCTGTAGAAAGAGGAAGTGGAAATTTTCCCTTGTTAGGTGATAAGTGAGGAGCTTTGAGACCACCTGGTGGTTTTTGATACGAGTAAGCATGTCCCAGGGCTGTGTAGCTGATTGAATTGGTGGTGGTTTTACATACCATTTAAAATGTTGCCCTCTGCTGGTTTCTGACAACTGTGAGAGTTGAGGATGGGGAGCAGTACAATAAGTAGCATAAAAAGGTCTGGGAAAAAGCAAAGCGTGCATTTTATTTTGCATTATAACGAATAGTTTAGATGTCTTAAAATAATCTAATACTTTAAAAAGAATAGCTGAATATAAGGAAAATTTCCAGGCTCATTTGAGGATCCCACTTGATAAGGATTAATGTAGGGGGAAGCAAGATTGGAGAGACCAACCAAGATTGGAGAGCCTTCATTAGTGTTAAAAATCTGTTTTGATGTACCTGAATTGTACTGTGTTATTTATTTTGTTGTTAACTTGTTTTGAAGAACTGATTTTCAGAAGAACTGTGGCTTTTTGTAGGAATAGAGGCTGGGAGTATGATTGCCTTGGGATATTTGTGCTAATCCAGGAATTCTTTTAAATAGGAGCTGGTATTGCTTCTGTTACTCTTCTGCCCCGCACCTGGAAGTGTCTAAGGCCAGGTTGGATGGGGCTTGGAGCAACCCAGGATAGTGGAAGGTGCCCCCATGACAGGGAGTAGCATGAGTTGGGCTTTGAGGTCCCTTCCTACCCAAACCACTGCAGGATTTTCTGATTTTATGTCTAACGTGTTGCCAGTAAAGGCTGTGAAGTTTAATGGGAAATCATGTTGATATTTTGAATGGACTCTTAGTCTGGGGCTTCTGCTGTTGATTTTCAACCCAAAGATAAATTTTGTACACTGGTAGGGAGCAATTTATTCTAGACGTCAGAAAAAAAGTGGTGTGAGGTCTGTAAGTTGGCCTGTACCTTCAGGTGTTTTGGAATTGTTTATGTTCTTCTTTCTCACTTATTTAGTTATAAATAGTTCTGAAATTAATTTTATTTTGTTTTGGTTTTTTTTTAAATTAAGTATGAACTGGGTCTGGAGGGCGTTTATAGACCAGGAGCAGCTCTTGCCAGTAGATGGAGGTAATGAGATACAGAAGTCAAATTGGATTCTCTAGCCCTTTGAAGATGGGATAAAAGCCAAGTGGTGTATAGGAAAAAGGAGAACTTGTAGTTTGTTTTTGCATTTCATAGGACTTGCAGAAGAAATTGAGAAAACCAGTTTAAAACAGGATTTGGACTCAAAATGCTGCTGTACACTTTTTCTTGCATGGGTGGGGTCCTGTTCTTTCTCCATTTTCTGCACGGTTTCTGCAAGTAATTATTATTCTTTCTATGAGAGCGTTTTGGGGCTCTTCTAACAGTATGAGTCACAATGAGAGTTGATTCTCTTGCAGCAATTTTCTAGTTTGCCTTTTGGTTTATAGCATTTCATCCTGTTTTTTTAAATTAGATAAAGAAAGGAAGCTGGTTTAGCTGAATCCAGACTCTGAGGGTGCGTGTCTGAGTTGTGTGAGGGTTTATCTTGTAGGACGAGACTCAGAGACTTGTTTACAGTATAAAATCCTCCTGCTAACCTAAGAACCTACAAGTTAAATCCCGTTTTTGATAGTGACATATTTTTAATCTCACAGATAGTAATAGTTGCAGCAGCATAGTGCTGCCTTTGCCTAAAGAGCAAAGATGGTTTTTAAGGTCAGTTTTGAGGATGCCCCTATAAATTGCTTGTATATTGCCATTCTCACCTGCTTTATATCTAAAGAAATACTCACAGTCAGTCTTCTAAGTGGAGAGTTTTAAGTTGCATCATTTTGAGAGGGCCTTCAGAGGACAGTGCAACAACTTCATCCACAGTAACTTCCATGTCCTGCACTGCTGCCTTTGAGTTGGAAACCCTGAGATGATTCCATTCTCACCTTATCTTGCTGCTTCACAGGATGAAACTGAAGCCTCTGAACCTTGTAGCTGCTTACTTTAATTAGAAAATTGCCCAGAGGTGTCAGGAGTAATGGCATTAAATGAGTACCTGTTGTGGGACTTGAGTCTTGTGCTCAGCTTTTGCTTTGGAGAGAGAGCTCAGATCTCTGTGCTTCAACTTTTAAATCTCTTTCCATGGGAAGAGTTATGGGAGGTGTGGCTGACACTGAGAGTTTACAGGCCAAGATTAAACAAAACCAAAACAGAAACCCAGAGCTGAGAGATTTCAGGGCGCACGAGAGCAGTTTGAACATTCCCAGCATGTTTTTGATTAGTGAGATATGTATGACTGAGTTCAGAGATTTTTTTTTTTTTGAAGGAAAAGTGCCTAAGGAGATGTCAGTTTTCTTAGCACTGTCACAAACTTTATAGATGTTGTCACTAACTCTTTTTTCCTCATATGCAAAAGTAGAACTTGCCATAAATTGACTGTCATAGCTTTATGGAAAGTTATCACTCATGGTGAATTGTTTTATGACAATTATGCCCTGTCCATAGAATAAATGAGCTTAATATAAGAAATTTATGTGTCTGTATTTTTCCTCTTCTGCTGTTTTACAGCAGTGAAAATAATTGTGAGCTTTATAGAAGCTTGTTTGTGCAGAACCATATGGAAAACAATGCCCTGGAAAGAGTGCTTGCTGATATGGAAATAGCATCTGGAATCATTAGTTTGTGTGAGTAACCTTCCCAAAAGAGGTAATTCTGACTTTACGATGCTGCACTTCTGTGTGTGTCAGGATCCTGGTACTGCACATGTGCTGTGGGTGTCTGGGGATGCTGTACCAAAGATTTCTAGAGCAAATAAATGTATTGGGGGTTGAGAATGAGAATGTCTCCTAGGCTGGGTTAAGGATGAAAGGAACATTAAAATGTCCAGGGTTTGTGCCTAGGGAGAGCAGAGATAGAAAATCTTAAGTAAGGCATTAAGGATTGGGTATGTGCAATTTTGATTGTGAATGTCTCAAGGATCTTCTATGCTTAAAGGTTTGTGAGTTGCCACTGAGGAAGCTGAGTAACACTGAAAGGTGGTGAGGCACTGCCCAGGCTCTCCAGGGAATGATTACAGTCCCAAGGCTGCCAGAGCTCTGGGAGGATTTGTACAACTCAGTCAGATCCAGAGTGGGATTGTTGGGGTATCCGTGCAGGGCCAGGAGTTGGACTGATGATCCCTAGGGGTTCCTTCCCACTTAGGATCTTCTGTCATTCTGTGAAATAACAGAACTAAAACAATTCACAAAACACAGTGCCAAGTCTGTCCTCTTCTAGTGTTGCATTGGCTTGTGCACACAGGAGTAGAGCTCAATCCATGGAAGTTTGCTCAATCTCCTAATTCAGTGTTAGTGTGTAAGGCATGGCATAGAAATTCTGAGCGCAAATTATCATTGCTTTATTTGATTAGGGCAGCTTTTCCTGTGTTTTGCCAGTTCAGGTCTTATGTTTAGGGTGGTGGGTTTACTGCTGCTAGGAAAAAACTAGCCCCTGACTTTGGCAAAGGGAGACCTGGAATTTCAGGTAACTCTGGGCTGTTGCTCTAAAAACTGACATTTTGGGGCACCTTTGGTGACTATACCTGTTTCTGAGCTGCTGCTGCCAGTTCAGTTCAAGGGGTGAATTAGTGTCCAACTCACCTCTTTACATCAAAACCCACAGCTGAAATCTATAATCAAAACAACCTCAGCTTTTATATTTTGTGCTTGCTTCAGGTTAAAATATTCTAGTGCCAGTAATTTACCTATTACACTTCTGTGTTTATGCTACTTACTGAATCTACTTGTAAATTTGCAGTGATAAATTAGAAATGTGGGGTGTGTTGTCCATTAATGTGAGGCTAAGCTTGGTAGCAAACTCTATTTCTCAGTGCTGCTGAATAATGCTGTGGAGCTCATTGAAATGGTTGCTTGAATTTTAAAGCACCAATCTTTGATTCAGACAAGGCCAGCAGTGAACTGTAAAGATGCAGCTGTGTACAGATGCAGGAGCTGAGCTCAATGGTTCCCTTCTCCTGCCTGCGGAGCTGGGAGAGGGATAGGCAGTGCATGGCATGGGAACAGTTGTGCCAATGAACTTTCCAAATCCGGGGAGCCCAAAGCCTGCTGTGTGCAAGGATTGTTCACCGGATGTGTGGGGTTCCTTCCTGCTTTCAGCTGGGGGAGGAAGCTTGGGGAAGACAACTGGGGACTGTTGCAAGAGAGGATGTAATATGAAAATCTCAAGGGAAAGGTCTTTGCGACTGTGCTGTAAGAGGAAAGCTTACAGAGAATGAACCTTCCAGTGTTTTGGGGAGGGGCTGCAGGATGTCAGTGATGGGAACCAGAAGATCTGGAAGACAGAAGGCAAAAGGAGAGATTGGGTCACTAGCATTGGTCTCAAGTGCACTACCAGTTTTAGATATACTTGGTAGCAGAGTGAGAACCTCGGTTTATTTTGCCTTTGCACCAAGAGATACAAAATGTTGTCTTGCTTATGTTTGCAATTTGTATTTCCTAGGTATGTGAATGTAGATCTGTGTGGTTTAGGAGAAAACAAGTCTTAACCCTGAAAACTAGGAAGTGATCTGGCAGGGGTCAGTGCTGGTTTGCTTTCAGGTGCTAACACTGGTCCCCTGCCCACACCACAGGCAGGAGGTAAACTGCAATGTTATTCCCTGGCTCTATCCTGTTTCTCTATGGCTGATACTCTTAGCCTGTGGGTAGCTTTCCAGAAGGGCTTGTGGACATCAAATCCTACTGCTTTTGAAAGTTCCCCTTTGAGATGTCTGGTTTGGTGGTTAACAGTGTGGCATACTTACAGATCCCTTGAGGACACGTTTCTGTGCCTTGTTGGCTTCATAATTGCTCCATGCTTTGTTCTGGCTGTCAATATCTCCAAGTTGATAAGGGAGAGGTGCTGTAAACAGATGTTCCTCCTTAACCAGGGTTAAACCACAGCAAGACCAATCAATTTTAATTTTTCTCTCTAAGAAGAAGTTCAGGTTGCTGTAGAGAGAAGTGGGAACAAATTTAAATGCATGTTCTGAATGTATCTAAGTCTTTGTGGGGTGGAGTTGTGCATTAAAGTAGGTGTTGGGAGCCAAGCTGCTCTTTGTATACATTACACCCAGATGTGATTTCTGTTTTCAGGTTGGTTAAGCAGGGGGCATCAGTGTGAACACCTGTTGGGTTGGATGCTAATGAAATTGAAGTATGAAATGAATGTGTTACGGTGTGGTCCTAAAAAGAAGCAAGTGAGGCTTCACTCCATTTTGATGAAACTGTGGTCAGGCAACACACTTAAGGGTTGCTTTCATAAGGTTGCTTTCTGAGACCCAAAGAAGGAAAAGAAATAGGGGAAATCCTATGGTCAGAGTTTGGATGCTGCGCTTCACAGTCTGTTGGTTTCTGGGATGAGTAATAAATTTCCTTCTGAAATTGCACTGTAGAGGATAGAAAGGGGTCTGAAACAGATGAGGGAAATGGGAAGGAGTGTGTTCCGATATATTTGTGTCTCCCTGTGTGCTGTCATTCATATAACTGAAATGGATCACCTTGTGCTTTGGGTGCAAGTGATTAAGACCAAGGATTTTCTTTTCTGTCAGGGTGTCAAAAAGAAAAGGAAGAAAAATGCCTGTATTCTCCAGGCTATTATCATTTACCTTCAGGTTGTATTGCAAACATCTGTGTACTATCACATATGATGGGTAAACTTACCAGCCAAGAGCATTATCTTGTTCTGTGGAATGAATGTTAGATTTTAGCTGTTTGTAGCTTTGTCTCCACGTGGTGGTTTAAAACTGGGGCACAGATGTACCTTCAGCATATAATGCATATGCATAATCAAAAGCAGTCGTTTGCAGTAAATAATTCATGTCAGCTGGGGCACTTGGTTCTGATAATGAGATCTCAGGGGCTTGGCTCTTTCCAGATGATATATGAAATATTTGCTGTTAGTCATTCACACTGACAACTACTTAGTTGCTAATAGGATTTGTGTGGGGAAGGAAATTCCTGAAGTTTTTTGGTTGTTCCTATCCTTTCTTGATATCTCTTTTCCCTGTCTGTCTGGGCTTTGAGCAGCTCTGACTGATAAGACTTGGAAGGACGAATGGCTACCACCCCCGAGTGAAAACCTCTAGGAACTGACATAGGTAGGGGTATAAATCTCTATTATGCTGTTATTGACAACTTGCTCTGTACAAAATCCATATGGAAATTGTCTTTGAAAGTGTGGGAAGCTGATAGATAGAGAGGTGTCGGTATTTCTATACTTTGAAGGTCATGAACATGTGGATGGAAATAAAAAACATCTGTTTACATACCCATTAAACATTTTGGGAATATGGAGATTTGGGTAGCTTTATCCCTCCCTTTAGGCAAACTTTAGCAGGACAAAGTTGTTTGTGTTCTGTCCTACTACTGATGGGATGCTGAAGTAAGAAATTGTGAAGTAAGCTTTTATTTTCACCTGCTGGCATTTTTCTTACCAACTTATGTGTGAGAGAAGTGATGAGTGACAGCATTTGCTCAAAATCTGGTGATGCTCTTGAGCTTTCGAGTCAGCAGTTCAAAACTTGGGCAAAGCTGACTGATAGAAGGAACAATTATTGGGAGCAGGATGCAGTAAATATGCCCCCTTGGCAATGGATGGAATGAGATGATCTTTAAGGTCTCTTCCAACCCAAACCAGTCTGGGATTCCACCCTTAACCAGTAAGTATTTGGTTCAGCATTGGTGTTGATGCCTTGCACATGGAATGTCAGATTTAGTGTGTATAGTAGCAAACACAGTGACTGTATATTTTTCAACCTTTGGTCACTAAAAATGCTATATTTTTATCAAAAACTTTATTAGTCAAAAATCTTCCTTAATGGCTGTGTTTTCTTTCTTAGTGCACAGTACTGCAGTAATCATGTCAGCTTCTGTAGTTAATAACAAATTAGCATATGATGATGGTTCCTGCTAAACCTTGAACCATCTGCTCATGGCACTTGGCTTGTCAGTCTTCTGTGCAGGGATCTGGTGAGGATATTCTGTGGTTCTTCCCTTCCAGGAGGTTTAAAATCCACACCTCATAATTGGGCAAGGAAGAGGTTTTTTTTAATGTAACTTTTAAATAATTGTCACTTCTCTGTGCACTTGGGTGTGCTTCCTCCATAAGAGAAAGGGAGAAGGGATGTGCTTCTCCTCTGCTGTTAGCCCCACTGATGTCTGTCAGCCTTTTGTTTAATGCCATCATCCACATGCCTGTTTGGAACAGGGAACTGGAGTGTGTGTGGAAGTGCAGTTCACCACAGCCCTTCTGTGCAGGTTGTTACAGTGCTTACAGTGACTTGTGGTGGTGGTGTCCTTTCTCTTGCTCTAGCCTGTCTAACTTTTGGCAGTGCATTTCCAGGACAGTGGTGTTTGTACAATCACAGACTCATTGATTATTTGAGCTGGGATGGACCTTCAAGGCCATCTTGTTTCACAGAAGAAGAGCTGGACCCAAGGAGGGTCATTTGGTCATTGTTGTAGATCAGGCATCTATGACTGCTGAGGCTTCAAGTCAGCTGAGGTCAGCCTGGGGAAGCCAGCTCTGATGTTTGACGTCAGATAAAGGGTGAGGCTCTTAAGGCTTCTAAGAGAGGAGAAGAATGGATTTGTTACAGATGCCCAGAGAAGCTGGGGCTGCCCCTGGATCCCTGGAAGTGTCTGAGACCAGGTTGGATGGGGCTTAGAGCGACCTGGGATAATGGAAGTATCCCTGTTCATGGCAGGGAGTGGGACTGGATGAGCTTTATGGTCCCTTCCACCCCAACCATTCTGTTTGAGGTATTTGAGGGCACTCTTCTCAGTGTCTGTAACTTGAAGGAGAACAATTGAAAATATGCTTGATATGGCCAATTCACCTGTGATATGAAAATATACATTGCTCTTTCTGAATCTGGAAATAGTTTATGAGCTACTCTGCTTGCATGCAGATATCTGGTGTTGCCCTTATAGTGCTAAAAAATCAGCTGGAAGATGGGTTCCTTTAAGAGTAAAGACAAAGCTGGATGTGAAGTGATAGCTCAATATATGTAAATAACTTGACTTTAGTCTCGTAATTCTGTTATCCTGATGAGCTTCCATATTCTCCAAAGCCTTTATCAGTATTCCATATGTATGCTGATGATTATTCACTGTAACTGTTGCTTTTGCAGCAGAGTAAGCCTGGTGGGAATGATACAGACGCTGCTGCTATGGTGAGGATTTTATCTAAGCTCCTTGCTTGAAAAAGTCCTGATTTCCATTTTTTTATAAATTCCACTTCCTCCCAGTAAGCCTGTGCTATGGTAGTTGTCTGAAAAGAATGATATTTTTAAATAAATGTAATTTTTTTGCCAGGGTGAACTCTGGTGAGCGTGTATGGCAAGTGAAGTGAGATAAAAATCCCTTTGGTTCAGCTGTTTTCTGCGGAGAATAAATTAACAGGATAGGAGCTTGTTCTGCCTCCGTGTGAGCTTAACACAGAGTGGTCATATGGGTTCCTGCAGAAGTGGGTCAAAGCTATTTTTGCTCTTTGCCTCCAGCCATTAAGAGGAAAAATTGGACACCTGGCTTCTCCACTACACCAGGCATTTTATGTCTATTTTAGCATGCCTTCACCACAAGAAAATAAAAGCGCTTTCAGCTACTGTTCTCTCCCTTGGAAGAACTGTAGCTTTAAAAATTGATGGACAAGTGCTTGGTTAATGATGAAAATAAATTTTACTCCTAAGAGATAAGTGGTAATTGAATACATGGGTATTTTAGCTAAGGCTAGAAAAGCGTTCTAGGGATTTGGAAATGGTATTTAAATTTTACATCCAGCTGTGCTTACAGAGCAGGCAGCCTATGGAATATACACACAACCTGAAAGCAGAGCTAGGAGAACCTAAGCAAAATCATGTCAAGACTATGATAAGAGCTGGCTTGAATTTTGTTAAGGTGACTTAAAATATAGCACAAGACACTTGACTTTTGGCCATTCAGATTGATTGAAACCAGATTCAGCACCATTGTGGTCAGCTGTGGTTTTGAAAGGCAATGAGGGGTAGCAGCACTTGAGAAGAAAATCAAAGTGAAAGACGCCCGGCATGTATCATGAGTATCCTAAAATCATCAACTGGATTCTTATTTTATTGTGTTTCCCTCTGATTTTGGAATTATGTCACAGCTTTGCATGGTTACCAAGTTCATGTGCTGCAGCAGTGTAGAGTCGTGGAATCATTAAGGCTGGAAAAAACCTCTAAGATCGAGTCCAAGCATTCTCCCAGTATTGACCTTGGGCTCTTGTCAGCCTGGGGAGCCTGTTCAGTGCCCAGCCACCCTCTGGGAGAAGAACCTTTTCCTGACAGCCACCCTAAACCTTCCCTGACAGAGCTCCAGCTGTTCCCTGGGTCCTGTCCCTGGCTACAGAGATGGGAGCTGTCCTTCCTGAGGAAGCTGCAGCCCCCAAGAGTTCTGACCTCAATCTCCTCCAGGAGAACAAGCCAATTTACCTCAGCTGTTCTTCATTCAGCTTCCCCTCTGGGCCCTTCAGCCTTCTGTGGCCCTTCTGTGTCTCTCTTTTGGATGCTTTCCAACAGCTTTAGGTCCTTCTGATATTGTGGTGCCCCAAACTGTCCCCAGTGCAGAACAGAGAGGAACAATGCCCTCCCTGGCCTGGCTGCAGCCTGTCAATGGATCTGCTTCTCTTCTTCCATAGTAAGAGGATGTGGCTTTTTGAGGTCTGGTTTATCAGTTGATGTTTATCTCCCTTGAAAGTGTTTTTCCGTATGATAAAGTCATGCACAGTGATAATTTAAAAGGAAAAATAGTTCTATAGTGGTTCAGGTCTCCTGTTCTATTTGTGAGGTACCTCTAGTTGTAGTTGGCCTCGCTGACCTTCCAGACCACAAGGTACTTTTGACTTCTTTTTTGTGTCAAGTAATAAGACCTGTAGCAAACAGACTGGGAGTTCTTCGCTCTGAGAGAAAGCTTTTGACCTTTGCAAGGTTGTGGTGATTTTTATTCAACCAAACAGACAGGACTGGAGTTCTGTAAGATCCCTGCAGTCTCCCTGGTTTGCAGCTGGTGACAGCCAGCTGTTTGGACCAAGCCAGGGAAAGTTCCTCTGTGTTCACACCCACTGCATGCCTGTAGGGAGAAGCATATTTTATTTAAAAAGTGTGTTGGTGCTACCTGTGCAGTTTTAATTCCAAATTTTTTAGCAGTGTTCGAATTAAAAAGAGATTTTGGTTTTCAGTGTTTTTTGTGGAGTGACCCTATCATCTGTTGTTTTCTGCATGACCATTTCAAATCATTTCAGGAAGGAATTGGTCTGAACCACAATTCCTTTGTTCTGTAGCAGGTACTAATGCCTGCATTTTCCACAGCGGGAAATGCTTTAGTAGTATTAGGATGGGGGGAATGTGTATTTAAATCCCATCTGGTGCTGAGCCGAGTGTGGTGAGGAAGGTCATCCGAGGTAACCCCACATATGCATCCTATGTAGGATAAATGGTGCTGGTGACATGTTTTTTCCCTGTTGATGGTCCTGTATCCTGGAAAGATGAGGGTCATTTTTATCTGGAAAGTGAAAGCATGTAAATGGCTGAGCTCCAAGGACAATTACAGCTGCAGAGGCATCTTGTTTTGCCAGCAGAATGAAATATTAGGAAGTCACATTTCTTTTGTGAGTTGACCTCAGTTTGTGGGTTTTTAAGGAGTCTCTGCTCCAAATGTGCTGTGATATGAGGGCTGGGAAGGGGGAGTGGGGCTCCAAGTCAAGCTGTGTCACACTGCGGAATTATTGCAGGCATGAAGATCAGGCTTGATGGACTGGCTTTTATAATTTATGGGGTCATAGCTCTTCATTGTAGGATGGCTGTCTGTAAATAGTGGTTTGCCACGGTGCTGGCGGAAAGTTGGGAGCCATGTGTGAAGGCTGGTTCCTCCAAATGCTGTTGGTATCCCAGAAGAGTTAGTGGGTATCAGCTGAAGCTAATGAGGGGTTGGCAACATGTTTTGGGCTCCTGCAAAGCAGAGGTTTGGAAGTATTTGGCTTTTTCTTGCCTAGAAAACAGTGAAAAGCATCAAACATGATGTTTTTTTTAACGAGGTCAAATGCACACTTTCCAAAACAGGAGACCAAAGTCTCATGAAACACATGTAGCTGTTTTGTGTTACACACTTTGGACAGTTGTACCTCATTGAACTAAGGCTGTGCCTAAATTTTACATGAATTGCTATTGTTTCAGTGCAAGAAAAGTAACTTTTTGGAGTCAGCCTCTCTTATTTGAGAGTTATCTATTATTTGACAGTGACTGCTGAAATGCAGTGTTTTACTTCCCCTCTCCGAGTGCGCGTGCTTGGTTTGCCCATGATGCCTCCGACGTTAATGCCAGCTGTGTTTACAATGGGTTGTTTGGGGATTGTAAATAATTTTGAAGCAGCAGGAGTGACCTACTTCTTAAAAGCATTTGCCTTCTGGCTGTTTGGCAGGTTCTGTGGATTCCCGGTTCCCTTCCATGGAAAGGCAATCTTCTTTCAGGTTTAATGCTGTACAAATGTAAAGAGAAGTATAATTTGGAATATTATGCAACTGGGATACAGCTTGTTTGTACAGTTATTGTTGTATTTCCTAAAAGGTGTTCAGCATTCAGCACAGAAGCAAGTGTGGCATAGGTAACAATTGTGTGAATACTTTCTGGAGTACAGGGAATAACCCAGCGCAAAGCCTTTGTTTATTAAGTTGTATTTTTTAACTGATGTTTTAAGTCATTCCCAATTCTGTTTAAGAATAGTGAGTTTCTGTTCTTTGCTTATTTGATTTCAGCTTTGCCAGCACTAGATATCATGAAGCAGATTTATGACTTACCTAGGCTATGTTGTCATAAAACAGTTTTGGGTAATGTGTGATTCCCTTTTGTGTCTTAGTTCTTCTCCTCTCCCCCTCCATTAGTTCTTCTTTGCTTATCACTTTTTCCTGAATTCATGCCATTATTTCTGGGGACACTTTGCTCTGTGTCATGTTTTAATTTTAATTTAGATGCATTATTTTTAGTGGATGTAAGGGCATAACAAAATCCTGGTGGGGTCACCCTTCTCTTCCACAACATTTTTATCTGACAATGTGGATATTTGTTAAGTTGGAGAATCTTGTGTTTTAAGAGCAGCATTTTTTGCTAGGAATGTCATTTACCAGGTTAAACTAATGTAAGGAATGGAATGAGGACAGAGTGAAGTGTGTTGACAAATGTAAAGCAGAGAGGTTGAGGTAGCAATTCATGGCATACTAAAGGTTTAATTATACAGTAAGGAAATAAAAAATGCTCAGTAGCCCTCGGGGGACTGAGGTACATGGCTGAAATTGTGAAGTTATCCTAAACAAGTCTCAAAGGGGTAAATGTTTTTACTTAAGAATTGCTGCAAAATGTTGGATTAAACCTCAAGCCATCACCTGAAAGCAGAAGACAATGGAAGAGGCCTGGATTTGTTATCAAAGCAGCTAAATCAGGAGCAAATCTGTGGCTTGGTTGTGGTTAGAATGGTTTTCCAAACTACTGGGCATTAGAAAACATCTGCTTCCAGAATGCAATGGGAATGATGTCTTTGTTCAGATGTCTTGCAAGAGCTGTGGATGTTTTCAGGAGAGGGAAGGCCCTTATTTTGGGTTTACTGCAGCCACCACTGCCATCTCTTTGGCTTCCTGAGACCATTGGTGTTGCTGTTGGGCACAGCCCAGTGACGCTCCTGCTGCTCCAGAGAGAGACAGGCTCCTCTCCAAGCTCAGTAGAGGAGCAGTAGCAGCTTTCCTCATGAAGGAGTCATATCCTTTTACTGGGTTTCCCAGAAGGATGAAATCCTTCGAGACAGGGAAGCACCCTGGATTACAATGATGATTTTGATTTTTGAAATTGTGTGTTCCTGTACTTTTCAATAACTTAAATGGGTTTGAAGTGGGTCTGTTTACTCAGATTGCTTCCAAAAAGTGAATCCAAATCGCACCTTGTCCCTCTGGGCAGGCGAATAAGAACATGCATTTTCACTCCTTTCAGGAGTTTGAAGCTGGTTTTGTAGCATGGCCTCTGGGCTGAACCTCTGTCCCTGTGCCTGGGCTCTCTCCATAGATGTTCAGTCCTGGTTTTAAAGATGTTCTTTATTAGGCTGAAAGCTGTAGTCGCTTCAGATTCTCGGGGGCAGGAGGCTGATGTTATCAGGCCTGTTCTGCTTCCTTCCCTCCCGGCCCTCCCTCCCATCCTGCCTCCCCTCGGGGCTGGCTGACCCAAGGCCTTCCAGCAGCAGCTCCTCCTTGTTTTCCCAGACTGGCGTGTTTGTAATTAAATGGCTCAGCCAGAATTTATGTTGCTCTGCTTTGCAATTGCTCCGGTATCTTCCTTCTCTCGTTCCTCACCCGGCTGGCATTTTCTCCAGCCAGCAGGATGAAAATAAATTTTTCCAGTTTTTGGTGGTTGCTGTTTCCTGGTGGCTCAAAACTGCTCTTGGAATTTATCTGGTTTGTTTTTTGTCACAGAATTTTACGACTTTGATTTTGGCTATGCAGAACATCTCAAATCCTGGACCTAAAGACCTGGTCATTCTTTAGCCTGACCTAAAGAATGCTTCTCTCACTGATGTAGGAATATCTGGGGCTCTTTTCCATTGTTCAGCACCTGATCTTGGCATCTGCGTGTGGCCCTGGGCACTTGTTAATCTTTATTTTGGCCGACAGATCCTCAGATTTGCCTTCTAGCAAGTGCATGGCTTCTGCAAGCTTTTTATTACTGTTCAGTGTTTATCAACAGACATCAAATTCAATTGTCTTGCCTGTAGACAATGGAAATGTCACTTTTGTCCCTTGTGACTGGAAAAAGAGCTTTTTACAGGGTACTGAACAGAAAATCTCCGACACAAAATTATTTTTGTATTGTTTTTTCTTTTTCCATATGAACATTTTGATGTTTTTATATCTCAAAGAATGAATGATTGAAAAAGATATTTTTCCTGCAGTTTGTTTTCTTCCTCTGAAATTACTTTGGAAAAGTTGGGAAAGCAGGCATGTAGGCCTTGGAAAAAAACCTTATTGTTGTGTTAGGTGACCATTTCTCTTCTGTCAGGATATTGTGAAATGGGAAGCCATTCCATTAAACCTCACTAAGATAGTTGAATTAATTTAGATATAGAGAAGGGAATCCATAAATGTTCCCTGCAGAAATTCACGGTAGCAGAAGAGGCTTCTGAAGAGCTGGCAGAAAGGACAGGAAAAAAACCAGTAAATTTAGCAGAAAATTCTTAAAAAACCTGAAAATAAAATGAATGCTACTGGACTGGGAAGCAGATGAGGAAGTGAGGAATTGGTTTCTGTTTGAACAATGGGCAAGGAACCGAGAAAGTAATTTTAGGTAGCTGATACATTCACCTGAACTGTGGAATAATCACAAAATAGACACGTAAAGTAGCTTTAGTTGGGAAGGTCACGCCAATCTTTGGTATTCCAGCAGGCACATCAGTGCCATCTTTCCTGTCCCTCATGTTGGCTGTAGCAATGTTAGAACTGAAGGAGAATCTCAATTACCTGCAGCATTCTCCTATTGCTGAAACCTGCCTTTAAGGGCTGATGGTAAAAAATAAAATATAAATCACTTTTCTTGCCTGCTTTTTAAAAAAATCAAGATTGGAAATATTCCACTGTGCTTGTAACTAAGTGCATGCATTTGAATACAGTCCTCAGGATACTGGATAAAATCACGTAATATTGCAAAAGCTAGAGTCATATGGCAGCACGTACCAGCCTTAGGAGAGACGGCTGAAATGATTATTACCATAGTGAACAGAGGAAAATACAGGTGTGGGAGTTGCTTTGATGGGACAGTTTGTGAGTCAGCTGGGGAATGGCCTTTTGCAGCTTTAACCAAATGATCATATTTTGTTGTAGAGATTGCCTGAGAAAGCAGGCAGGCAGTGTTTGTATCTCTCAGATCAATTGCTCCCAGTGACAGCAATCCTTGCTGCTGTGAAATTCCTGATGCCTACATTGGAAAATATAAAATAGAGGCATTTTTGCCTTGGCAGGTGAACTTCCAGTTTGAAGGAAATGGAAGGCTAGGTTGAAGAAGATTCTTTACTAAAGGCTTTTCTGTTTGTATCAAACACAGGAAGCAGATTTCCTGCAGGGGGTTTGCTGGTAGATGAGCACAGTTTGCTGTTGCTGTGCTTGTAGAACCCGCAATATTTGTAGATACTCAAATCTGCGGTGGTGCTGTGTTAATGGTTGGACTCAGTCTTGGAGGTCTTTTCCAACCTTAATGATTCAATGAGTATCTCATGTAAAATCTGGAAAGGGCTGTGGATTTTCAAGTGATACCTTTTCCAGAGAAATATAAAATATGTTCTTGTTTTTCCAAATGAAATATTTGTCAATTTTATTTTGCTATGGTTGGAGCATTTCAGAAAGGTCAAGGCATAAGATTTACACTCCAAGTTGTGGCTCGTTTGATATGTTTTTCTGTCTTAATCAATAATTGTATTATTAACAACCGTAAGCTACTCAGGAGGTTATTGAAAAATACTTGTCAGTTGAATAAAATCATTATTCCTTAGTATGATAATATAGCTTCCCTGTATTGTATTTATTAGGTGTTTGTTGAAATCTTTGAGCCAAGAGTCCTCTGGTGGATTTATACAGCTTGAAGCTGCCATGCTCTGCCCAAAAACAGTCAAAAAAAACCCCCAAAAATGCAGCTGAAACTTTTGGGTAGTTTTCTTCTGATGATCATATTGCCATTGTTAATAATATATGTTCAAAGCCTGTGCAAGGCTTGTGGTTGTCCCCAAAATTCAGTGTGTGAGCAGAAAAGTCTTGAGAAGATTTGGTCAAATAAAATTGTCTTGAGAGTAGTGTGGGACCCAGTGGGTTGGGTTTTTTTAGCCAATAAAAATGGTATTTCCAGGCTTTTAAACACCTTTCTTTTCTGTTTTAAATTATTCTGCAAGTAATTTCTGTTTCTAAGAACTTTGCAATGGGATCCTGGCCTAGTGGAAGGGCAGGAGGTGAGCAGAGATTGTGTAATTGGCCATAAACTTTCCTTTGTGCCGTTTGTGTTTTGCCCTCTTCATTCACAGTGGCTTGGGGAAGGGCTTTTCTGTCCTGCTGGGTTGCAGAATGGCTTAAAGATATCTTAGGATATGTTGGGGCCACAGGGGGATTTAGGATTGGTTTAGAGGGCATCCCATCGTTAGCAGGATCTGGATTTAATATGAAAACCCCATAATGAATATCTAATCCTCCTCTTTCTGGGGATAGATGTTTTATCCTCATTTTGAAACATGGCCTTCCACTGTTGCAAGTAACTGAAAATCCATTAGCATCTGCAACTGGATGCTTGCCAGGAGAGATACATGGATATACATTTCATTTGGCAACTGGGAAACGCTGAGCAGGAGCCAGGGGGAACTTTGTGGTGTTTTGAGTTAGCAGTGTGTGCTGTGATAAAGGGTTCTTCTTGTGGGTTTACCTAAGTGGGGCTTTTATTTTATTTCTCATGCTGAGGGAAACAAGATTTGCCAAGTACAAGAGGTCAAATTCAGCATGCACTAAAATTCTCCTGGATACAAGAAATGAATGTAGTAGCCCATGCTAAACCTGTCCTTAGCCTCGCCTCAGCCTTAGGTTGCTTATTCCTAATGATTCCCATGGCTTTAAGAAGTGAAAGGCACAATTTTGTTGCTGCTAGAGGGCTGGGGTAGATGGAATATTGGGAGGGAATTGTTCCCTGTGAGGGGGGGGAGGCCTTGGCACAGGGTGCCCAGAGAAGCTGTGGCTGCCTCTGGATTCCTGGAAATGTCCAAGGCCAGGTTGGACACTGGGGCTTGGAGCAACCTAGGACAGTGATGGGGGTGGCACTGAATGGTCTTTAATGTCCCTTCCCACCCAAACCACGCTGTGATAGGATTCCTTTTCTGAAGGAAGACTGGAGGACACAGAGGGAGCTGATGCTGCCTCTGGACTCCTACTACAGACTGTGGGCTGCTTTGTAAAAGTAAGATATGGATTTAGTGGAACAAACATAGTGAGGGACTGAAAGATGACAAAGGAAGAAGAGCAGTGAGGAGAGGCTGAGAGAGCTGGGACTGTCATCCTTGAGAAGAGAAGACTTAGCAAACTTTTCCACTGGTGTTAAACTTACCTGTGAAATGTTCTGCTGTTTAGAATTCAGAGCAAGTGCTCTGTTTATCATTTAAGCTGGAACAACTCAATGGCTCAGATTTTAGAGAAGTTCATTCTGAAGCTTGTTAACAGGGATCCTATTGTTGCCGGGAGCTGTGTGTGCTTGGTATGATGCTCGCCCAGGTGCTTTAGAATGTTATGAATGCTCCTCGAGTTTTTCACTGCTCTATGCTGAAGCTGGTGTTTATGCTCTACATGGTTAAATTGGAGGCTGATTCATGGTTTTTCCCAGTTGGATAAGTGTGGTGGGAAATTCTGTGGGCTGGAGCAGATTGGAAAGACAGACTTCCGGGGTATCTCCTCTTGAGAAAAATTTCCTTCTGACTGAACATCTGGTTGGTCCCTGTCTCAAGATTAACCTTTAGCATTAGATTTACTGAACAGTTAAATCATGAATACACACAAAACTGCTTAATTTTTTTTTCTTTCCATTGTGAATATAAATACTTCAAGCAGTAAAATAGCAAGGTTATAATTTGGTGTAAAGTAGGAATATACAACTGTATGTTTTGGAAAAGACAGGAGCTCTTGAAGTGAGTAACGAACACTTCATTAGGTGTTTTTCAGCACCTGCATAGAATCCTTTATGAATTAAGTTTTTCATATGCATTAATCACCATTTCCAATATGTGAAAATGCCAGTTGTGAGCAGCACCTTTTACCCTGTCAGAGGCTCACCAAGGCCTGTGTGAAGAACAAACTCTTTGTGCTAAACAGAAAGTTCAGTTTTTAGGAGTAACTCTGAGTTTCTCCCAGAAGTTGTCTTTGAATCTTGTTCTGATTGGACTGAGTACTAGAAAATCATGACTTTATTAGTTTTTTTAGAAGAAAATGTCTTGGCATCCTTACAAAATAATGGTGTGCAGGGGGAATGACCTTGAAGTGCTGGTAGTTGTATGCAGGTGATTTTTATTGTATGGTTATGACTGAACTGTAATTCACAATTTGTGTTGTACTTTGAAAGTACTTGAAATTTCAACTATTTAAAGAAAGCTGTTGTGGAACTTTTTGAAGAGATAAAATCTTGGCAGTCCCTGAATTGAGAGTTTTGGTGATCCACCAAACTTTCTAACACATTAGGCTTACTAATTTTGCTAATGGATGAGTTGAGTTGTGCCTTGGAGTTTCATCCTGTGTGATATGACTGAAACTGTTTTTTATTGGAAGCATGAATCTTTTACACACTCCTATTACCCGGTGTTTAAACAAACCCGTATATCATGTGTGAGTGTTCAAATGTTTTCACAGAAAATGGTGCAGCTGGGTAATTAGGCTTTTTTATAGGCAAATAAAAAGGAGGGATTAAAAGAGGAGGCCACTTTGAAGCATGAAGGGATGGATACCTGTGTTCCATGTTAAATCAAGCCCAGGCTTTGGTGCTCCTGCTCCAGAGCTGCTGGTTTAACACTTGTGTTTTCTGGGTGGAGATGAAAAGAGAGCAGTGCCTGGAGTGATAGGAAAAGTACTGGAAACTGGACAGGTTTTGGGGTGAAGTGTTTCCTACAGCCAAAGCACTCAGCGCTTTGTACAAAGGTAAGGACACACAAGTTCTCCCTCCCTCAGTTCTTCTCTCTCTGGGAAGTGCTGGGAACTCAACCTGGGAGCCTTTCACATGGGGAACCCATGATGGAGTGACCTCTGCTCCACAGATAATATCTGCTGTTTGATGTAAAGCCCCTTTAGTTCTGCTACCCAGCAGTTATTTGTTTTTGCTTTTAACATATTTAACGAAGATGATTCAGTGTCTTTAAAGAATGTTATTTTGGACATGGTTCTTATCTTCTGTAAGTGATATTCCAGTATAAAATATGATTTAGGCTTATTAATATATGATTACTTGTATCAGGAGGCATTGTTACAATATCACTATGGCTTTAATGAGATTTTTTTTTTTGTAACATTAATATGTTATGATTAGGTTTTTGGGTTTTAAGCTTAAACCTTCATCATTTGTGCTTATTATGAGGGGGAAAATCCCTCCAATTGCTTTATTCTCTCACTTTGTTATGCCACACAGAATGTTATGAAAGGGACAGTCAGGAATTTGCTTTCCTTAGAGAAATACTCAATTTTTTGAAGTGTCTTTATTTGATATGAAACCTAATATAGCAAAATCTTACTTGAGCAGTTTTAAGAACTTCACCTGTACAGGAGAATTCAGACTGGGGAGACCACAGTGGGTCATTTAGTCTCACCTCCTGCACAAGGCAGGATCAGGCCAAAAGCTGTGTAAAACCTGTCTGGTGTGTGATCTGCAGCTGGAAAAAAACCCCCTAAACCTATTACTCATGTTTGACAAAGCTTTCTGAAAGCGTTTTCCATTCTCCAGGTCTCCTCTGCTCTCCCCCCGGCCCTGGTGTTCTACAAGTCTGCTTCGGATAGGTCTTCTGTCCTGTTGCTTTTCTTCCTGTATGAAAACAAAGATATCCATGAAAAATGAGCTTGGAGGAGGAATGAAAGGAAGGTCTGGCTGGCTCAGGAAGGAAGCTACTGGGAACTGAGCTGTAGGCTTGACACTAAAGGGCTGCCAAGGTACCTGTCTGGCTGTTTCCCTGACTCCTTTGAATGTGATCCTGATCGCTTGTGAAAGTAGCTGGAGGCAAGCAAGCAAAGATTTGCCCAGCCCTTTCTGCCACAGTGACCAGTTGCTCCAGGTTCTCAGTTGCTCCAGGAAAAGCCACTGATGGTGAAGTGTGACAGTAGAGCCTGAGTGCTCCACCTGTGGCTCTAAACCCAGCACATCTAACCCAATGCACCTGATGCTGTGGCTTCAAAATCTGTTAAGCTTGTTTGCAACTGACACCTGCCAAATTCAGTAAATTGTTATGTAGATGCTGCAGCTTGTTTTCTCAAAATTCCCAAATACTGGCTGGCTGAAGGGCCAGAGATTTGTCACTCTCTGATTTCTGAGGGCCAGACTTTGCACTGCATGATTTGACCAATCTCAGCAGTAGTTTATTAAATCCTGATTAATCAATCACAGGTTTTGTGTCCTTTGGGGCCCTTTAGAGGTTGAGGTGGTCTCCAGTCAGAGGAACTGAAGTCACCAACCTGAGGGTAAAATCCAAATTTTAGATAAGCCAGTTCCTCTTGGAATTCTCATCCTCTTGTGATCACATAATGATTTTCTTTGATATTAACTGCAAAGACAGGTTTACTTCACTTTCTTGACATTGAGCATGTTGTTCCTGGTGAAGAAAGACCAGAGAAAATACAAGGTGGGTAAAGAATTTTGCACTGAAATGCTTCTTACCAAGGTGCAGTTGGCAGCCATCTGTGACCTCACTCCTTCCTTTGGACAGAAGGACGTAGTTCAGTTAGGTTTCTTATTACTGCATAAAACCTGGGTTGTTTTAACTTGTAAAAAATCCCAGCTGCAGTTGGACTCTTCATCTGGCAGTTTGCTCCTTGAGGTGCCTGTTTGGTGGGACAACAAATCTCAGAGAATATTCCTTATGCTATGAGCATCCCAATTTCTGTGAACAAGGAAAAGGGACAGGTCAGAATTATTTATGCTAATTGCTCAGCAAGCTGTATATTCTGGAATTCAGTATTTCTTCAGAAGATCTGTGCCTTCTACTTCAATAATAATTCTCCCAGTTCACTGAATTTCAAATCACTTCACAGATTAAATCAAGATGAGCTTTCCTCAAGTAAAACCTTCTTTTTAAATACACCTCTGATAACCTTTGTTATGACATTTGGGTCTTAATTCAGCGTTATTCAAGAACATTCTGATTGTACAGTTCATAACATTACAGGTTAATTGACGCACCAAACCCCGTAAAAGTGCCTAAATGTAAGAAACTGATAAATTTTCATATGAATTTACTCAATTAATCTGTTTTTTCAGTGAAGTGAGGTATAATTCTGGGAACTTAAGCTGTATAATAAAAAATGGGAATCAGTGCAAAGCAATTGTGTGTGATTTAACACTTCTACAAAATTGTTGTTAGAATCAAGAGGGTGTAATTCATCCAATTAAGAGTTCCCTTTTACAGTCAATAACTGTCAGTATTTAGTTTCACATATGCCAAGAGCAAACTATTTGACTTGGACATAAAAGCCATAATAAGAGTTGAAGGAGCATACTTGAAAATCCGTTCCTGATAAGAAGGGAAGTGAAAATAAAGACCTTAATTGTGTTTCAAGGTGAACAAGACTTGAATATTTGAATGAATTTTTGACATAGCACATTCTCTCTGCTCAGGAAGGCAAATACATTATCTGCTCAGCTTTCATCTGTTATAAATAATCTTAATTTTAAAGCAGCCTTTTAATCCTCAGCTTCAAAAATCTGTGTTCTCTTTATTTTCTTGTGTTAGCTAGGATCCTCAGGACTCTTATACACAAAGCTTATTCCACACTGAGATCTTTAATTCTAGAGACTAAGACAAAACTTAATTTCTGCTAAGTAATCCAGGCCATTAGCAAATGCTGTGGCTTCTAGCTGAAAGAACAGTTCAAATTAGGAGCCGCAGGGGGCTTAAGTTTTCTGTAATTATTTGCTTTTATAAGAAATTTACTCAACTCCCCTGTCTGGGATATAAATGAAAGAATGCACAGCTTCATCCTCATGCAACAATTTATTTGAGTCAGGCTTCAAATGTATATTGGGGGCAGTTTAAGGTGCCAGAAATGGATAATAGTGGTTATTAATACATCATTCATAGTGGACTCACAGCATTATGAAGGTTGTATCTTCTTTGTATCTTGTGGATCTTGGGACTGAGGAGGAAAAGAGGAGGTGCTTGAGAGTGTTCTTCTGCCTTATATACACTGTATCTTGAGGGTTGGTTGTTCATTTTTCATGATTTTTTATTTTGTATTTCCTGTGGAGGCACAGAGTTTTTGAATGAAGTGGCCCCTTTTCTGGGAAAATTTCAGTAACTAAAGGCACATGATAGCAGATAATAAAGAAATTAAAAACTTCAGATGCTGTCAAATGGTATATCCCAGAGCTAAATTCCATGAGCTGATAATGCATTATGGTCAACACAGTTAAGAGAAAGAGTAAGAAGAACTCAGCAAAAATTGGTTATTTCAGTGTAGTAATGGAGGAATATGGAATTTGGAAGAACAGCCTTAGTTCAGTGTCCTCCTGTGTGCTGCAAGATCTGAACTGTCAGATGATGAAGGCCACCAAAAGGTTCTTCAGGGAAAATAAGTAAGAATCCGAATGATTTGCTTGGAAAAGGAGCTGAACAGGCAGCTTCATTCCATCTGTTAATGCGGGGAAGAACAGACTTGCTGCAGATATTTACTTCAGAGTCGCACAGCATTATGAAAATGCAAGAAAACCATAAACAAACCTATCTGTTGCATCAGGACATGTGAAACCTGGTATAAAATCCCAGAGTGGTTTGGGCTGGAAGGGACCTTAAAGCTCATCCAGTTCCACCCCCCACCATGGATTGGGACACCCTCCACTATCCCAGGGTGCTCCAAGTCCTGAAATTTCCTTATCATGGCTGTAGGAGACCCCTGAGCAACTCTGGCATGGTCAAATTGTTCATCACTGTCAGCTGACAAAGAGAAACCTCTGTGGAGTTCAAGTATTTACAGCAAAATAGGCTGAAGTTGCCCTTTAAAAGAATCAATGTTATTTGTATGTTGTCAGCAAGTGTGTCAGTAAAAAAAAATCCAGGATGAAATCAGTCATAAAATGAATAGGCTTTGCTATTTGGAAAGAAGTAATCTTTAGCTACAACTTCTTTTTCCCCCTCTCTTAATTTGGTCTGGAATAAATGCAATACCCAGAGAACAGTCATGTTATGTCAGGTGTTAATAACAAAGAATAGCTCCTGGCTTCCTGCTGAATTCAGTTCTTTTTTTCGATGATTTTGTTTTTTCTTTTTTTTTTTTGAAGTAATTTTGATCATGTGCCTGAGTTTTGAAAGATGAAGTTGTTCAACATGGCTGAGAAGTATTTCGTAAGAGCCCTTTGATTGCTGGCCTGCTTGCAGCATGTGAAATTTTTGACAGCAATCTTGACTGATTCTTCCATGTTCAATAATGTGTTCATTCCAATGGTATTTCCTGAGCAGCTGGGCTTGCTTAGCTTTGGAGCTAAAACAGCAAAAGCAAGGAAGTGAATTTTCCAGCCCCCTCTTCCCCCCACTCCCCCCCCCCATATTTTTTGGCATGTTAGAAAATTATGTTAATTTTTTTATCCTGTTAATGAAATGGCATGGAAACCATTGGAATAACAGGGAGAGGGCAGGAGCAGAAGTGGAGGACCAGGAAAGCTGCAGAACAACATTTCACAAGGGTTTGTGGTGGACAGGACAAGGGGGAGTGGCTTTAAACAAAAGGGCATATTTTAAAACATATTTTAAAATGGCGTATTTTATAGCCCTGTGCATGGTGAAAGGGCTGGCTTCAGGAATTAGCTTCTCCTTTCAGAGCCAGTCTAATCAAAATTCATATAGAGCTGTGTTTCCTGCTGGTCTCTGCGTTAATGAAAGCTTCTGTTTCAGGCAGATCTTCTGAAGTGCTAAAGGATGAGTTTTCTGCATTAAAACTAATGGTAGGTCTTCAGATAACAGGCAGATTGTCCATTGAAATGCTGCTGAACAGGAATAGGATGTAAAAAATGGGCTGTGAGATGGTGAAGTGATAATTTGTGTGCTGTCTTAGTGCATTGAGACAAGTCTATATATTAAAAGTTACTGTTAAGAAATGTCTTTCATTGATGGAAAATGCTGTTCTAGAGATTTTAATCCTTTGTTCAAGCAGTATTTTTGTCTATTGATTAGAGACAGGATGAACATACAGAAATTTGGAATACAGAAGGAATTCTTCCTTTTGAGGGGATGAGGCCCTGGCACTGGGTGTCCAGAGAAGCTGTGGCTGCCCTTGGATCGCTGGAAGTGTCCCAGCCCAGGCTGGAGAGGGCTTGGAGCAACCTGGGGTGGTGGAAGCTGTCCCTGCCCATGGCAGGGAGTGGAATGAGATGGTTTTTAAGTTCCCTTCCAACCCAAACCACTCTGTGATTTTATGATTCTAAATCTGTTGAAAGCACTGCAGTGCTGGTGTTTAACAGCATTTCCCAGCTGATCCAAACCGGTGTTTTGGATCTCTGCCTCTTGCCACTGTTCAACATTCCTGCAAATCTGGAGGGAAACAGCAAAGCCCCTTCAGCTTCCCTGACTGTTCTCTCACATTGTACCTTGTCACTTTGCTTGTACATCCCAACAAGTATAATCCTTCACTTTGGGGATTTCTTAAGGCTAATATCTGATCTAAATGGAGACTCCTCTTCCCTTCTTCCGCATGCACGGTGGCACTTCCATTCCCAAGAAGGGTGTGCTGGGCTAGGACAGACTCAAGCAAGCTGTGTAGGAATTGAACCTGTTTGGGTTTGCTGCTTTGCACGGTTTATTTTACCACCCTGTTTGTGTCTTTTGTTGCCCCTTGGGTCAGTGCACAGGTTACAGAAAAGTGCCTCACCCAAACCCACTCTCTTTGTGTTTGTTAAAGCCTTTTTGGCTTCTTCGCTCGAAAATGGCTTGAAAACACAGCTACTCAAGCTGATTTCACATCATACTTTCTTTACTTTATTTTTAAAGAGAGAAGCTTTTTAAGAAGTTTGGGAGATTGTTAAAAGCCTTTACAGACGTCATGGTTTGTTCAGTCGCAGAAAAGACATCAGGCAGACTTTGAATGCAAGGTTTGTATAATGCAGGGGTGGCTTATTGAGTGCAGCACCTGGAGGGGCAGAGCTGGGAGCAGGTTCCATTTCCATCTGCTCTGTCCGCAGAAGGCCATGGTTGTGTAATGCCACACAAAGCCTGGCACACAGGCATGCCAACCTCAATGTATGCCTACAAAATGCCCTATGTAGATGATATATGCAGCTGGAGAGAACGAAGTGGTGCTGTACAACCACTAAGTGATTTGGCTTGGAAGGGACCTCCCAGGCCACAGGACACCTTCTACCACCCCAGGTTGCTCCAAGCCCTCTCCAGCCTGGGCTGGGACACTTCTGGGGATCCAAGGGCAGCCACAGCTTCACCCAGTGCCAGGATCTCCCCAGCCTCACAGGGAACAATTCCTTCCCAATATCCCACCTAACCCTGCCCTTCTTTTGTTTAAAGCCACTCCCCCTTGTTCTGTCCACCACAAACCCTTGTGAAATATTGCTCGGCAGCTTTCTTGTAAGCCCCCCTTTAGGTGCTGGAAAGCTGCTATAAGGTCTCCCTGAAGGCTGTGGGGAAAGCAGCACTCCATGTCTGAGGTTGTAAAAGGGAGTGTAAAGCTGTAGCTGCACCCCAAGCCTTTGTCCCCAGAGGTAGGTCCAGTTTGATCCTATGGAGTGACTGTATCCAGAATGGAACATCATAGCTGAGAGTCCTTCTGTCATCTACTTCTAGATGAGTTCATACTACCCTCCCCCTTCCATTCCTGTCCCTTGCTTCATTTTCTTGCCTACAGTTAAAAAAATCCAGAGTGAAACCTGTGATACATGTTGTGACACTTGACTTTGCAGAGCAATGCTGAGTACTGGCAGCAATTTAATCAGGTTCCCAGAAGAGTAACACTGCTCATTTAATAGATGGCTGTGGCAGGACCAGGTATCATGGCACATCATCCCTCTTTCTTACACTGATGGATCCAGTCCATGCGTTTAGAATAGTCCTTTTCCATAACCTCACAACCCTTTGTATTTATGGCCCTTCAGAGCCTGCTTAGGCTTGGTGCAGATCCTACTATGACTGTGTGTTCACCTAGATACTTGTTAATGACTCATTGATCTGCTTCCAATATTTGGGAGCTGAAAGTTTAGCCAAAAGTGCTTTCTTGAGTCCTCTTTGCCTCACTGCAGTGCAGTTTCTTGAGTGTCTAGGTGATTTGAGGTGAAAAACAATCTGCCTAAAAATGAGGAACACTGCTGGCAAGCATCTGGAAATCTTCCTGCTTGTGAGGTACTGAGACACCACAAGTTATAAGTAAAAGGTGCAATTCTGAGTATGTTGGAATATTTTAGTGTGCCAGATAGGGGATTAAAGGAAATATATAATAGCCTGAGTTAAAAAGCATTTAGCATCTAAAAAGAAAAAAAAGACATTATATCCAAAATGAGGTAAGGATTTCTTGAAATTTGCACTGTTTCTTGTGGAGACAAACATTGCTTCACATTAATGTATTATCTCTTAATTAATACCTGTGTTTAAAATGAAATTCTTTAAAATGAAAAGGGGTGTTGTGCATGAACTTAGATTGTTAACAGCCCCCTTAGGGAATGCTGGGTGTGTAGGAAGATGAGTTTTGCAGTTTATTCTTGGAATCTTTGCCTGCCAGCAGCTGGCAGGGCAGGCAGGTGACAGGAGCAGCCTTCTGGAGCTGTATCAGCCGATGCTTTTCTGAGCATCCCTCAGATGCCTGATGTGCCCTGCTGCTGTTTGTCGGTGTCTGGCGTGTTCTGTCTCAGGAGATGAAAAGAACAGCAAGCAGGGCTCCTAGGTGACAGTGGCAGCCTGCTTAGAAGCAAATTAAAAGACACAGAATTTGCATTCCTAGAGTTAGCCCTGAGAATAAATGCAGTATGTGAACAGATTTGTGTTGGAAGCTTGGGTTGAAGTGGAAGCAGAGTCTTGGGATCACCTGTGGGAATGGCTGTTCTGTCCCCAAGGCCTTGGGGGAATGGCAGAATGATAAACCAAGTTCATAGAAGTACAAATCGAGTGTTAAATCTATAATTCAACAGTGTAGCTCTCAGGAGAGCAAGCTTTAGTGTCTTAGCTTGAAGTATTAATATGTAGTTTCTATGATCTATTTTATTTTTCCTATGTTTTATTTTTGCCTGTCCCACTGCCTTAGCTAATTTCCATAGCAGCAGAAGGACACAACTTCTCTGTCAGATGATGAGATGTAAAACAGCCTTTACTTAAAATGGGAAAATGAATATCACAATTCTCAGGCTGCCTCATTCTTCAGTGAGAAGATAACTGAGGACTACCCTGGTTTATTCAGTAAAAATCCAGCTGCAGTCAGGTGTGTTGTTTTGTTTTTAAGTTGAGGAGTAGCTGATGGATAGGCACAATGTATTAATTTTAACAGCCCCATCCGCTTGGGGGCAGAAATCAAAGGGATGATCTCAGTCTTGCAGAAGAATTCAAGAGGTTTTGAGTTGTTTCCCTGTAAAAAGGGGGTTTTGTTCTGTTTTTTTTGAGTAAATTGCAGGGATCAAACTTGCTATGTCTGGACATTAAAGATTTTATGGAATTTGAAATTTGCTTAGAGGGAATTTTTAAAAAATAGTACCCCTAGCATGTGTGATGGTTAAAAGAAAAATCATAACTGATTTAAATTAATTTTTTTCTATTTCACAGAAAGATGAGTGATCCCTCATCTTTGTTGAATGGATAGGAGTCAAAGGTATTTCATTATTCTATTTATAAAATAATCTAGTTTTATGAAGCAAGAGCCTTTTAGACTATGAAGTACATAACAGGCATAATTGATGTGAAAGGAAGTACCATTATCCATGCTGAGAAATGAAAATGAAAATTATTGTGACTTTTATTATCCCATGTGGTGGAATATCCCTGGCAATAAGGCATGGTCTTCCTGGAGAAGCAGTGCCAAACATTTTACCTCCCTCCTGGTGAGACAAAGACAAATGACTGAGTTGCATTTTCACTGCGCATCTCATCGCCCTTATTCCCTTTCATGCTCAGCATCCAGTGTTTTTAGGACAGCAACATGGTTTCCTTTTGCTGACAGTAAGATCTTTATTGATGCCAAATGCTGACTTCTTGCTGGTAGCCCCTATACTCTCCTTTGTTGTGAGATGTCTTAGTTCTTCATCTGAGTAAAGAATTGCCTACAGTGAACTCAGGCCTGTTTAATGGACAAGTGCAGAGTGACAGGAGAACACAGATCAGTGCCTTAATGCAAACCCTGTGGCTCCAGAGAGCCCCTGAGTTTGGACTCTGTGTTGCTGGTCCCCTGCAGCACAATGTTGTTCTGGTCCAGATGTCTTCTCTTGTTTGCTGGCTGAACACTGATCCAAGATGACAAACAGCGGATGGAGCGCAGCCTCTCTAGGAGACAAAAGTGAAATTGCATCCAAATTACTCTTAAGAATTGCTCAGGTGACCTAATTTTGCCTTCCACAATCAACTTGCCAGAGGAACCACTACTTGGAGTTATACTGTGTCCTTAGAGTTTAACCGGCAGTTTGCAAAAATGGTAACATTTAGGGCTGCTTTCCTTACCCCCCCCTCCCCCCCCAAAAAATAAAGACAAGGCAGTGAAGTGTCTGATCAAATCCAAAACATGGGTATATAAACAAGCAGCATCACAGGAACTGTGTCCCTGTTTTGGCAAACCTGTCCAGTCTGTCTCAGCATGGAAATGTTAATTTTGAGATGCTGCTGGTGCATATGAGGCATTTCATAGAATCCTAGAATTGTTCAGGTTATAAAAGACCTTTAAGATCCTGAAGTCCAACTGTTTTTTCTCCATGTCTGGGCTTTTACATTTGAGTGATGATTGTGTTGGATCTACTGGCAGAATGTGAAACACCTGTAAGGAATTAAGAACAAGGAATCAAGGAATTATAATTATTTTTGCAAAGAGTTCTTGGGAAAAGAGAAAAATGCAACACCTGTTTTGCTTCACTTGGAACAACACAAGAAGTGTTTGCTCTGTAGAGTCAGTACCAGTATTTGCTGCTCACAGTGACCTTGCTCTGCAGCTGTTGGAGAGCAGGAATGCTTCTCCTGCCAGCAGGGTCATCTCTGCAGTTGTTGATGCTGAGTAGGCAGCGAGTGCTGTGTGCTGGGGATGTGAAACTCAGCTCCAGAACAGCATCCAGGGTGGGCATCAGTGAATGGTGTGTTCACAGAGCTCCCTCTGCGCTTACCCTGATCACACGAGTTTTGCTTGAAGCTTTCTAAAGATATGCTTGAGACACCCGTGTTTCACTGATTAAAAATAAATTAACGGATTCATTGCTGAGAATTGTGAAACTAAATTTTGGTAGAGAGCTTTTCCTACTTGGAAAAGGGCAAATATAGCCCTTTACTGGCTACGTGAGGTGGAGGATTTCCATTGTTCTACTTTCCAGTGTGACCACATTGGAGGGACAGAAAGACGTTGTCAAGCAAAATCCTTTAGGGGTGTTGTGTGAGCTTGGCAGAAGGTCATGGAGCAGTTTGCAGGGCAGGTGCTGCCTTGAGAAGGCTGACCTAGAACAGAGGCTGGACAGAGCTAAGAATAAAGCAGGTATTAATTGAAAGGCCTTAAAGGACACACTTTGGGCAGTACAAGAGCCTGGGCAGGGCTACCCCCAAGATGGAGCTAAAAAATCGTCACAAAATGAACAACTGGTCACAAGGTCTCACATTTTTATGTTTTGGTGCATTTGCATTCCAGCTTCAGGTTGTGAAGTCCCATCCTTCTTGTTTTCTCTCTTCACTTCACCATTGTTCATGCTTTTGGGCCTGAAACTTGTAACGATTGTCCTTGCTTTCAAGCTAGAAAAGGAATTGTTTTGTCTACTTTGTGAAGAGGGCTCACTAACACTTAATATGGAGCTCAAAACTCCACACCTAGGCAGCACAGAATATGAAAAATATGAAAATTAATAAAACTGAAGGTATCTCTGGAACAAGGTGGGATGAATAGAAGGTGTAAACCCCTGTGTCCCTAGCCCTCGGAGTGGGCCTGGCACATTCTCGGTGCCTGTGCATCCTGCTCTGCTTCCAAGCGCCTGTGGAATGAAAGGTGAGCGGGAGCCGCTGCCGAGGGCCCTGCAGGACACAGGACTTAGGCTGCGAGCCAAATGACTTGTTTGGGTTGGCTGCCCTGGCTCCTGGCTGCTCTTCTCCCAGGGCCTGAGGGACTTCTCCCGTTCTGGGAGCGGATTTGTGCTAATTGCGGGCCGGGAGGAGCGGCAGGAGCCGGGCTGCGCTCGGCGCTTGGCTCGCAGCCCGGCCGGGCTGGGCAGGCAGAGGAGCGAGGCTGCCCTGCACTCCCAGCAGCATCCCCGCAGCTCGGGTATAGCCTCCGCGGGCATCTTGGAGCTCTACCAGAATATTAAACATGATATCCCTCGTGCTGTCAGTTAGGTCCCTGCTCTGAGACAACCCGGCGTTAGATGAGTAATTAAAGCCAGAGGTGAGGGGGGGATGGCAGGACCACCAGATGATGGGCTTTGCATCAGCAGCACAGGCGGCTGGAAAACAACTCGTCCTGTTTACAGGAAGCCTTACGAGAAGTTGCAGGGTGGTAAGTTGTGATGAGTAGCAGCAGAGCAACCTTCGAGTCCCACTTACTACCCGTAGAAAGAGCTGCTGCAAGATCCCGAACTGATGATGGATGTCCGCGTTTCCACCCCGGTGCGAGCGGAGCACAGCCCCGAGCGGGGCGGGATGCGGGGGTTGTAGGATGCTCCGGAGAGGGCTGGAGGAATGTGCTGGCTATTTGCCTTCGCTTAAAAGTGGTTCCTCTGGAGGGGTCTGTCATCCCGGGAGGATGAAAAATGGTTGATCCCTCTCCGGTTGAGGAGGCTGCGCTCCCCTCGCGGTGCGCGGGAAAGCGCGGCCTGGATCGGTAGGCGGGATGCGGGCGGTCTCGGTCCTGGCAGCCCCGCCCCCTCGAAGTCTGGTGTATTTACAGATTTGTATCTTGAGAATAGCATAAACAGCGATTTTTTACTCTTAGACTCATATTTTGTAACAAGTCTTTCCTCCCACTCTCTCTGCTCTTTGTGTTTTTTTCTTTGGAAATACCCATTGGAAATGGCCTTTTGAGTGCTGCAGAAATGGAAAAGTGTGCCATTGTTCTATGGTAGTGAACAAGCATTTAGGAGGAATTGGAAATTTGTCTTCAGGGACACTAAATGTAATCTTGTTCCGACTCTTCCGTGGGCAGGCACATCTTCCACTAGACCAGGTTGCTCCAAGCCCCTGGTCTTGAATCTGCATCCACTGGAGATAAAGGTGCAGGTTTTTTCCATGGTGAATGGAGCTAAGAGGAATAATCGGTGTTAATTAGTCAGTGTTAAAGACAACACTGATATCTGGAGAAATCAGCTAAATCAGGAATTCTTTGTGTTAATGGAGAGCAGTGTGTGTTGTGGGATCACAGTGTCATCAATAAACGGATGTGTGTAGAGGCTGGGACCCAGAGCATCCCTTATTCCTGGTGTGAAAGTCCAGCCTCCCACCTGGAACTGCTCCTGGGGGTGTATCCCACACAGCTCCTGCCAGTAGTGTCTCCAGGTCTGGAGCTGTTCCTCGCCGAAAGTGAGGTCAGGCCCTGGCACAGCTGCCTGGAGCCCCGGAGGGATTTAAAAGACCTGTAGATGTGGCACTTGGGAACATGGTTTAATGGTGGAAGTGGCAATGCTTTCCTTGCTTTTTACACCTGCTTTTTTACTGCTTTTGACCCTCACTGGCATTGGTAAAGTATGTTTTTACTGTAGACACGTTAAGGGAAGTGTAAGGCAGCTGAAGGTGGTTTTTCAAGCCTGACTTTTTATGGGATGTTAGGCATAGAATCTAGAAACCTTCCTCCTAATGTTGCTTAATTTCTTTTTTTCTGCCATCCTGGTTTGTGAGTGACTAAGAGCAGGCATTTGTTGGTTGTTAATTACCCCAGCATCCCTGCAAAAGCACTGGCAAGCTGGGTGTGAAAGGGGGTGTGTGTGTCACGCCCTCCTCCAGCTGTGGGAGAGCCAGCTTCTGATGAAACTGCTGCTTGGGAAGGGTTTTTGCTTGACTAACCAATCTCATAATGGGGTTTGTTAATTGTGCTGAGTGTTTGTGGTGAACAAACTTTATTAAGGAGGGTCACAGATAAAAAATAAATGGGTTCTAGGTACTTTTGGCTGTTTTTAAGGAGGAAGTGTTGCCTCGGATGCAGAGTGAGTTAAGATCTGAGTGCAGGTTGTGGTCCAAGATGATGGGCACCACACATCTTACCCTTTCATGGGCCTGGATAAATCCTGGATCCCATTAATACAGATAATTATCCTAAAAGGCAGGTTCCAAGAGGGTGATGCCAGACTTTTCAGTGGTGCCCAGTACCAGGATGAGGAGCAATAGCCATAACCTAAACCATGGGAAGTTTCACATCAACGCGAGAAAGAACTTCTTTACGTTGAGGGTGGGAACAGGCTGCTCCAGGGAGGCTGGGGAGTCTCCCTCTCTGGAGCCTTTCCAACCTCACCTGGATGTGGTTCTGTTTCACTTTCACTTGCTCTAGGTAACCCTGCCTGGGCAGGGGCTTGGACTGGATGACCTCCAGAGGACAATCCCGTGCTTCTGGCTTGCTGATGCTGCTGGCAGGGAAGCGTGAGGTGCATCCCTTTCCCGAGAGGAGGTGGCGGAGGCAATCCGGGAGCGCTCTGCTGCCGCTCCCGGCCGGGCGGGGTCCATTCCGGCGCTTGTTTGCTGCCGGCTGGCGCGGCCGGGCCCCGCCGCTCCGCTGCGCGCTGCCCGCCCCGGGGC
>VWYI01007097.1:35705-76207 GCA_013399455.1 Anthoscopus minutus | reverse complement strand
GACGCTGTAAACAATGAGCTCGGAAGCGGCTGCTGCAGCTCACATGCCGTGAAGACCAGAGCCAGGCTCCGCGGGAGGAGGATGCGTGCGTGGATGTGAGCCGTCCCTCGGCGCCTCTCTGGGATGCCGCTGCCATGGACGCCGGCCGCCGGCGGGGAGCGCAGCAGGAGCCCAGCCTGACCCCGCCGCAGAGCGGGATGTGATATCGGAGCATTTTTTTAAAAATTACTATTATATTTATTTCATTATTTTTTAAACCGGGTTGCAGTGGTTTGTGGCTCTGCGTTTCCAGCCACCCGTGTTTCTCCATCCACCCATCCATCCATCTCGCCACCGATGCCTGCGGTGGCCGCCGCTGCCTGAAGGGCAGAGCCATCATGTACCTCCTGGACAGCAGCGAGCCGCCGGCCGCCGCCGCCTCCTCCCCGGAGAGGATGCAGCGAGGCACCCCGCAGAGGAAGACCGTGTACCGCATCTCCGTGACCATGGTGAAGAAGGAGCTGCTGGGGCCGAAGAGCGGCCGCGCCGGCCCCGAGCTGCCCCGGCGCGGGCGGAGCCGCCCGCCGGGCTCCTCCAGCCTCACCAGGACCGGGCTGCTGCTGCTGGAGGAAGAGGAGGGCGAGGAGGAAGGCGAGGAGCGGGACAGGGTCCCCAGCCCCTGCGGCTTCCGCACCTTCAGGACGCTGAGCACGGGGCAGCTGGAGCTGGGCCGCCTCAAGGTGCCGCGGAGAGCGGGNGCGGCACAGCAGCTCGGGGTGCCTGCCCGGACCACCGCCGCCCTCGCCGCCCGCCGCGCTGCCCGCAGAGCCCCCCGAGAAGCGCAACACGCTGGACGTGGGCGAGGTGCTGAGCCAGGCGGACCCGCTGTCCCGGCTGGAGCGCTGGGAGCGCAGTAAGAGCAAGAACCGGACCCTGGATAACAGCGACCTGCAGCGGCTCTCGGAGCGGCTGGGCCGGGAGGGCCCCGCCGCCGGCACCGAGCACCGGCTCTTGCGCTTCTTCAGCGGCATCTTCGCCCGCAGGGACGGCCCTGCCGCCCTCTTCGGCAGCCCCCATGGACGCTCCCCCCGCAGCAGCTTCTCCAGATCCAGGGCTTATTTTAGCAGCCTCAGGAGAGCCGCAGTGGACATGCAGTCCAGCTCCGAGAGCATCAATGGTTCCCCTCATAAAGGTGCCCGTCCTTGTCTCATCTGGGTGGCACAGCATTGGTGCTGGGACGGGTGCAGTTAAGGGGCTGTTAAGTGGAGGAGAGGGAGATGCTGTACTGGGATACATCAGGGTGAAGAAGCCCTGGCACAATGTGCCCAGTAAAGCTGTGGCAGCCCCATCCCTGGAAGTGCCCAAAGCCAGGTTGGATGGAGCTTGGAGGAGCCCCTGGGGTAGTGGAAGGTGTCCCAGCCCATGGCAGGGGGGTGGAAGGAGATAGTGTCTAAGGTCCCTCCTGATCCAAATCATTCCATGATTCCATGGATACAGTGTGCTTTTAAGGACATGGTAGTGCAGCTCTGCAGAGTGCAGGTCAGACTGTGTGTTGTCCTGAACCAGAAAATCCCTCTCTGGGNGCCTCAAGGTGCCGCGGAGAGCGGGGCCGCCCGTGGCCGGGGCGCCGCGGGGCAGCGCCAGACCCGGAGAAGCCGCGGCGGCTACCGCCGCCGCATCCCCGCCCGGGGAGGACGGAGACAAGGACGAGGGGCCCGAAGAGCCCGTCCCGGGGGACAAGGGCCACAGCCCGCGGCGGCAGCCGGGGCTGCTGCGGCGGAGCTTCAGCTTCAGGCACTGGAGCGGCGGCGGCGCGGAGCTGGCCCGGGTCCGGCGGCACAGCAGCTCGGGGTGCCTGCCCGGACCACCGCCGCCCTCGCCGCCCGCCGCGCTGCCCGCAGAGCCCCCCGAGAAGCGCAACACGCTGGACGTGGGCGAGGTGCTGAGCCAGGCGGACCCGCTGTCCCGGCTGGAGCGCTGGGAGCGCAGTAAGAGCAAGAACCGGACCCTGGATAACAGCGACCTGCAGCGGCTCTCGGAGCGGCTGGGCCGGGAGGGCCCCGCCGCCGGCACCGAGCACCGGCTCTTGCGCTTCTTCAGCGGCATCTTCGCCCGCAGGGACGGCCCTGCCGCCCTCTTCGGCAGCCCCCATGGACGCTCCCCCCGCAGCAGCTTCTCCAGATCCAGGGCTTATTTTAGCAGCCTCAGGAGAGCCGCAGTGGACATGCAGTCCAGCTCCGAGAGCATCAATGGTTCCCCTCATAAAGGTGCCCGTCCTTGTCTCATCTGGGTGGCACAGCATTGGTGCTGGGACGGGTGCAGTTAAGGGGCTGTTAAGTGGAGGAGAGGGAGATGCTGTACTGGGATACATCAGGGTGAAGAAGCCCTGGCACAATGTGCCCAGTAAAGCTGTGGCAGCCCCATCCCTGGAAGTGCCCAAAGCCAGGTTGGATGGAGCTTGGAGGAGCCCCTGGGGTAGTGGAAGGTGTCCCAGCCCATGGCAGGGGGGTGGAAGGAGATAGTGTCTAAGGTCCCTCCTGATCCAAATCATTCCATGATTCCATGGATACAGTGTGCTTTTAAGGACATGGTAGTGCAGCTCTGCAGAGTGCAGGTCAGACTGTGTGTTGTCCTGAACCAGAAAAGCCCTCTCTGGGGTGACTGGTTGTGCATTGTAGGACAGCTGAGTGAGGCATGTGTTGCTCGTTTAATTATGGAATAGAAGCTGAACTGGAGTGCTGCTGTATATAGGTCACTGGGTGGCCCAGTGTTGCATAGTGCTGGGACTTTCTCCTTTTGGAAAGACTTCTGTAATCTGAAAGATGGGTTGTGTTGGCTAGAAATAGGCACTGCTGGATAAGTGAGCAAATACTGGTGTAAATGTCATAAATCCTAAACGTTAATTGTAATAAAAGAGCTTGGAACTGAGTTTGTGAGAAACACAGTACAGACTCAGGAACTGCACTGTGAATTATTTTATTATTATAGTAATTTTATATAGCTGCATACAAATTAGCCAGAGCATGTCTAGTCTAGGTGGAAATTAGACAGGGAATTCTGGAGGTTTGTGAATCCCTCAGTTACAAGAGAAACTTGTAGAAGAACCTTACTGTGGGACGGAGGTACCTTACTGTGGGGTGGCAGGGAAGAGCTGACGAGCTGCTTTCTGTGAGGATCTGGAAGGATCCCGGTATCGTTGGCTGGGACATGTCAAACCAGAAATGCTGGTTGTACTTCACCACTGTGAGATGGTGTGCTTCACCACTTTCTTCTGGCTGTGTTTTCAGATCTTTGTTAAGTATCTGTGATGAAACATTTAGCCAGCAATTATAGTCGCCTTTGAGCACAAAGTGCTTATCAGGTGGCAAATGATCTCTGAGTTGCTGCTTTTCTGAAAATACAGTTCTCAATTAGATTAAGCTTTCATAAAGGCCCAGGTACAGCAGAGGATGGTGTGCAGTTGCGCCCAGGTGGTTTACTGGGGAAAGCAACAACCAGCTGCCAGCCCCTCATGGATCCAGAGCTCCTGCTGCGAAGGGAACATGCCCAGAGTTTGAGGCAGGAGGAGCACAGCCAAATATTTAGACCTAGTAACTGAGGCCTGTAAGGTTTTACTGATGTAGAGGCATTCATGTGGGCTTACAATAATCTTGACGGAAATTGTGGTCTGACCTTGGTTAAAGTTCAAGGTAACTACAACAGAGAATTACTTCATTCAGCTCTTCATGCCTGTCCTGTGCCAACACACTCCAACTCTTGCTCTGTTTCATCTGCACGTGGCCGTGTACTGGGAGCGCAGTCCTCCCAGCCTGGGAGGAGACTTCAGTTAATCCATAGCTCTTGGTACACTGCACTGAGATATTCCAGAGGGGTTCCTTCCGTGTGTGCCACTACCAGATTTGTCTGGTGCAATGAAGCCTTGAGGCTTGTTCTCCCGAAAATGTGTCCCTGTGTCCCAGCGATGCGGCTGCAGTAGACAGGAGTGTGGCAGGCTTTTGCTGTGTGTTAGTAGGCCTGGTGTGCTCTACTCCCTTCCTTTTTTCCATAAAACTGCAGCTTGGGAAAAAAGCTTGTGCACAGAAATTAGAAATCCATTGGCAACATCAGATAGCTGAACTTGAACTAATTTGTCTTTAATTTCTCCTACTATATGTTAAGAAAAGTGTTTAATTAGATATTACAATTAGCATGCCAAATATAGTATTTTAAGGTTGGAACAAGGTGCTGTTCAGCCAGAACTTGTCTTTGCTTCTTTTAGTTGCTGTGGAGTTGGTGTGCTCTTGACAGTCCTGTGAACAGATTCTGGAGTAATTGCAGATACACAGGTGGAACCTTAATTTCAGTGTGAGTTTTGTTCCCTGGAAACATGAAGAAATTCTTTATTCAGAGGGTGGAGAGGCCCTGTCACAGGCTGCCCAGAGCAGCTGTGACTGCCCTTGGATCCCTTGAAGTGTCCAAGGCCAGGTTGGATGGGGCTTGGAGAACCTGGGATAGTGGAAGGTGTCCCTGCCAATGGCAGGGGTGGAATGAGATGCGCTTAAAGGTCCCTCCCAACCCAAACCAGGCTATAATTTAATTTTATGATTCTACACTTGTTTTCCTCATGGCCTTGGTATTCTCTGTGTTTGATGCTGTGCATGAATTGATTTTGTACTTGCAACAAAAATCCTGCCCAGGGTCTTAAGAAAAAGTAGAAGTTTTAAAAAATGTAGCTTGTTGGAATTTTTAGCTTCAAATATTCATCCAGGTACTGCAGTATCTGCTTGGATGATATTTCATGAAAATAGATACCTTTCTTTGCCTACCACGATCAGGTATAACATAGTTTTGAACAAATTTTTAAGCAGAAGAGTCAACTTGTTTTTGATGCTACTGAGTCTGACTTTAGGTAGTGAAGTGGGGAAAGGTTGATTTTTGGCAGCAGTCAGACTCTAAACTCTCAGTAGTTATTCATGCTGTCACTAAACAGCCCTTGAACATCAGGCCTTTACCTTTTCTGCCTGAAAACCCCATTTGCTGTAATACTGTTGGCCTCAAATCCTATGCAAGTAACAATTCCCAAAACTTGCAAGGGGAAGGAGGGGATCCATTTATTTGAAGAAAGATTTTCTGTACACATAACCACTGTTCCCAAAGGCAGAAAGAGAAACTTCCATAAACTTCAAGCCAGAGAAGTTATTTTTGCCTTAAACCATTTAGAAGAAGTCATTAAAGGGAATGTCATTCCTCATCTAAACTTTTTTCTCCTTGAAGTTTTCATTATTCTTTCCTCAAGAGAGGAACTCTTGCTGCTCTGGAAGAAGAGGAGGAGGATGCCTCTGAGGCTGAGGGCATGGGGGCTGTTGTTAAAATAGGGTTTTTTCAGTGGTTCTCACTTGTTGCTTTTATTTTGAGATAAGTTTGTTTGAATAACCTCTTTTTAGGATATAGTAGACAGATTTGGGTATCAAAATTATTGACTATCAAAAAGAGTGTTATTATAATATCGTAAACTGTTCTTTTGAGGTTTTTCCCCTGAGGTTTTAGAGGAGTTAGTCTTAAGCTCTTATCTCAAATTCTCTGCAGATTAGAGTCATGGGAAGCAGGGGAAAGCTGCTGAGTGATCTCTGTTGGAGGTCTCCAGCCTTTTCCTTACAAAGCTTCACTTGAGGTAATTCTTGGTAGCTCTGTGTCATTTCCTTGCTCCCCTGGTCACTGCTGTGCTGTGCTGTGGGCATTCCCAGTGCAGCCCAGTATGCCTGATGTGCTCTCGTATGGATGAGTGGGCAGAGATCTGGAGCACATGGGGTTTGAGCAGGAACATGCAAATGCCCTGGAACTGGTCCTGTGTGGCTCCCAGGGTCGTAGCTTCAAGTTTTTGGTGCTGAGCTGACGTAAGCATAATCTTTTTCAGCGCTGGTTTCATGGGCTAAAAGCCTTCTAGGACTCTTTCAGCTGTTTCAGTTCTTGTGAGTGTTGTCTAGAGGTTGTTATGAAAATAAAACACAGTAGATAAATAGATTGCAGTTGGGGTCAAGCATTTTCAAGCATTGTCTTAAGAGAGTTTTTTATTATTATTTATTGGGTAGGTTTTGTGTCAAGCAAAATGAATGCCAGCTGCACTGATAGAGCCAGGTGATTAAGAACTGAACTGGTATTAAGGTCACTGGCTGAATTAGAGAATGAGACGGATTAATGTTTACACAATATTGAAGTATGTGCCAGCTGCTAGCAGCTGTGGTCTTTGTTTTTCTCTTAAAATTGAAAGGAAATGTAGAATTTTAATGCCTCTCTGGTATAAACATGACAGTTAAATGCCTAATGGCAGTAATGGGTGATCTTAGGACAGATCACTGAATACTTCTGTGAAGTGTTATGCAGGCATTCATCTCCATTCCCTCCCAAACCAAGCTCTGTAAATTGAATTAGTATTCTGTTGTTTTTCCAGAGATCTTCCTGTTCCTTGGTTTACCACTCCAGGTAATGATGTGTTTATCTAATGAAGCTCATGCAGATGACCAAAGCACAGTCTGCACAAGGAAAAGAAACATTCAGAACATGATATTCCTTTTCCTTTCACCCTAATTCTTTGCCTTGAATCTGAAGCTGCTCAGTGTGATGAGAAGCCAAGTGCCCCATCCTGCCCTTGAGTCACAACAAGCCCTGCAGCTGCAGGCTCAGGGAAGAGTGGCTGGAAAGGATCCCTAAGGAAAGGACCTGGAGGTGCTGGTCAGCGGCAGCTGAAAATGGGCCCAGGTGGGCAAGAGGCCAGTGGCCCCTGGGCTGTGCCAGCCATGGTGTGACACAGCCCCAGGGCTGGCCCTACTGAGGCCCCTTCAGGGCTGTGTCCAGCTCTGGGCCTTCCAGCTGGAGGAACGCCGAGGGGCTGGAGCGTGTCCAGGGCAGGGAATGGCGCTGGGGAAGAGCTGGAGCCCCAGGAGGGGCTGAGGGAGCTGGGAAAGGGGCTTAGCCTGGAGAAAAGGAGGCTCAGGGGGGCCCTTCTGGCTCTGCACAACTCCTGACAGGAGGGGCCAGCCAGGGGGTTTGGGCTCTGCTCCCAGGGAGCAGGGGCAGGAGGAGATGGAACGGCCTCAGGCTGGGCCAGGGGAGGCTCAGGATGGGCACCAGCAGGAATTTCTCCATGGAAAGGGCCTTGGAAGGGACTGCCCAGGGAGGTGTTGGGAGTCTCTATCTCTGGAGGTGTCCAAGGAAGGCCTGGATGTGGCACTCAGTGCTCTGGGCTGCTGACAAGGTGGGATCAGTCACTGGTTCAGCTCAATGGCCTTAGAGCTTTTCCAACTTAAATAAGTCTGTGATTCTGTGGAACATAGGGTTCCTGTGGAACTCTTTGCTTATCCTTGTGAGTCTGCAGTGATTGATTTTTAAGAAGTGGGGGTCTGTATGTGAGATGGCAGATGAACTTTTTCCTGAGACCAGAGGAGAGTTTTAAGTTTCTCATGGTCGCTGCATGACTCGACTGCAATTCTTTACTGGACATAATGGTCACTTTCCCCTGCAAAATGAAATCACTGGTACCAGATGCTGAACCCTTACTCCTTCTAGTGAAGCAGCCAGAACCTGCCACCACTCCCATTTCACAAAATAGAATTTCAAAGCAGTGTAAGTTCATTAGCAAGGCTGAATCCAGGTCTTGGATTCCTAGATCACCACTGAAGAACCACTTGGGTGTATTTAAACAAGCAGTTTGGTGCTCTGCTGCAGAGCAGAGCTATTTTGATCATACAGAGCTGATGATCAGCAGTACTTGAATACTGACTGCCCAAGTACAACTCTCCAGTTACCAAATAATTCGTGTAAAAGGATGGCATGTACTGGAGTTTTCTTTGGCATGGCCATAATCTCAGGAGTTGGTGTTTGGAAAGCAGGGAACAAATGTTTAAATGCCTGAATATTCCTTTTCAGTTCGGACTGCATAGGATTTAACAAGAAATCATTAATGCAGACTGTTAATGTGCTGGTGTTACTTTTGATAAGTGGTGTTGGGATTTCCCCATGGCAACTACAGTAAACACACAGCGAGAAGCACTTTCTGCCAAAACCCACAGAATGGCTTTTTTCATGTGTGAGAAAGAAATGTCAGTATATTGAACCCGTGAAACTATCATCTATTTTGTTCATGAAAAGCATCCAGCATAAAGCTATTATCTTGATGGGAGTTGAAAACGGGGCGTTTGATGATTTTGATGGTTCAGGCTGGTACATAATGACAGTGTGTGACAACTACTTGTGCTTTATTGACAAAATAATACCAAATGTTTCCTTAAAGCAAAGCAGGCGGCAAATGCCAGCGAGAGAATAAGCAAACAGTGCTCTGTAGCTTTTTGCAATCTTTTTTTGATCATCACGGACGACAGTAATGGTCATCCTTGTTATTTATTGAGGTTCCCTTTGGGAGTGAAAAGGGAAGCAAGGCAGAGAGACCTGCAGTGCAGCTGTTGGGCTGCAGGAGCAGCTGTAAGGGGTTTGGAACAGGCAGGGACTCAGGGCAATGTGTTTGTCATGAGGGTCACTTGGTCAATAGGTCGCATTTGGAGGGATGTTTGTGGAGTGGGTTCACTTAAGTCATCATTTAACCTCATGCTTGGTACTTGTTCTCGAGTTTTGGGTTCCATGGAGGCTGCCCAGATGAAGATGTAAAGGTCACTTGTCTGAAGTGATAACCCAGAGTAAATCTCTCTGTGTATTGAGATGTTACAGCAAGGACTTTATGAGTAGCCCCGTAGGATCTGGCTGTAATGTCAGTGCAGTCTCTGGAATTTACGAGGGAGGCACATCTGTATTTCCCGGCTGTAAATGTTCCACGTGGGTAGTACTCAAAGTCTGTCTCCTTGCTTTGAGAAATGCTTCCTCTATATTGCCTGACACCCATTATTTGTACCTTTATTTTCACTAGTTTATAGATAGAGAGAGGTATTGAATTAAAGATTCAGCAATGTCAGTTCTGGTTACATCAAGCAACTTTGACTTTTAAATGAATTACTGATGTGTCTCAACTCCTGAGGAAGTTCATTTCAGCCTTGAAAGCACTTAATAAGAAATAAATTTGAAGTTTCTTTGGAAAATCCCAGTGTTAGTAAAGGGTTCTTTTTCTTTCCAGCTCCCACTTTGTGAATGAAGCCTCCCAGCAGATCTTTCCTACTTGGAAGGATTAGATGCTGATGTTTTGGTACTTAGATAGGAAGGGGAGCTCAAATACTGTGCTGAGTGCTGCCAGCTCCTGGTGCTTCCAAGTGATTTATAATCCCTCTTTGTTTGCATGTGTTTGTCAGTCAGTTTGTCTGGCTCCTTTGATAGAGAATCTGGATTCCTGAAAATGCTGGTTTAGGACTTGCTGTGTATATACATATACATGTGTGGGGTTTGATAGGAGGGTTCTGCATCACCAATGCAAGTTTTTTCCCTCTTATTGCCGTGCAAACAGTTGCTTAACAGCAGTGCCAATGGATTAAACATAAGGGAAAACTGTTGAAAAAGTGTGTGCTGAACCACTCAGTGCAGTTATATTTGATTTGATTTGGGGACGTGTAAGGCATTTATGGAGCTGCCTCCCTCCTTAGTTTCTCTTCTGCTTCTGTGCGTGCAGAAGTTATTTGGGTGCTAAAAGCACAATATTTCATCTTAATGAGAACTGTTTGTTCTCACTACTAAGTGGCACTTCTTTTCTGAGTGAAAAGAACTGAAAAATCAGTAGTAGGCCTTAATCCTGCTAGAGATGCTCTTATGAGCATTGCTGCAAAAGTGATGCTTTACCTCCTCCCAAAACCAAGGGCTCCCAAGCCCCAAAGCCTTCTTTGGGATGAATGTCAGAATGACAGAGTGCCTGAAACCTCTCCTGCTCTTCCAGGGCTCATGTTGCATTTGTATCCGGGGTAAAATGCCTGGGAAACTGGGATGTTGACCCAACTGTTCCTTATGCAACATCTTAATTCAGATGCTCCTCTGTTCAGTGATACAGAAATATTTATGTTGGCAAGGCAACAGCTTTTATGTCTTGACCTCTGTGTCCTGTGGGGAAAAAACCCATTTTGTGCTCGTGGAGGATACAAGGTTTAACTTTTCTCCAGTCATAATTACTGAAGCTGTTAAAATTGACGGTGGGTTGCTCTTCACAACTTTCAGGGGGTTGTGTTCTGGCCTTGGAGAGAAATTAAACTTTTGTCTTATGTAAACCTGCTTGAATTGAAAAATCACCTGTTTTGCCTCATCCTTGGCTTCAAGTTGTTGGCTTCCTTGCTCAGGCTGCTCTTCCTCACAGTCCAGGATGGCAAATCCTTGCTGGCTGTCACTGGTGCCCCTCTCATATTGTGTCCTCTTGCCCCCTCCTCTTGAGAAGCCCATCCCATTCCACCCCTGCCATGTGCAGGACAGCTGCCACTGTCCCAGGTTGCTCCAAGCCCTGTCCACCCTGGCTTTGGACACTTCCAGGGATCCAGGGACAGCCACAGCTTCTCTGGGCAACCTGTGCAGGGCCTTTACACCCTCTGAATAAAGAATTTCTTCCCAATATCTAATCTAAATCTTTCTTCTTCTACTTTAAAACAGTTCCCCCTTGACCTGTTACTTTCTGACCTTGTAAGAAGTTACTCAAAGTCAGGTTTCCCCAGAGCCTTCTTACATCCTGACTTGTTAAATTTGTCAATGAAGTGTTTGTTTTAATAAGAAGATGCTAATTTCTGCCCAAATCTTTGATTTTGTGCTGTTGGCCAGGAATTTGCTCAAATTTCCAGCATGGTGTTGTTGGGGAGCCTTTTGTTATTCAAGAGTTAACTAGAGGTATTTTTAATTCAATGCAAGGTTGTTTCACAAGGGTCAACACTAAATGACTCTTAATGAAAAAAGATGTTTTAAAAGCAATGTTCAAATGTCTCTGGGAGCGAAGGACCCCTTTCAGCTCCTGTTTGCAGTGCACTGTCTCTGTGGGGTCACCTGGGTGTTAGTGAAATGCACCTGAATGCAAGCAGTTCTGGCCAAAATACATTATTTTTGTATCTGATTCTAATCTCTCAAAAATATCTTAGCATGTCTTAAGTCTTCAAAATTCCCAGCTGTTTCTGAGTTAGCTGGAAAATCACTGCGTAGGGCTGATGATGGTATTTATATTTAGCTTCTGGATGAGGTGGGCATGGGGCCTTCAAGGAGGGGAACTGAAGTTCTCAGAAAAAAATTCTTTTCGGTTTAGATATCTGCAGAGCTTCCCAGGTGACTCAGGGTGAGGTTATTTGAGAATGACAGGCTCTGAAAAGAGCTGGTTGGGATCAGATAAGAGAGATGTGTGTTTATGTATAAAGATGTGTAAACAGCTTGATTATTTCTGTATGTATGCACCAGTGGCATGGAAATGCTGGGAGTCTGTTTGGCTGCCTTGAAAACTTGTGGGAATGCTTCCCTTTTGGCCGTTCTTATCTCTTGGTCTTGTGAACACACAGGGTGGAGAGTGAAAAGCAAAATCGTGCAATTGGTTTGCTTTATGTTCGGACTTAAACACTCCTGAGATTATTGTTACATTTTACTACAGCCACCTGCTTTACCTCCTCACTCCTGGGGCTGAGGAGGCCCTGCAGAACCTCAGGTGTGTCTTCTGTCTGCTGTCTGCCAGTGAATCACCTGCTAATGCAGGTGACCTCCAGCCTTTTGAACTGACTCTATTTTTAACCTAAAGCAGGGAGGAGAATTCATGCTAAGTAGAGGCTGTTCAGACAGCACTGCAGTCATCTAAAGACTTGCTGTTGCTCTAACTGCCATCTTCCTTCAGGAAACAGAGCTGATAGTGTGGAAGAACTTGCTCTGAAAAATACTTTGAGAGATAACCAAATTAAAACAAATGTAATTTGTGTGTATATATATATACATATATATACATATATGTATATGCTTAGTCATGGAATCTGAAAGTTTTTCAGTTCAGTTGTGCCTGTAGAAGAGAAACATAATGGCTGCTATTTTATATGAAAGCTGTAAAATTTTGTTTTCCAGTTTGGCAAATGGTTTTGATCAGTTTAACTCTGATTAAGATATCACAGTCCTGGGAAGACATGCTGTTTCTGTCCTGAGGTGGTTGTGCAGTGCTGCCTTGCTCTGCTTCTGTGCATTTCTGCCAAAATGGCCAAGTTATACTAAAGTGGTGAAGGTAAAAATCAAGATGAGACCTTTCCATGAGCTCTACCAGTCCGTGTGAGACCAGTTCATAACCCCAGATGCCCTTCCCAGTCTCACAGCTTAGTGGCAGAAACAAATAATCTTCCCTTGAAGGATGGTGGGGATTAAAGTGCAGGTCAGTGATTGTCCTTTGGCTGTAGCACGTCTCTCAGCATGGGTCATTCACCTGCTTCTTGATGTTCATTGAGGCTCCTTGCACCTGGAGCATTCCTGATCCAGGTCCTCCTGTAGATGAGCAAGGATGTCAGTACCACTCACTTCTTTTTCCCAGATTCTCCCACCTAAATCTCAGTCAGAGCAGCACCATGATTTGTATTATCCTTTGTTTAAGGAGGGAACCTTTCTGTTGGGTGGCTTTTACTGACAGTTTCCATCTGATCCGTTTGGAACCCAAACACTCTCTGATTTGGGATGGTGAAATACCAGTGCTTGATTTTGAGTGACCTTTGTGTCCCTTCTGAGTGAAGTCTGAGGGTCTGCAAGGAAGCATCTCAGAAGTAGGACTTTGCTGGGAGTGCTTTAGTAGGGGGAACAGAAAGCTACATTTAAAGTAGAAGACTCCAGAACAAAGTGTGATTTATTTGCTGTATTAATTACAGGTTTTTCCTAGGTAGCTGTTGAATGATGCTATATTAACTCCTTCCTATAATTAGATTCCTTTTGCCATTAAAATGGAAGTTATAATTTCCTTGTGGATTATGGATTGTAGTCCCACATGATGTATTTCACACTGTACCATAGAAACATCGGTATGAAATCACTGTAGGCCCTCAGTGTGCTTGTGGGCTTTCACCTGGGAATCCTTTCATTCAGGTGGCTTGGAAAAGAAATGAGCACACTCAATGAGAGCGCTGAAGGAAATTATTTTTGGAGTCTCTCCTGGAGTTTCTTTGGCAGGAGCACGGGCCAAGAGTGTCAAGGTTGGCTGCAGTAACCAGGCAGATGTGTTAAGGTAAAGCTCCTCTTCTTTATGCTTACAGGGTATGTTCCTGTCACAGTTTCCCTTAACCTCTACCCTCGCAAAGTATGTCAGGAATTGACTGATAACAAATCCCTTTCCATCCCCAAATAAAGAAAAAATTGAATGTGATCCAAGCGTGCCTGCTCTGGTTTGTATTTTTAGGGCCCCCAGGTTGAGAATCAGCTGTGTCAGTGTGATGTTGTCCATAATAAAATAAAATAGTGGGGACAGAGTATGGAGACAGGTTGTTGTTGCTTGGAAGAGCTGATGGAAAACCAGTTTGGTATTGGGGGCTTGACAGCATTTAGTGGGTGATGGAGCTGGTTATGATTTATAAAATGTGTGTGACCCTGTTTCCACAAGGACTTCATACAGCTTCAGCTGTAGCTGGCTGCCAGGTCAGTGCCCTGTCCCCAGATACCCCACTGCAGGGGTCAGCTGGTGTCTTCTGCAATAGCTCTGAGTGTCTCTAAGTCCATGCTGGGTTTTCCAGCCCTGCCTGTGTCCAGCCCCCTTCACCGGCCCACCTGCAGCTTCCACTGCTGCCCTTGAGGGGTAAAACCAGAGGCATTTTGCTGTTCCTTCCCCTCTGCAGGAGGGAGCTGAGTTACCCAGCCAGGCTCAAGTGAGCTCTGCAAATCTGGGACGGAAGATTCCCGCTCCCACTCTGTGTGTGCACCCTCTTACAGCAGGGTTATGTGGTTCACACTCTAATTCAAAAGCTAATTTCTTTCTGGACCCAATGTGAGTTCCTTTCCTGCAGAATTATCCTAGGAATGTGTCGCTGTAGTCATCACAAACACTGCTGGCCTTTACTTTTTGCATGTGCTGCCCCTGTCCCCCAGGGCTGGCAGCACCAGCGGTCCTCAGGGGAGGAGGAAGGAAGGGTTTTGTGCAGTAAAAACTGAACAAAAATCACAGCAAAAACATAAAACTTCTTTTTTCCCCTGCTAAGATTAATAAAAATAGATTTCTGTGCACTTTTTCAGTCATTCAGATTATGAGTTTTGAGAAATACTTGACCAGCAAGGAGTGGGTGCTTAAGGAGCCTCATGTAATCTCCACAAAGGGCTTCCCAGATAAACCAAGGCTAAATTTTGGCTCACACCACTGTAGTTTAGCTTATCTTGTCAGCTCTTGTACCCTTTTCAGCTAGTCTCAGAAGAATTTTTTTTTCTTTATTCCCTTTTTTCAAAAGCATGGCATTTTTGGGGGGATTATATGTGATTTATTTACATATATAAATACATATGCATAATATAGATGTATAAATGCATATATGTAGTTTTTATATAATGTATACATCCATGTCAAATGAAGTCTGCTTGCAGTGCCTTTATTTCAGGCACAGTCCTATGCATATTTAATAATTTTATGGCTGTGGCTAAGCGGGTGAGCTGTGTGATAGAGTTTGGAGTCAGGCTGTGTCCTTGCTCTCTGGTCTGGGATTTTTTGAATAATAAAGGCAGTTGTGTTAAACTCCAGCTCGTGAAATCACTTAAAATGAATTTTGCCACCTTTATTTCTTCATGTTTGTTTAGTGAAATATGCACCCAGCAGGCCAAACCTAGGAAAAAGTGATTGCAGAACCAATAAAATCAGCTGGGTGTTGAAATAAGCAGTTTTGCAGCATTCTCACTTGTATTTTTTCCTTCATTTCAATGTCATGTTTTTTCCAGCGGATGACTTGTGCTTAAAACCTTGGATCTCAAAGTGGTTGTGAGGCTTTTTGTTGTTTTGTTGGGGGTTTTAAGGGCATTTTTAATGATTCCTTCACAGATTATGGGAGCATTTCCAGGACACTACAATTGGTACGTGAAGTGGGAGTCAGTTTGTGTAAATGCAGATTGATTTACAGCACAGCTTTTGAAGTCTTGAGTCTTTGATGTTCTGGTCACCTGAATTTTCAGGAAGGAATGCAGCATTTTAATTCCTAGAGCAGATTTTTGAGCTGGAAACTATGGCTTTTACATTAAAGTGAAATTTAAGTATAGGATTTTCTTGGAAAATACCAATAAAGGTTGGGGGATCACTGCAAAACCCTAAAGTTCAAGTTTTCAATAGACTCTTGTGCTGTTAGTACCTTTTGTCCTTCTCTTCTGGAAATAATTTGGGACTTACTGAGAAGAACTTAAAACAGCCTTGAAATTGTTGTGAGGAGGAAACATCCTGTGCTGAAGCAGTTTTGAAAGAATGGCATCGCACTTCTTTATTATTGATGCTGTGTTTGGGGGCAGGCAGGGAATTGGTGTGGTTTGGGGCTCCTCATCTCAGGTTTAGGTGTTCCTCTCTTGATAAAGGATCTGCTTTTAGCTCTGAGAGCTCTCTCTCCCCAGTAGTTTTTGGCCTGGGTAGTGAGATTTATTTACTGGAGTGTTTAATGTGGATGTTTGTCCATAATGCCAGTGGATGTCATGTTTTGAGATAAATGACTGACTTTCTGAGGATCTGATTGACAAATGCTTCGTTATAGCTTTAAAATGGTTAATGCTCACTCTGTATCTGTGTTGGGGAGACACTGAGGTACAGGCTGTCAAATACAGTGTTGGTATTCAAAGTATTGGAAACTCATATTGCTTATTCTTTATGTAGAAAATCTCATAATTCCTCATCGGATACATCTTGGACATTTTATTTCCCAGATATCAGTTGGGTAAAGTCAGCTTTCCATTTCTTGTGCGGTGATTTCCAGTAGTTCCTGTTTGAAAGACAGCATATTTTCCTTTTTTTTTTTTTTTAACTATAAGGATGGTGGTGACATCTCTGTTTAATTTAAAAGATGAATGCCTAACTCTGAGGAGTTCAGCTGTCTGAAAACACCTTGAAAGTTACGTGAGGTCTTTTTCCTCCAGGTGAAAATGTTCCTTTGTTGAAAGTGTGAATTCTTGGGAAGGATGGAGGGGACAGTCTTTGTGATCCAGGGTATCTGCAGAGGTGGTCACACCTGAGGCCACTCAAGTGGCAGAGCAAAACCTTGTGAATAGGCATGTCATGGATATTTTAAGATGCAGTGCTGCAGCACTTGAGAGCAGCCAGAGGTTTTCAGGTCTCGGTGTCAGGTGCAGTCCTGAGCAAGGATTTAATTCAGAGGCACACTTTTCGGCCTGAAATCCATAGTGGGTTTTTTACTGCATCTATCTCAGGGTTTTCCTTCATATGAAGACTGGTCTGTACAGAGATTTCTTCTTCCAGTAATTCTTTGGGAACCCTCTGTGACTGCCTGTGTTTTTTTTAATGAGGAAAAACTCTTGTAATGCTTCCCTAGATAATTTTGTTCATTCTTCTTGTGTATTACAGTTCCTAAAGCAATTTAATAGGTAACATAGTTTGAAGTTTATTTTTTCTTTCTGCTGTAGCCTTGGTATAATTCACCATGATAATTGCTTTAGAGGTTTACAGATGACAAACAAGTCTGGTTCTAAGTACACACGTGGCTTAGCTACTTAGAATAAGGTTGGACTTGATCTTGGAGGTCTTTTCCATCCTGAATTTTCTGTGATTTTAACAGGGATGCAGACACTGTGCTGTATCCACGGTGCTAGGGATAGAGCAGGGCATGCTGATGATGCACAGCTGTAATGCTGACCAGGGTTAATGAAAATCACCTCACAAGAAGCACCTGGGCAGCGTTTCCTCCAAAGGAGGCAGCATTTAAGGAGCCTGGAGGCACCCCTTGAAGTAGGGCTGTAAGGGCTTCATGGAAGAGGGCAGTTTGAGCTGATCCAAAGTAATGATTTTAGTTGGTATTGTCCGCTGTCCAACTTTTTCATCAAAACAGTTGTTTTTTTCTATAAAATCAGTGGGCTTGTGTGCAGCCTTTGATTTTGTCACACCGCCTAGGAAGTTGATCCTGCTTAAAACTGCTATGAGCCTTTTCTTAGCTTCCTGTAAATCCTACCAGAGGGAAGGGCAGCAGGATGTGATCCTCCTGCTCTTTTAGGCTCCCTGATAAAGTGTGCTCCCAGTGAAATGGCCAGTCCTAAAATGATACATAAATATTTTGCGCTTGCTGTGGAGGCTGGTACTAAGGCAGATAAGATGAGCAAATTGTCCTGAGATACTTTTATGGTCTGAATAAGAGGAGAATGAGTTGGACAAGAGATTATCTGAAGTCTGTATTCTGTACCTTTTTCTTTGAATGCATGGGATGAGCGGAGCCTGGAGCAATCTGGTCTGGTGGGAGGTGTCCCTGCCCATGGCAGTAAATGGTTTTTTTAAGGTCCTTTTCAACCCAAACTATACTATGATCTTTAGTAACTGGAAGTTATGAAACTGGAAGTTATGTTTTTTCATAAATAAGTAGGAGCTGCTAGAACTGTTTACCCTGCTTTTATTTAATGATGAATATTCTGTTGCATGTCCAGGTGTATCTTGTCAGATCCCTCACTGTAGTGTCCTCATCTCCCTGAGTTGGTTATAATTTGCATAGCGTGGTGGAAATACCACATTTTAAAGGCTGATTAATATTTGTGTGAGTCAGCAGGGACATGAATGGTGGGTGGTTCTCAGCCCACCAGGAAATGCTTGCACAGCTAATAAAGGTGAGATGTTAATTGGAGCCAGCTGGTATGGATGGTATTACCTTTGCCTTATATTAAAGTGGTCCGGAGACCTGGATTTTAGGTGTTGGAGGTCACCCAAACCACTGTTATAAAATTAGTTGGGTTTTCTTGTTCCAAACCACTATTATAAAATGAGTTGGGTGTTTAGGATAAAAGCTGTTTTGTTTATCCATGAACATTGGAAAGACCTTAGAGTTTTGTGGAATGAAGAGATTTCACTGCTGGGATTGCTTTACCTCTGTATAGAAAGGTTTGTCCCTTCATTTTTTTTGCATATATGGGTAATAAGCACATCTACTTAATCTGAAGATTTCTGTTTAAAACCAGCTTTGGATTTCCCAAAACAGGCCACTCAGATCAGGAGGCACTTCACTTTTCCAGCTCTGCTTCCATCAGTTACAACTTGGTGCTAGTTTTCTAATCCTGGCATTAGATGTCTTGCGCAGTTAAGGGAAAAAAAATCTGGAATGCAATTGGAACAACCTTACAGCCATCATTTGGTACCAAGCTACAAGTGGAAACTTGTTGGCTTGTTAGAACAGTGAACTTGTGCTGGGAAAGTGAGATTCTCATATTCCATGCCTTTCAGAACAGTTTCCTAGAGCTAGATGAGGATAGTAAATTTGGAAATGCTAATTTTTCTTTTGGTTTCAAATCCATGCCTGTCACTGTTAAGTTCAGGCTTTTATCTTATAAATAGTATTATTTGTTGACAGTGTGACCTGCAGTATGGTAAAGCCCTATCACTGCTGTGAGTTACGTGGAAAGGTCAGCAAAGGCAATTAAAAATGTGCCAGAATTATTAAATAAGATATCTGTTGAAATTACCACGTCCCTTGAAGTATTCCAGACCAGGCTGGATGAGGCTTGGAGCAGCCTGCTCTAGTGGAAAGTGTCCCTGCCCATGGCAAGGGGTGAAATAAGATGATTCTGTGAGTCTCTTCCAACCCAAACCCTTCTGGGATCCTGTGGTTGCTGTCAAAATTCACTGGCTCCTCGAAAGGGAATGAAAACTTGGATGCTGGAGAAGAAATTCCAGTATTGTTGGGATTTAGTTTATGCAAATGTCTTGTGGCATTTCAAATAAATTTAAGGGGGGGGGAAGCCTTTCCTAGACAGGGCTTTTTATGCTGCTACAGGGGTAGCCAGGCTCTCGTTTCCTTGCACATCCTCCATAAAAATGCTGGAAGGACTGAGTGCTAAAAATACATCCTTAACCCCACAGCAGTGGTTTGTATTGGCCTTCCCGGAGGAACAAATCCCTTTAATTAGTAAGACAGTGAAGTTTATTTTGGGGTTTGCTTTGCTTTCATTCTGGGATGTGAACTCTTATGCACTGCAGCTTAAAAAAATACAGAAATGCTGTAGCTCTGCCGGGGTCTGCTCCAGCTGCTGGCGGCAGCTGCAGCCAGCTCCTCGTCCTCCTGCCTGCCTTTGCCTGGGAAAAAATAAATCCATTTCAACGGGGAGCAGGAGCCAGGAATTGTTTTGATCTGCCCCAGAAGCTGCCTTGATGTGCTAACCACATGTTGTCTGTGTGCATCTGATCCTAAGGACAGAGTTCCCCTGGCTCTGTGCGGGAGCAGCTTTTGGGAGCTCCATGAAAAGGGCAGAGCTGGTCCCTCTGGATTCTGGAAGTGTGCGTTCAGTGTCACGCGTTCTGCTGCTGCTTTTGGGGTGGTTTTTTGAGATTTGGAGACTGTGGCTGTTTGCTTTCTGTTTCCCTACTGTACTGCATTTTATTAAGGATTTAAGGCTGCACTTGATTGTGTTGTTTTCTTAAGAGCATGTGCTGGTGATGTTGCTGGAGTAGAGGCTGACGCCCTTGTTGGCTTTGAACTACATTTTAGATCTTTATATGGGTTTTTCGGAGCTCTTTTTTTTTTTCCTAACCATTAAAATAATTTTTCTTGATGAATTTCAGTGGGTGATGGGGTTGAGCTTACCTGAGGAAATGGCACAGAGGTGACAAAGAATATCAGTTGGTCCCCAGCTTTCCTTTCTCAGCTCATATGAAGGAAATAGGAGGTTGTAGGATTAGTGGGGAACAGAATTTGAAGGGAAAGTAATTCTTGAAGCGTTTGGGTAAAGGGGTTTAGCACGGACTTGGTTTACCACATGGTTTGCTAGAGCACATTATAGGTCAAGATGCAGCAAGAGGGCTTGTGCAAAAATAGCTCATTTTTTCTGAATTATCCTTTAATAGATCTCATTTGCATGTTGTAAAATAGCAAGTGTGAAATGCATTAGAGCCCGGACTTCAAGGACAGAGGTGTTTGGTCTCTTAGGTGAACAAAATTGGTTTCTGATTACTGGGCTCTGCATGGGCTCCTTTAAAGATATAATTTCTAGTGCAGTGCTTGGAGTTTAAAGTATGTGCCTGAGGTGATGGGAACCTGCTGAAGCTTGGAAAACACACTTGAGTTTCTTGGCTTCACCCAGGAAACACAAATAAGAGTGTAGCCAGAGGGCAGGATTTTTGCAAAGACCCACAGCAGTCTCATTCCCAGATGAGTGTGGTTTTTGTTTTTTAAAAAAGTCATATTACCAGTTCTGGCAAGGTAAAGATTCAGCTTTATAAGCCTCAAATGGAGAAGGATTAACGAATGGATTTTTGCAGTGGTTCTGTGTTTAGATTTCAGGCATTGCAATAATTCTTCAGCTGCTGTGGGTGCTGAATGCACGGGTGGAGTCTGAGGTGGGAGGGGAGGAGAAGCCAAAGGAATGATAGCGACTGGACCTTGGCATCCCAGTGGTTTTTCCTGACTTCTGGCTTCCTGCAAACCTGCAGCTTTAACTGCAAGGGAGAGCTGAAAGAGGCTTTGTATTACAGCCACTGAGTCTAAAGTTCATGTGAGAAATGTTTTGGGTTTCCAAAATAAATACTTTGTTCTTGCACAGGTCCCATATTTTCTGAAATGCCTGGTGGTAGCAGGTGCTTTTTAAATAGGAAGCTGTGGAAGGAAACTCTTTCCTAATGGAGCATTTAGTCACGTTATCTCTTGTTACTGTTTTTAAGCAGTTCTCAGGCAAAAGGTGCATGGCAGACCTGAGCCCTCCCCTTCTTGCTTGGCTTTCTGTCAGCTTCAGGATGCATCCCTAGCTTAGCTGTGCAGTGCTAAGTCCCAGATTTTTAGTGCTGGGTTAATGTTTTGGTTGCTTTACAGGCTCTTGGGCAGCAGGGTAATGAAATAGAGTAGGGGGGTATTAGCCTTATTGCAGGAAGATAAAAACTAAGTGGATATCTGAAGCACCTGAAGTGAGACTGCAGTGCTCAGGTGTGCTGCCAGGGCGGAGTTCCCAGGGGTTGGGAGACGGGGCAGGGAGAGCATCCAGGGCACCTTCCTGTGCTGGGAAGCTTTATGGGACCATCTCCTCACCCCATGAAGTCAGGGAGACGCTGTCATCCACACAGACCACGTGTTCTCCACCCCACTTTCCTGCTTTAGGTTCTCCATGTCGGCTCTTAGGAAATCAGCCTTTTTCTTGTAGTGGATCTCTGCACAGCTGAAACAAAATGGGCCCCCTCTGCAGTGTTTCCTTATTGCTGTAAGGAAGGCTTTTGCACTGGTTCTAGCTCAGCATTAATTCCCTTTGAGACCATGCCTTGGATTGCACTGACTTTTTTCTTTTTTTTGACATTTGACAAAAGCTTTGTTTAAACATGTTAGATGTGCATCAGGCTAATAAATATAAACCCTGTCAGATTATTTCTGCTGGGCTGTTCTCTGGAGAACAGTGTCTCATTTGTGTATTTTCCACTAATCATCTCCGAATCTTGCATGGATGATATCAAGCTAGGGAAAGTGGATTTAGGATTACATATGGTACAGTCAGGGAAAAAGAGCCTTTGTTTTGACAACCAGCATAGCAATCTGGGAGACATGACTCCAGTTCTAAAAAATGTTTTCAGAAATGTGTTGCATAAACAAGTCATCATTTCCCTGGTGGAGAGGGGAAATGTTTTTCTAGATGTAGCTCTGTACAAACCTTCTGGATCTATTTTCCATAGCCTTGGTTAAAAGCACTGAAAAAGGTCAGTGTGGATGGTCAGATGATGTCAGAGCACAGATTTGGGTTGACAAGTAAGGGAGATGGGCCATGTGCTGATTTTTAAGTGATTGAACTTGTGTACTGCAGGTTTTGGCACCTGGGTGCTGTGACTGCACCAGGTGGCCCAGGGCAGCAGAAGAATAAGGAATCCTCTATGGCACCGTCACTCCTTTGCAGGTTCCTCCAGAGGGGAGGGGCATTTTGGGGATGGGAAGAGTGTGGGTTCAGCTGAGTTATAGGATTCCGCCCATTAAACCACGTTGACTTCATCGTGGCTGCCTGGGTGTGATGAGGGGTAGAGTTTGCCTCTGCCTGCATTAATCACACTCTGTGCAGCCAGTGAGCTGGAATTGAGAGTGAGGTCTATAGGTGGATGGATAAATGAGGTATTGGGGAAGGGCAGACTTGGCTTTTATGGGGAAAATCATAGCTCACATTTACTCGAGTTCTGTAGGGAAATCTGTTCATTTTGATTGCTCTCACTAAAGACTTGAGCTAGCTGCCATCAGGTAAGAGGGCGGATCCTCTTGTGCATAAAACTTTAAAAAATAGGAAATCATGTCTAAGAATAAATAATTCTTTTTTGTGTTGAAAAGACCCAGCAGCAAATCCTGCATGAATCTGCTGCAGCCTCTTCAGTTTAAGATACTGATGAATGCCCAAGGAAAGCAAAAGCCAGGAGCTGGTTGTGCACAGCTACTGAAGACCCTGGTGGTGGTTAGTGATGGACATCCTGGTGGCTTGAACTTGCTATTTGTGTGGAGGGTGGTGTGTGGACACTAAAAGCGTGATGAATTTGGTCTGGCCTAGAGCAACACCCCTGAGGAATGGGGCAGCCAAGAGCACGGGGAGGTAAAGATGGAGTCACTCTTGTTTATCCCTTCTACTTAAGGATTAAGAAGCGTGTTGTGAAACTGGTAAGAGGCAGATTAAAACCCAGCCCAATAGTTTTCCCTTTTATTATAATCCCAAAAACAATAGAGCTGCAAGTCCCTGTAATACCTTGGAGGTGTCCTTAGCAGAGATGCACAGCTGTGAGTAAAACACTTCAAGGGCTGTGTTTATGGGAAGAGGCTGCCTCTGTCTGAACTGCTTGTTCACAGAATCTCAGGATGGGGGTGGAAGGGACCTTCAAGCTCATCCCATTCCATCCCCTGCCATGGGCAGGGGCACCTTCTGCTATCCCAGGTTTTCCAGGCCCCATTGAGCCTGGCCTTGGACACTTCCAGGGATCCAGGACAGTTGCAGCTTCTCTGGGCGCCTTGTGCCAGGGCCTGCCCACCCTCACAGGGAAGAATTTCTTCCCAATAATACATCTAACCCTGCCCTCTGCCAGTGGGAAGCCATTCCCTGTGTCCTGTCACTCCAGGCCCTGTCAATTTTTAGTCTGGGATTTGGTGTGTGCCACTCTCAAGTGTTTGTACTTTTGTCACCATTTTATTGAGCATGACTTGATATTCCTTTTCTCTCCTTCCTTCTATGCCTTTTTTCCCCCAGGTTGCTGTGGCTTTGCTCATTTGCTGCCATCTGCTTCATGTTCTGCTTAGATTTTGGTGATGCTAAGGTGTTACCCCAGGACAATCTCCAGTGAAGGGAATCCTTCACAGGCTGGCTTAATGTGTGCTTGAGTTTTATTTAGTATTGCTTCTATACTGTGCTGTGACCTCCTGTGGGCAGGGTCAGGCTGGAGGTCAGGGAAAGGTTCTTCCCCAGAGGTGCTGGCACTGCCCAGGCTCCCCATGGAATGGGCAGGGCCCTGAGGCTGCCAGAGCTCCAGAGTGCTTGGACAGTGCTACCAGGTGTGGGGTGCCCAGGGTGGGGTTGTTGGGATGTCTGTGCAGGGCCAGGGCTTGGTCTGGATGATCCTTTCCAGCTTTCCAGCTCAAGAGGTTCCATGGTGCCATCTTCTTCTCTACCAAGTAGTCACCAAGTTCCCCTTGCTAATTTTTTGCCCTTTTTTTGAGTTGCAGGCATTCTTACCTATCTGAAAAGCTAAAAGTCTTTTCAGCCTGCCCAGCAAAGCCTCTTTTTTTTTTCCTTTTGCATGTCTATTGGGACTTTATTCTTGCCAGATTAATCTGTTTCTATATTCTTCAAAATGCTTTTCTCCCCCACTTCATCTTTTTTAATTTATCCTTTGACATCGATACTTCTTGTGCCAACTGCAGAAGCTGTCCCTTTTCATCTTTGATGTTTCTCAGGGAGGTTCCTCATTAATATTCAGATGTGAATAAGAAAGGCTAATTCCTTGGTTGTACCTATAGCCAGGAAAGGCAGCCCAGGCTATGGTTTTTGAAGGATCTCATTATGGGTGCTTTGGATATCCATGGGTTTAGTTGGAGATTTTTCCCTCCTGCCTGTCTTGAGTGTGACTTAACAGCTCGAAATGTTATCACCAGATTTTCACTGAGTTCTGTGTGGGATCATCTTTCCTGTGCTGGCACTGCCCTTCCCTTGAGCCAGGAGATGGGAGAAAACAGACCTCGCCTCTGACACTGCGCTGCTTTTGGGCAGACCAAACCGAATAATTCCATCTCTAGTGCCTTCTTCCTGGATTCCACTACTGCCGTGGTTCTGTGTTTAGCTGAATTTCTGTGGGGATTTGGCCCTTAGGAATATTGTTTATTGTCAAAAACCAAAAAATGTTACTCTACTGCACTGCAGAGATGATAATTTCCTTTCCCATTTTTATTGGAGTAGAGAGCAGTTGTAATGTAGGAATGCTTTCATTTTCTTTTTGTCTGATTTTTATATTCCTTTCAACCTCTTGGTGGGGTTGTCATTGCCTGTTGGAAAAGGGGCTGGCCCAGGCTCCCAGTGCCACATTTCTCTGTGGGATGTGTTAGGACATGTGCATTTGATTGGAACTGAGTTGTGCTCCTGACCCATCCTCACTCTGAAAATCCCTTGCTGATGTGCTCTGTGCTTCTCCCACAGCAGAGTTGTCTCGGGAGAAAACTGTCGTTTCATCTGTGGGGTTTGAATTTCTCTTACACTAACTGTGTGTGTCAGCTCTGGAACCCAACTCACTGGGAAAATACAGGGAATGGGAAGTTTTCCTTGTTAAGTATGTAATTTATTTTTACTGATTAAAAATCCTGCAGCCAAAATATCTGCACTGTTTGGTTTTAGGATTTGGTTTTGTGGGATGGGCAGGATGAGTAGTCAGGGTTGGAGCTACTTTATAGTTAAGGGCAAAACAAATAATTTGGTGGTGTTAGATGTAAAACTTTGTGCATGAGATTGGGTTTGGGAATATACTTGGATCTATTATCCATCATTCATTTTGTAGGAAGTATGGGGTTGTCCCTAAGGAGGTAATATTTCTGTGCCCACCTGAAAGCTGTGTAGGGTGGCTGTAGATGTGAGAGAAGAGGGGGAATATTAACAGCAGCAAATAGTTGAAATGTTTTGATTTCAACAATTTGAAAATTGAAGAGAAAACCCAAATGCTGTGGTTAAAGCCAAGTGCTCTCCAATTCCCAAGCCCAGAAGCATATTTTGGGAAAGGCTGGCTTGCTGGCTGGGGAGCTTGTGCAGCTCTTTGCATCCCTGGTCCTCCTTTTGTTTCCATGGCAGCACAAAGGATAATGCTGCTGCAGCTGGCAGATGCTGGTGGAAGAGAGATTACAGCTTTGACCTAAATATCTCTTTAATACAGTTCTCAATTACAAGGAAAGGTTTTTCAGATACTGGAGATTCAGGAGGCTCTGATGAGCATGGGCTCGGATTCCTGATGCTTTAACTGCTCTAAGCTCAGTCTTGTTTTCCTGTTTATAATTAGGAATTGGGTATGGCCAGTGATAAATCTGTCCAATATCAAACATTTCCGTTGGAGCTGAAAGAGCTCGTGGGGTTTTATCCATCCTGACAATGCTGCCAGGGGATGGGAGGAGTCTCAAACTGACAGCTCGTGAAATCCCTCTGGTTTTTAGGGCTGTAATTGAATTTCTCTGTGGCAGTTTGGTGACTTGTTCTGCAGTGTGTGTATTAATGCTGTTAGTGAAGTGTAAATACAGCATTGTGCAGGAGTGGGATGTGATTCCCAGAGCCTGGCTGGAGTTCCCACCCAGAGGAGGGCAGGGAGCTGCAATGCTGCTTTTTTCCTAAACAGCCTGAGAATTATAAATTACACATCTGCAGTTCAGGAAGGAAAAAAGGGCTCTTTGGAGCTGGGTGATTGCAGCAGTAATTCCTAACTGGTGTACAGTGGAAAGCCATAGAATCCATGATTCTATCACGCTGGGTAGGGAGGAAATAAAACCTTAAATCATGCTGGTCACTTTCTAAAGGTTTTATTTGTTACTACTTTGTAGTTATTGTTTGGTGTAGTGGAACAGAGTGAATAAGCAGGGAGGATCCATATAAAAAACCCTAATTTTAAAAACCAAAACACAACACGGATAAAAATTCAGTGAATTCCAGGGTAATTTGTGCTGGAAGGGACCGTAAAGCCCAACCAGTTCCACCTCCTGCCATGGGCAGGAATGCCTCCCACTAGACCAGGTTTCTGAGAGCCCCATAAAATATATAAAAAGGGCCTTCTGAAAGAGGACACGATCTTCCAAATAATATTTTATGAAAAGCTTAGAAAATCAACATGTCGGGATGGTTTTCTGCTATTTTCTGTTGGAACTGACTCAGTGCTTTGACTTAAAGTGCTGGCGGCTGGGTTGGAGAGGATGTGCTGTGAGATTACCCCTCCTGAAAAATGCATGTTTTAGGAGGATCACAAAAGTCTCAACCCAAAAGCTGCGTGTTTCACTCTTTGCTAAGAAAATCGGCACATGAGCTCTGGGAACTACGTCCTGAAAGTGCTGCTTTGATACAGGTCCAAGAGAGAGATGTGTGGCCTTTTCTTCATCCTTGTGGGCAAGTGGGAGCTTGTGGGAATATTTTATGTACCTGTTCACTCTCAGGTTTTTATTTCAAAGCAGAAGAAACTCCAAATATTGCTTGTAATGCAGAAATTATTGAAGGGGAGAGCAGCGTGTGACATGACTGTTGGTACTTTTAACTTCATTTGCGTGTTTTTGAGGGCTCCTGTTCTTAGCAAAAAGGATCTTTAGATGAGAGATTCCAGAGAAATCCCTTGGCTTTTCTATATTTTATTTATTTACAGCTTTTCCTCATTTAGGAGGACAGCGAAGTAATGTTGGGATTGCCTGAGGGAAGCTCTTGATAAGAAGGTTTCCAAGAATTGTGAAAGATTTAAGTCCTTTCATGTCATCCTGCAGAAATATCTGCCCGCCCTTCCCTAATGACTCTTTTTGGTCAGGTTGCCATTGAGTTTCCATCTGGATCAGAGGGAGAGAAAGCTCTGAGCTTCTCAGCTTTTTGCTAATCAAGGGTGAGAGATTTGGGTGAAAAAAAGGGCAAAACAGTGTTAGTGGCTCAAGGGCTGGTGATGGATAGGCTACTGTGCTGGCACTGCCCAATGCTGTGTTGTTATTGGGGCTGCCCAGGTTCTTCTCAAATAATAGACTGTGCTGGCTGGGGAGGTTTTTTTCCTCAGGATGGGCCCAAAGGATGGAAAGGGTGGTGTAAATCTAATTGGCCCCAGTTACAACCATTTTCTCAGAGGTCCCATTAGCTGCCTTGCTGTTGTTGCCCATAGCAGTACATGGAGTTAATTTAGGAGAGGGTCTTCAGTGTGAAAACTCAAGGATGAGGTGAGCCAGACTGCTGAATTTTGAGCAGCCAGGCTCTTGCTATGGTTATTGCTGTAGTGGCTGGGAAATGTTTCTGGTTTTCACAACTTCCCTCCTCCCTTCTGACTTATGGATGCTGGGATTGATTGATATTTCACCCTGTGTTCTCTCATTAACATTATTTTGCTAATATTTATTTAGATTTTAGTGGTCATTCCTGGATCTGAAGAAGTAGATTTTTCTGTTGGAAAATTCTAAGCAAGGCTGTTAAATATGGAGCGTTGGAATGGTCAGACCTTGGAATCAGCTGCTGTCCTGTGCCATAGAGTACATGGACCTGGGCAAGAGTGGCCATCAAACCTCCCAGGATTTCACCTCAGCAGGTGTTGCCCCTTCCCTGGAAGAGCCAGTTTGGACAGGGCTTGGAGCAGACTGGGATAGTGAAGGGTATCCTTGCCCATGGTGGAATGGATGAGCTTTAAGGTTGCTTCCAACCCAAACCGTTCTGGGATTCACGTGGTGGAACCAATGTCTCATACTTAATACCAGAATTAAGAAGATTCCTCTCGGTGGGGCCGAGTTACTAAACTGAGGTTTTTAAATTGGCCAAGGATCCTCTTGGAGTTTCTGCTTTAGTGTACTGGTAGAAATAAAAACACAAGAATTGAGGAAAAAAAATAAGGAAGACTTCTGTTGTGGCGAAGTAAACTGCAAAGGAAACACAGCTGAAATTATCTTCTTGGTGCACATTTTAAAAGGACACGAGTGACACCATGAATATTTAAAGCTTTTGATCAGTGACGCAAAAATGAAAGGAGCAGCACATGCAACTGTGATTAATTATTGACAAAAGTAATTCCTTGCATGTGTGGAGCCTGGACTGGGACGTGAAGGTTGAGTTCACTGGAATTCCAGCGCTGGGCAGTAATGCAAACATGAAGTTGATCAACTTCATACATATGGTTCTATTTATTATGCAAATCTCTTCCAATATGTTTGAATCAACATGTGGTGGGGGGGGGGCAGTGGTTACTGCTTTAGGAGAGGATTTTTGTGGGCTGCACAGTTTAGACTCTGCATGTTCCAGTTTGATGGATCCAGTGTCCTATGCCATAACTATAAGTTAGTTTTCTCTGCTTAGGAAAATAAGGTAAATTCCCAAACCTGTTTGAGATGTTCTATCTGCAACTATTTGACCTTTTCACTGTAATTTCTGTGGATCTTGGGATTAACTTGGAATAAATCAGTCTTTCCAGAGGCATTCCTAGAAAGTGACTTGGGTAGAGGGTGCTTCCACTTCCATCCCAATGATGGCACACAAACCTCACACTGCTGAAGAGACCAGCTGCTGTTTCATGCCATGTTCTGTGTTTAGCTGTGGTAATTCCTTGTAAACATGCCAGTATAAATGAATCTCATAGATCTCCTAACAGAAATGAGTTGTTTTTATGTTTTTAAAGGGCACTGGAAGACTTATGTAAATGAACGGCAAATTGAGGATTATAGAAATGGGAGATTTTAGTTTAAAGTAGTTGAGTTGAAGTCAAGGTGGTTTTTATTTGTTGTTTTGGTGTTTTGTTTTGAACAGACATATTTTGGCAATAAAATGGAATTTCAACTGTTATCAAGTATTTTAGACACTCAAAACCTGTGTGGGGGCAGAATCCAGAGCTTAGCAAAAAAAGGGGAAGGTAGCTTTGTCAAGAAGTCTAGCACTTTGTCAAGTGAATTTTATTTTATTTCTTACATTGCCAATCAGGATTAAAATGCATATATTGCCCATAGGGAGGATCCTTGAGACCTCATGCAGTTTTGGAAAGTCATGGTGTGGGACTTTGGTACATTCTGATGAAGGAAGGACCAAGTAGGAGGAATAAATCCATGTCCTTGGGCTGGGTCATCCTTCTTTTCTGCAGCTGCCCACCTTCTGCTTTGTCTTTGGGACTCTGTTCTTTTTGAATTTTACCTTTCATTGCCTCCCTGATTTGTCCTTTTGGAAAGCAGAGGTCTTAACAAAATAATGTTTTAAGATTTTTATTATAGAGAAAAGTGAAAGGATTTGTGATGTTCTTGTTACCCTTGTGCAGGTTACCCTTTGGCTTGGCAGATTTTTTTGCAGTTCGCCAAGTCAGCAGCAGTGATTTGCTCACTCATCTTTTTTTAATCATCCATGGTGATAAAATCCAGTGGCTCTCTTTTATGGAAGCTTGTTGACATCAGCAGGGATTCCTCTCAGTTTGTTTTGCACACCCAAACCTCCACGAGTCAGGGATGATACCTGCCTGAGACTGATGGTTTTCCCTGACTCCTGAGAGTCTGATGAGCTGAAACCTCCTCATCTCATTCAGCCTTGGCTGCTCCTTCCCAAATGCACAGCAGCTCAAAGCAAGCCATGAGAGTTGATAGTTTCCAGTTAGGGCAGTGAAATTTTTCTCAATATCCAATCTAAAGCTCCCCATTCCATTGCTCCTTGTCTGGGTAAACATTCCTTCCCACAGGAAGGTAAGAGAACATCTTAGACCAAGCTGTGATCCCTTTGGAATGCCTTAATCATGAGCAGGTCTTGCATGCAGTGTTCCCAAATGGAAACTGCTGCTTGTTTTGTCTCTATCTCAAGTTATTGTCACCTGGGCATGGTACAGAAGGGTCTTCCTGGGAGTTTTGACCCAGAGGGACTTGAGGTCATGGAACAGGAGCTGCATGACCATAGTGTCTTCTCTTGCACCTGGAATGCCAAAGGTTAACCTAAGTCTTCAGAGCATTTCACTCTGAGCCTTTGTTTTTCCTTCTGCCAGTGAGTGTGTGGGAAGAGCTCACATCTTTACCAAAATACTGATCATTTTCCATGTGTTTTCATATAGGTACACCCAGGATTTATTCACATCTGAAATACAGAGGGATGTATTATGTACATCTTTCCTAATGCTTTCCTAATTCCTTAGTTTAATAGGTCTTTTTGGGAGATTGAGGCAAAAGCAAGATGACTAATTCGAGACACACTGGAAAACATAGGTTTGCTTTGTGATTGTTTTTAGGTGGATTCTGGGAAAGCTTGGATGGTTTCTGAAGTTAGTGAGGGTCACATCTGGAGTAGGAAATTGCCTCCAATTTCACAGAATTACAGAATTACTCTCCAGATCAAAAAATCAAATGAAACAGCCTTCTCCTGCTGATGAGTGTATTGGCGGGGAAGCAGTGGCTTGCAGGACCTTAAGTGGCTTGCTTGAAAACAGTGTGGTTAGGTGTTGAGTTTCCACCTGAGTTATTTCCTGTGGCTTCAGGAATTGATTGGAACACTGGGAATCTTGGTGCCTCTTTGTTTCCATGGAGCTGGAGCTGGTCTGCTCAGTAGGAGCATCCTATGCAGCAAAGGCATTCACCTGGTTTGCATGGTTCTAGAGGGGTTAAATCAAGATCCACTCTGGATTTGTAACAGAAACATCGCTATCTATTTGCTTACAGCTGACCAGACCTTTATGGAAGGAACAAAATTGTGAAATTTTTTTAATACAGAAAAATAGAGCCTTATTTCTGTTCTTTGGTGTGGAATTGTCAGTGAGGCTGGAGCCAGGTGCAGCCCAAAGAACTCTATTTCTGTGATAAACTTGCCTTTCTTCAAGAGATCAGCCCATGTCCCAAGTAGTTTTTCATTAATTTCATAGTAAATGCCTCTGTGGTTTATTTCTGCCTAGATTATGCTACTGAAAAAATGGTGTGTTGAGGAATAGAGAAAGATTTTTCCCCTACCTGAGCAGGGATGTTCCCGCTGACTCTGGTTGCTGCAGTTGCTGACATTACATGTGATATGCAGTAGAAAATAACATGCTTTAGAACCAGCAAATTTTCTTTTTTACCTGGGTGGAGAAGTTACTGCAGATGGTGGCAGCTGCAGCTGGTGACATGTAACGTGACAAATCCAAGGGTTCTCCTGTAGGGAAGGAATGTGCTGTTGCGGATGGAAAATGGTTTAACCAAGTACGCACTGGAAGAGCCTTTGCACAACTCCAAGGGCCTGGGGTTACTTAGAGCATGCTTATGATGTGGGAGCACTTGCTGCTGAGAGCAGATCTGTGCAGAATGAGAATTTCTGGAATTTTTTATATAATTTCCCTGGTTTTTGTCATATTGGACTGTCAAGCTCCCAAGAATCAGGTTTGGCCTTTGGTCTTGCATTCCCAAAGTTGTGGCATGAAATTGTGTGCAGCAGAGCATTAAATGTCATTATCCTGATGTTGGGAATGTTTTCCTCTTTCACAGATGCCTTTGTAAATAGCCAGGAATGGACACTGAGCCGATCTGTACCGGAGCTGAAAGTGGTGAGTTCATGTTTGGTCCAGTCTTGGAAAACATCCTGGAAAGGTCACACACAACCGGGGATCTTCCATGCTTCGTTTGAGCTCCTGTTGGGAAAAAAAATGTAGAAAGCAATTTTAATAAGTACAGAATGTTTCCTCTATGTATCTGTTATAGACCCACTGAAGGATTTACATTGGGAGGAACCTCAAAACTCATCCCATTCCACCCCCTCCATGGGCACGAACACTTTCCACTATTCCAGGTTTCTGCAAGCCCCTCCAATCTGACCCTGAACACTTCCAGGGCTGAGGCTATCTTTATAAGAATTATGTATATTCAATATTTATTTTAGTCATACTTCAAAGATCTCTCAGTATTTTATTGCTGTTTGAATTTGTTCTACTCCAAGACGCAGCTTCCAAGGGGAATCTTCTCAGCAGGGAAGTCTTATGAGGGCAGTGGAAGTTAGCAGCTGACATGTAAAGCTCATTTTATCTCCCTGTATTAAGCTTTCATGATTTCTTAAAGGACCAAGTGTCTATTCTCCCTCTCTTAAAAGAATTTAACCCTTTCCTGAATCTGAGTTAATAATGTTTTATAGAGGGGAGAGAATCTGCAAGGCCACATTTAGCAGAATAAATGCCCTTAGAGAGGCATTTTAATGGGAGCAGCATCCTCAAAACTACAGTTCTGTAGCAGTGTTGATTTCAGCAGTGCTCAGGGTGAGTACAAGAACAATCTAGCAGTCAGCAGATGTAACTCCTTAATACAGGAAGGATCACCAGGTTTTGTTAAACAGATGGTGTCATTTGGAAGACCCCAAATACTTCACACAGTGAAAAGGCAGAAATTCATGAGTGGAAGCGGTTGGTTGGAGAGGAGTCCAACACTCGTAGCTGGCTTATCCTGAGTTTCCTTGCACATCCCTTCCCTTCTCTGAGCCCTGCTCGTTCACAGCACCCACCAAGAAAATTGGCAATTGCAGGTGAGACCACAGCAGCAGGTGCTCCATGTCGTAGTTCAGAACACAAGTGATTACCAAGCACCAGGTGATGGTTTCAGGGTACATTTTTCTCTTGTGATAGCCTGGCTGCATCATGTGAGTGCTCACCTTGGGTGTCTGGCCCCTGTGTTGTCAGAGGCAGGGGTAGGAAACCAGATTTCAGCTGCGTGGCTGCTGCAGAGAATTGATTTGCAGTGGTCAGAGTGCCATGAGACAGCTGTCCAAGGGTAAAAGCAGAACTTCTCCTGTTATAAAAATAATAATTTGATTATAGCACTGCAAATGATGGATGCCAGCAGCACCAGCTGTGCCTGTGAACTTGCACCCCAGCAGGAAGGGTAAGTTAGAAAGCCCAGCAGAAATCTGCTCTGCCATTCCTGCACATCTGCCCTCGGGGAGGGACTGTGGCTGTGAGTCACCTCTGTCATTCCCAAACTTCAGCCTCATCCTCGGTGCTCCTTGTGGCTGAGGAACAGTAGGGCCGTGTTAAAGGGAGAGGTTGTCCTCCTGTACAGGCTGGACAGTCCTTAAATTGTGCTGGTTGGTTGATATTTATTTTTGATTTATTTCTAGAGTGGCTGTTGTTGTACCCTTTGGGCTCTGCAGATTTTCAGAGGGAACAGAAACTGGCTCTGGGAGAGCAGAGAAAGCCCCCAGGGCTGCAATAAAGGAAGGAGGTATTTTTCAGTGTGCCTTTGAGGAAAGAACGGCAGTCTTTGCCTCCTTTTTTTAGCGCACAAGGCTTGGTTTCTTTCCAGTGCTCAGAAGGATATTTAAGGCCACCTTGGAGGGTGTTTGGATCAACCTAGGATAGTGGAAGGTGTCCCTGCCCATGGCAAGGGGTGTAGCTTGGATGAGCTTTAAGGTCCCTTCCAACTCAAACCAGTCTGGAATTCTATAATTGGTTCCTGCTGATCCTGCTGCCTTTATTGGATTTTGATGCCTTTATTGTGGTCAAGAACATGGTAAGACCAATACCTTTGGTGTTTCTGGGTCCTGTTTATTCAAATATTAAATAACGCTATGTTAGGCAGAATAAACATGAGATGTTTCTGGATAAAATCACTGAATTTCTTGCAAAAAATATGCAAAGTGCAGTCAGGCTCCTCTCCTAGACAGCTTTAAAATGCCAAGTGCTATCAATACCGTTTATGATTTTTCCCAACAGGCTTTAGGAGAAATGGGCAAAGTGGCTTGGGTTTGTTTTACAGCATGTCTGGCACATGGAGATAAATGATTAAGTGTTGCACAAGTCATAACTGAAAAGAGCAGTGATTTGTAGCTGAATTTTCTCCTCCCTGAACTGGATTAGGGTGGTGTTTTTGTTCCCCAACATGCTTGTCATAATTTGGTGCATTTCAGACATATCCATAAATAAATGGAGATGACTTGGATTGTTTGTGTATAAAACAGAGGAGAGAGGAATATGACTGCTGTGAGAATAGGGTGGCATTTTTGTCATACTGTGGAGGATCAGTCTTAAAGCAAATATTAATGCTGATGAAGAGAGAAATTGTATCATGAGTCAGATTTTATTTTTCCCCTAGTATAGAATTTATTGCTCCTACACCTGAAGTGCTATCAAATGGTGTAACTTGGTATGACCTTTGGGATATTTAAAAAAATTAAAATACAAAATCGTGTTCTTGAATCATTTGATGTCTTCCAATTATTGGGGATCTCTGGATAGAAAAGCTATCCCAGCCATGGGATGTTGCCTCTGACTGGACCCCCAGGTAGATGCTTTTCTGGAAGTTACAGTTTTGGCACGAGTGTAATAGAAAATAACATTAATTTCCATCCACATGAGGCTAATCACTTGTAAGTCAAGGTCTCACTGGCAAACTGTGTCTTGGCCAAATGTGAAAACCATTAAAAATACAGTTCAGCTTTCACATGCTAAATTAACTATTTTTTGGTGGTGGTGAATCCTGAACAGGAGGGATTTCTTTTTTTCATTGTTATAGGCAACAAAAAAGTGGGAAGGAGCTTCTCATTGGGAAGTTTTGTATGGAAGGGGAGATGGTGTCCAGTTGGTTTTGAGAAGAGGTGCCAAGGCCAAGCTGTTTACTCACAGGGTTCCCTTGAGTCTCAATGGTTTTGTGGTGTGAATGGGAGTAGGCAAGCGTACTGCATTTCAGGGGCATATAATAGTCATTAATTTGAGAGGTTGCTTCATGCTCTGGGGTAAGGGACACGTGTTAAGAGATGTCATTTTCTTCCTGTGACTCATCCCAGAATCCTCTCTCCCCTGCTCCCCATGCTGTGGGATCAGCCCAAGGCAGGGGGGAATTTGGGTGCCAGCACACGTGGCTGGGTCCTATCAAGCCATTTTTATAAGGAGGGTGGTTTCTTGCCAATTAGGATTAAGAAAATGGGGTAGAGAATGTGCAGTGATGTGCAGCTCATTGCTGCTGCCTCAGCCCATTTGGCAATCTCGGACAGATCAGCAGAGTTCATCTTCTCTTCAGGGACCTTCTGTTCTGAACCTCTGGTGAGGGTCAAGTAAACAGGAGAGAACAGAGCAGGCTGGGCTTGTTTCAAAGGGGGAAAGAAGTTTCCATCACCTCTCACCCCAAGAAGGGAGAATGTTGTCCTCAGCTCTGTGCTCCCCCTTAAAGCCACAAACCCCAAATATGCTCAAGTCTTTTGGCATCTGAGCACCTCCAGGAAGAAATCCCTGGTGGGATTGGGCTGAAATACTTCCCTGTGAGGGTGGGGTGGGCCTGGCACAGGTTGGCCCATCTCTGGAGGTGTTCCAGGCCAGGTTGGATGGGGCTTGGAGCACCCTGGGGTAGTGGAAGGTGGCGGAACAAGTTGATCTCTAAGGTCCTTTCCACTCCAAACCACGATGCTGTTTATTTCATCTTTTGGCATATTTTGCTCCATGTCTGTTGTTTGTGATGTTACGTCCCTGTGAAGATTTTGCTTGCGTACATTGCTTTTCACAGGGATTAATTGCAGTTGAATTTTTTGTTCCTTCTTTTTATATTTCATTCCAGGGGATTGTGGGTAACCTGGCAAGTGGGAAGTCGGCGCTGGTGCACCGGTACCTGACCGGCACCTATGTCCAGGAGGAGTCACCTGAAGGTACGTGCATGCACAAATCCCACTCCTATTTTTCCCCCCACAAATTACATCCTTATTCATTTTTGATCATGCAGAAATGAATTAGCAAAAAAAAAGTCCATGTGCTACCTCAAAATTCATGGAGTATTTTGCTTTAACATCCTCCAGACCGAGCTAAAAATGTACAATATGAGTATAATTGTAGATTTTCCATAATTACTTAGAATCCTTTAAATACTTTGGCCCACAGTGTTTGTCCATATGGGAATTAGTCCTGATGCAGAGGAGTTGACTGCTCTCAGTAGTGCTCCTCTGGACTGTTGAAAACCACAATTACTGTCTGTAGTGGTGGATTTCTGTGCAACCAGGATGTTGAGAGAATAAAAAGTCTTCACCAGCCTAAACTTAAAGGTGTAACGTTGCTTATTGTTTAACATATTAAATATTTGGTCTTTTAAAAAATGTTCTTATGGCATAGAAAAATAATTTGTATGCTGTAGTGCTTAACATTAATCCAAGTTTATAGCTTGAAATCAGAACTATCATAGTTCTTATATCACTTATCAAGGTTAATCTTACAGTAAATACTTTTTTGATTATTTTTCTTTATTTGTTCTCCTTATGAACTTTTAAATCCAACTCTGAGACACTGAATTTCTGGTTCCTTCTTTTCCTTACTGGCTGTTCCCTTCTTTGCAGATATGGATGCAGGTAACTATACATTGTCTTCATGGCAGCTCTTGTTTTGAAGGGACAGGTGGTGGTTTCTGTACTAGAGCGTCTTTTCCCCTTGTTTTGTGTATCATTTTGAGTTATTTCCTTTTGATTTAAAGTCTTTAGTACATCTCACTGTTGTTGTCTCTTGCTGTAGTTTTGGATGGGGCAGTAGTTTGTAGTTTCATGCATCTCTGATAACATTTGTTTCTAATTAACTTTTACCACAGGAAGCTGGTTTAGCTTGGTAGTTGACATTTTAACAGCCAGGAATTGTAGTTAAAGTGGGAGGAGAGGGGAAGGGAGGGATGGACAAGGCTTTTCCTGTGGAATTGCACTAACACTGAGGTCTTGCAGTTTGTAAGTTTGCCTTAAATGTTTTTCCTGGTTTGTAGCTAGAACTGACAATAATAATTGATGATGGCAATTGAGCCTCTGCACAGAAGTGTGTGTGGATCCATGCTTCTGGATGCTGATAGTGGGAAATGCTGATAGAGGGTGTAGTGTCAGTGAGTACAGCAAATCTTCAGCAAAAATCACTCTCTTGACAGATCTCTTCCCTCACTTCATGAACAGAGGATATTTGATGGTTTTTTACCTTGGAAGATTCAAATATACTGACTGTTGATGGGGCTAACCCTCCTCTCCTCCTAATGGATGAATATTTTAGGTGATACTCCTTGGGAATGTTGCCATCTGTCCTCTTTGTCTTGAAGGATTTTTATTTACAGTGCTGGAGTGATGTTGTGACTTTTTCCTGAAAGGATTAGATGACAAAAGCAGTGTCAAATCATTTCTCTGCACATAAGTGTGGCTGACAAGTCTCACTAATGACACTCTTGCATTTCATTAAAAGGAGGAAAACCGGAATAATTAAGAGCTCTGATTTGCCTTGTGAGGGACAAGGTCAAGGTTTTCAATCAAGTCAGCATTAAAGGAAATTCAACCCATATAAATTACCCTCAGTAAACATCTGTAGTGGTGATTTTGTAGTGTTTTACTTCTCTGTCAGAGAACCACAGAGTGGTTTGGGTTAGAAGGGCCTTTAAAGCTCACTCTGTTCATCCCCTGCTACAGGCAGGGACGCTTTCCACTATCCCAGGTTGTGCTAAGCCCTGTCTGACCTGGTCTTGAGCACTTATATGTCCTTCAAACAAGTCCCTGGAAAAGAAAGTGTAATCCTTCATGTTGGAGACCCTTGTGGATCCTCCCCTCTTCCTTTTCTGAAGGACTGTAAATGTGCCAGGTTGTTAAATTGGATAAAGAGGATGTATACTGGGTGTTAAGGTGTCAGCTGCTTGATCAGGTAGGAAAAACCTGAGTTTACTGGCTTGCAATGGCTTCCCAACATCTAAATTTATCAGGCATCATAAAATCAGTGCCTAATGGGTGAAGTGATGGATATTTGCTTCACATGAAAGTGGTGATTTAGGGCCAGGGACTCCTATTTCTATTCACCTTTGCCTTCTAAATTGCTTCAATTACCTCAAAACCTGCCCTGCATCTGACAAGTGCCACATCTCCTGTAGGCCTTGAAGGCTTCAGCATTCCAGTAAATTAATTTTAACTATGTAATGATAGTTTCAAGTTCCCTTCACCTCTCTAAGTGAGAGATTTCTCTTGCTGCCCATCAGCACCTCCCCACCATCCAGAGAATCCTAGACTTCACAGTGGAGTTTTCTCTCACTGCCTGCCCCAGTTTTTATTTCTGTTCAGAACTTTTCAGTCCCTCATGTGTTTGTAACTTGCAAACCTTTGTTTTCTCAGGGAAAAAGTTTTTATTAGGAAGAAAAATGGCCTTGAGATTCTTCCTCTGCATATTTAACATAAGCTCGGCTGTGCTGCTGAGTGACACATTTTAAATCAGATGTGAGAAAAGAAGCAATGTCCTACCCTGTTATAAGAGGGGAATTTCAGTAGTCTGGGACTTCTAATTTTTGTTTCTGTGATGATACAAAAAGGAATGATGGGAAATAAGGAATTCTAGGGATTTGTAATCTTCTAGGGACTTTGTAAGTGATTGGAACAAAAACTACTACTGCTGGGTGCTTTACCTACTGAAACAGCAAGTAAGGTGTGGGAAATGCAGCTTTGTTTCCCCCCATCTAAAATTTAATTCTGCCTGTAGGAGCAAACTGAAATGTGTGCTGTATGTGGAATTTGAGACTGAATTCTTTGAAGACCAAGGTGAACTGGAGTTTACAGGAGTAGTGTGTGTCAGGAGGATTCTGTTATTTGTTTGGGTTTTATTTCCAAACAGCCATGGAGGTGTGAAACATGACTTTTCCACATCTCTGGCATGGCTGTGAATATTTTAAGTCATGTCATGATTATTTCAGTACTTTGTTTTCCAGTGAGTCTAATTAAAAAAAGACAAATTATGGTCCAGGGTGTCTCAGCTGGGATGACAAAAAAGTAGTTTTTTTCTCTACATACTTTGGGATATCTTTAAGAGATTATTCATTTCATGTGGAGTAATTATTTTTAGTATTTTAAAAAGCATAAAAGCCATCACCATCCCAACTTGAGGCAGTAAGTAGCTTTGGCAATCAGTGGAGGTTTCATCTCTCTTTGTGGAGGAACTTAAAAATGAAATTTTCCCCCAGTAAAAGGTACAGAATAAAGCCTTTAATGTATTTTTCAGAAAGCTGTGATCATTTACTCTCTATCCAAATTTGACCCAAAAATACTTTCATACTACTGCAGCCTTCACCACGTAACTTTTTCAGTACCACAGTGAGCAGTGTATCACTTGAATGGCAGGAATGGTCATAAAACAGCAGGAATGATCATGTTTAATATTAAAATACTAAATGAAGTGTCACCCTCAGCCTGCCCTTTGAAGCATGTCATGAAAGTAGCATAAAAATAAGTTGCCAGCCTATAACAACAACATACATTGATGATCTTCAAGCCTTTCCCAACCTAAAGGATTCTGATTCTGTGTAGAAATTACATCTTGAGGGATGGGTGTCCACATTTTTCAGTTTATCTTGAGTAACTGTTTCTGCCTGATGCTTCCTCAGCAAAAGGTAATTATGCAAGGAGGATTGAGGAAGAGTTTCTTTAAAATTTCAGCTGATTTTGTTCACGTCCTCTTAAGAGATTTTTCTCCTGGTCACAGGCCCTTACACAATATGTATGCAGAAAGTTCAGGCATTATCTGTTAAGTGGGATGACCTTCCAAGTGTCTTCATTCAGGTCTGATTCTGGGCTGAATCCAAGAGTGTGGCCTGGTTCACTTAAGGAAAAAAAACAACAAAGGGATAAAAAAAGATTCCCTATCCCTGGAAGTGTTCAAGGCCAGGCTTGGAGCAACCTGGCATAATGGAAGATGTCCCTGCCCATGACTGGGTGGAGTGGGATGGGCTTTAAAGGCCCTTTCAACCCAAGCCACTCTGGGATCCCTTCTTTGCTTGCATCTGGTTGAGCTGAGAGATTTAACATTGGGGTGGGGTTGCAGTTTGTGTTTTGGGATAAGTAGAACATGGGAGCTGCAGCAGAACTGGACAATTTTCCCCATCTGCAGCACTGAGATTCTTGTCCCCTTCTCCACATGATTTGTGCAGTTCTGCCTGCTGTGAACAATTAGGTTCCTGAGGCTGCCAGTCTCTTTACAGAAGCCACTTGCTATTTTTATCTGGTTAATATTTTTCAAACACGTAGGAAGGCCATATTTACTAAACACCCAAATTTGATCTTTGATGAATAAAAGGAGGATGTGTCCCAGACTAACCTGTGGGCTCTGTTCTCAGTGAGCAGCTGGCTGAAATGTGAATGAAGAGTAGAGAAAGGTGTCCTGTGAGGATGTACTTGGGTTCTTTCCTTGAAGCATTCATGCCTTTTCATTCAGGGTTTTTTGGAATTCCAGAAAAATCACCATCATACATGTAAAAATACAGAGCTTTCACAAGGAGGTTTTGTAAGAATCCCAACATGGGTTCAAAAAACCCACAATAACCTTAAAGTCTCATTTTGTGGTTCTTGGGCTGCAAAACCTGAGGAAGCTGAAATTTTTTGGTTTGGTTTCAAATCCTTTGTGCAGTTTTCACACCCCC
>VWYI01007097.1:0-35645 GCA_013399455.1 Anthoscopus minutus | reverse complement strand
GGCAGATGAAGTCTTTTTTTGGCCTGTAAGCCCACAGGCAGACACTGTCTCATGTTCAGAATACAGTGATGACTTGGGACATGTGTTTCAAAATTACCTCTTTTCAGTTCTTTGTCTGCCTTTTTGCTCTAATAGTACTGACTGATTATTTTTATTTGGCATTTCACGCTGACACCCAGATATAAAACAACACTTGTCTCTTTTTTGATCCTTTTAAAGTGCTGCTGCAGTGGGTTCTCTTGGGCTTTTGGAGCCTTTCAGGCTCAGAATAAAGGAGGGTGTTTATGTATTCTGCCCTCTCCCCTATGGAGCCCTTCCCTCTCCTCACCCTCCTGGGACTGCCTGTGTGGGTTAGAGAGTCGTTTGAAAACCTCTGTGTTCCAGCTGTCGGGTTGGGGGCTGTTTAAAGTTTCACACAAATAAGGAGCTCTGTTAATTAAAGGAAAAACTCAAGTATTTGCTCTTCAGGATGTGCTGAGGAGGCAAGACTACCACAAAACACTTTCCTTTTAGGTTTAGGTTTAGGTGTGCCTTGAGGGTTTTTAAGGTGTTCTCTTTAACACCTTGCACCTTGAATGCCCAGAGATTTTTGGGAACTAATGTCTGTAGCATTTGTATCCTTCTCATGATGAGTTCCTCTGAAGGTTGTGTCTCAGGGAAAAACTTACTGTAAAGCAGATTTGCAACTTCTGTTACAACTTTAGACTCTTAACATGAATAAAAGTGACTTCTCCCGAGCAGCAAGTGATGCTACAAGAGGAAATGGTTTCAAGTTGTGCCCAGGGGAGGCAGATATAAAGATGTTAAGGAAATATTTTTCACCAAAAGGCTTGTCAAGCATTGGAACAGGCAGTTCAGGGGTAGTGGTGGAATCACTGTCCCTGGAAGTGTTCAGTAAAACATGTGGTTGTGGCACTTGGGACAGGGGTTAGTGGTGGCCCTGGCAGTGCTGGGTTAGGGGTCAGACTTGGTGATGTGAGAGGGCTTTTCCAGCCTAAACAGCTCTGGGATCCCATGGCTTTAAGTCTCCAGTGCTCCCTGCTTTCTGCTGCTATTGCTTTTGAAGCCAGTTTGGAGTGGCTCCTGCTGGACCTCTCTTTTGCTTTATTTCTCAAGCACTACTTCTGGATGTATTTCTAAATCACAGCCCATGATTTCACTCCTGATCTCAGAGACAGATTTCAGTACTTTTCTTTGTGATCCTTGTTCAGCTTGTATTTGATTTCTTATTGTGAGCTTTTTTTGTCCCCTCCTCCCACTGAATCTGTTGGTTTTGGGCAGTTGTGTCAGAAAGTGTTTTATTCACAGTATTCTGAATTCTCAGCAGATCCCTCCATTTGCTGCCACACCAAGCTGTTACCAGGTGTTTGTACCCATTTTAGGGAGGGCAGATTATGGTGCAGTCGCTGCTAAGTCCAATTCTAACTTCAAGGTTGCTCTTTGTGATGTAAAACTGTAATGAAAGCACAGGTATTAGTGAAGATGGCTAGTTATAAAAGGCAAAGGGATATTTGAAAAGGTAAGAGGGGTAAGAAAAGGCCTGAGATCTGTGCATCAGTGCTTATAGGAGGTAATTTTTGGGCCTATCTTTATGAGCTGTTGAGGGTTTGTTAGTGCACCTTAAGATCTTGTAATTATGTTGGAAGCTTGTGAGGTCAAGCAGAAGTTTTGAGCAGATGAATTTCATGTTAGATTGAAAGCTGGGTTGTCTAGAAGTTGAAATGCCTGAGAAACCAACTTAGAAGGAGCTGCAGAAAGCAACAACAAAAAAACCAGATATTTTAAATCATGGGGCTGACTTTGTAAGGATCTTTGTTTGGAAAGTGGTGTTTTGGGCTGTAAAAGTTTAAAACTGGAAAAGATTGATGGTGGAAAAAGGTAGGAGTGTGCTCAAGTGGTATCACATTCTGCCTGAAGGAGATGACTCGCTGGGGTTTTTTTGTCTCATGACTGTTTTGATAAAAATAAGCTTTTAAAATTAGACATGTGTATATACAATTAGTGGGTGTGAGGTGTAAGCAACTCTCTGCACCTGCTCTCAGTAAAATAAACCAAGAAAAGGAAAAAAAATTGAAAATTAGCTATTAGTAGAAATGGGAGCAGTGATTGAATTATAGGTCCTTGTCAGCTTGTGGCTGCAAGAGGCTCCTGATATTGGGGAGATTGGTTGGATGTGAGGGCTCTGGGTGAGTGTCAGAGGAGGGGGGCTTCTCACAAGTTCCTGGGGGCTGTTTTTCCTCCATTTTAATCTGTCAGAAATGCTTCTGAACGTACAACATGTTCAGCTTTTACTCGCTCGGTGCCATAATTTTTGTGTATTGATGTGCAGTGGGTGTCTGATAAATATGTGTTCCTGCTTCATGTTGGACTGAGAGGTGTCTGAACACAAGGTTTATCCCTGGAGTTGGGGTGTAGAGCATTGTGTGTCTGTTCCCACTTGATATTCTTGCCTGTTTACCTGGGACCATAATAATTAATAACTGGAAAGATGGGAAAAGTATTTTTCTTGCCCTAAAATGGGATCAGCAGTTTACTTGTTAGTAAGAACTCACACCTCTTCTGCCTTCCTCATCTGTTCTCCTAAATAACCAGGGTTCACATGCTTATTTTTCTGACTGGGTATTTTCTAGGCAGATTTTGGTCCTTAAACTCGTTACGGTCATGTTGAAGTATGATCCAATTTTCTTCCATAATTGCAGTCCCTCCTGCTTCATTATCTAGAAACTAAATAGCCTGTTACTTCCATCTTCTAGGTTATTAATAAACTGGGTGCAGGAGAGTTGAAACTGCTGCAGAAACTTGGATTAGTACCATGCTTCTTCTTTCAGATGAGCCATTTGATTGGAACAGAGTGTGCCTTACCTCTATGTCTGCACTCCCAGTGATTTTTTTGAGATTGGGCCTCTCTAATTGGCTTAGCAAAGGCTGCACTGGCTGTCAGGAGCTCTGCAGTGAAAGTAGAATATGCACTGCTCTGCTCCCGAGTCCTGTCTCTGGGTAATGAGAGAAACTTAATTGCTGAGGCCAGCTCTGGTTTGTTCCCATTTATCTTGGTGGTTAATCAATCACCTTCCTCTCCTTCTGTTTGAGATAAAACAATGGATCTAGTTCAACCTGTTTATCATGGAATCCTAGCATGGTTGGACTTGGGAGGGACCTTAAAACTCCTTTCATCCCACCTCTTGCCATGGCAGGGACACCTTCCACTATCCCAGCTTGCTCCAAGCCCCATCCAGTCTGACCTTGGACACTTCCAGGGATCCAGGGGAATTTTGTCCCACAAAAATTTTGTCAGCCACAGCTTCTCTGGGCACCCTGTGCCAGGGCCTCCCCACCCTCAGAGTTTCTTCCTGCTATACCATCCAACCCTGCAGATTCTATGCAGCCTGGGGTAATTTATATATTTTTGAAGTGTAAGGTTTTTTTTCCTGAATGCTTAAAAACTGAAAATTCCATTGATCTCCCTTCAAATCATTGCCAGGTGTTTGGAACCCATTACATCTGCCTTTCTGGAGAGCCACAGCATATGCACAGTGAATGCATTTCAGAATTAAGTTATTAAATGTCCCTGCAGCTGCTACTAAAATTCCAGCCGTGAACTCTCTCCATGGAGTTGCAAGATCATATCTTAGTGCTTCCTTGCCAGCTTTTAGGTAAAGACCAGACTATATGATGCAATATTGCATTTATATATGGTATCTGTGTGGGTCCATTGCTTTAATTGGGTATGGCTTGGTACTTCCAGGAGACCTCTCCATGTATTTCCTGAACTATATCCTAAACCTATTGAGAAAGCAGATGGTGGGGGTTGAAAAGCTCAGTCTAGGCTGCTCTTGTTGGCTTTTGGGGTTTGTTTTACCCAGGTGTTCTGTTGGGAAGGTGGTCCAGGGATCATTTTTCAGCTTCAGTCTCATGTGGCCGCGATGGTTTCTTGGTCTTTGATCCTCAATCCATCTCATGGTTTCTGAATTGTTTAGCACAGTGCTTGTAGTCAGGAAATACCCAAAATCACAGTCACGGAATATTCTGGGCTGTGGAAGGTCATTGATCCAATACAGACACACCAGCAGTACCACCCTGTGCATCCCTGAGAGCATTGTCCAAACGCTTCTAGAGCTTTGGCAGGATTGAGGTTATGCCCATTCCCTGAGGAGCCTGGGCAGTGCTCCAGCACCCTCTGGGGAAAAACGACTACTTTCTTTTTTTTTTTATTTTTCTTTTTTCTTTTATTTTGGTGGAAATGCTGCGAAAAACATTTTAAAATTAGTTTATTTATATAAAAAAATGTGAGTAGCAAACCAGAAGACCACTATTTGGCCATCTGTTTGAACAGAGAATTTTTGAATGTGCTTATGTGCTTCCCTGAAGAGGAGCCAGGTTCTTGGCACTATTTTCTATCTTCTGAGGGGGATAAAAAATAGGGAGAGAATGTGCATGTGTGAGACAACTGGCTGCCGTTGTCAAAATGCACATGTCAGTGGGAATATAAAATACAGGCTTTTAGAGCTGCCTCAGACCTACCTTCTGTCTTGCCATGCTACAGTAGACATTCAGCTGCTACCTGTGCTTGTCGTGTGGCCAGCCCCCCGAATTTACCCTTCTCTTATTGCTAAATAACTTCATTCCCGTGACAGTTTGCTTGAATAAAGAGCCTGGTGAGCACAGCAGAGCCTGGGGATACAGCAGGAAAATCAGCGGCTGCTCCAGTGAGCAATTATGCGGTGGAACAGCTCTCAGCGAGAGGAGGGGGTGGCCAGGCTGTCAGAGCCTGGATTAAAGCCTTCATCCCTGGAATTCCCCACGTAATATCCAGCTTTTGTAACAGAGAGCACCACTGATTACAAATGTGAGCAGTGTTTAAAATTAATACCGATTTTTGCTGGCTAATTTCTGCGCTGCTGCTGATTCCATGCGCTCTGCTATGGAGTGTCGTGTGTGAAAATGAGATCAGGAAGCTGTTGTTGATCCCCTCTATTCTGATTTGTGCCTGATCTTAGGCCAGGGTTGTAAATTGCTGAGCCACAGAATTTATTTAGCTTTTTGTCGATCAAAGCTGTGTGTTTATGTGGGGCATTTTACAGCAGGAGTGTGGCCAGATGCACCTGAGAGAGTTGGGGTGGTTTGTGGGCTGCTTCACGAGTCCCATGCTGTGCTGGGTGGGTTTGGGCCCAGGAGCAATATTTGTCACCTGTAAAAATTGTGTGATAATCTAGCCCTGGAAAACTGGGAATAACTGCCTTGAAGTGCCTGTGGTGCCCCATCCTTTGGCTGCCAGTCGTCCCCTCCCCATGGCCTCCCCTGGCAGATACATCTGGGAGCTGAGAAACTCCCTCATTAAAAAGCTGCATGTGTCATAATCCTGATGGGACCAGAGCAAAGCCAGCCACCTCCCCTGGGAGTGGGGCTGTGGGTTCTGAGCTCATTCTTTACATTAAGAAGGTCATTTCTTTGTTCTCAGTGCCGTTGGTTTAGACAGTAATTCCTGGCTCCCTCACATATGCAGATATTTAGGAAAATAGTGGGTATTTTGTAGCCCTGGGAGAGTGTTTGGCTTCCTCATTCATTGCTGTAGTCCAATATTTGAACTGGCTGATCTCTCTAATTCCTCTTTGCCTGTGATGTTTTGCAAACTCCTGGATGTATTTTTTAAATATAATGACTATGGTGCTGTCCAAGCTGAACTGTCCCAAAATTGCTGCCCTTGCCCAGACTGCTCATGGGTCACATCAAGGCTCATCAAATCAGAGGAAGAAGCAGTTCATTGTTTTCCTTAATCCTACAACCACAGACACCTGCAGGGTACAGCCTTAGTCTTTATATTCTTCACTGTTTATACTTTTGTTTGTGCAAATTCTTGATATGGAGGTAGGTTTTCTTAATCTCTGTCCTGTGCAGCACTTAATTTTGTGGTGTGCTCATGATAAGGGCTCCTTAATGGTGTAGAAATAAACATTATTAGGGATGATTCCTGCTGTGAGCTGAGATTTGCATAATTCTTACTCGAGGGATGAGTGTGAGTTTGCTGCTCCATTTCTGAGTGTTCAGATTTGTTTTGAAATATTTAGTACAGCTTGGAAATGCAGGGCATTCTTTGAAGCAGTTTGGCTGGAAGGGTGTTACATTCAAACTATTTGTCATGAAATACTGAAATCCAAACAAAAATCAAGGATTGTGAGGCTGTGCCTATTCCAGCTAATGAACACATCCTGATTTAAGGATGAACAAGCCACTTGAGCAGATTTGAGCTGACTGTGCCTGTTTGCTGCAGCAAGGTGAGAGCCCTTGGTGAAGTGGGACAGCCTGTCCAGGTCTGAATTTAATCCTGGAAATAACAATAATTGCAGTGAGCTCTACGCCCAGTGTTTTTTGAAAGGGCAAGGAGCAGGTCCCCAAGGTGATAATTTAGTGTGGATTCACAAAGGAAAGGAGCTGCTGGCTAACTTACACTTTATTTATTAAATTTAGTACCCTTTTCCAAGCTGCTCTCAACAGTCAAATCACAAAGAGTAGGGCTCACATTTGTGAGCTGGGTTTGTACACTCAAACACTTTTTTAGTTTTCAATTCTCTACTTAAAGTTTTTATTCCACCCTGTCTATTACCTTTGTGCCTCTGAGGACTGTTTGAAGGTACAGTGAAACTGGCAAGGCATCCTTGGGAATAATGAGTTGGCTCCTAAACGCGTTTGGTATGTGGTATTTTATAATTAGCTGGGGGAACTTGCAATATTTAAAAAAGAGAAGGAAATAGGAAATTGCAATTAGGCAGAACTTGCCCTCTCTGATCACGCATATACTGCATTTCCATTGTTACTTACAGCCTCAAAACCCCTCTCTGGAGGCCTCTATATTAAGTAATTCATCTTAGTTAACGCTTCATAGGGAAGCGATGCAATTAATCGACAACATATAGAAATAATGGCCTGATTAACAGAAATCCAGTTCCTGAGAGCTGAGGCCAGTTTCCTTTACAAGTTTTACACTTGTTTGGGATTGTTCTTTTCAGGTTCAGTAATGATATATATTTATCTGCCACTTGATCTGCAAAGGCAGGATTGAAATCTACTTTGTGAGCGAGATAATGAAAATCCATACGTAGCTTTTCTGCTCCTTCTGTGCCATTAAACAACTAGAAATGTGGTAGTCTTAATTGTTGCATGTTTAATACTGCTAATAGGATGTGTCTATAAAGAAAAGATTAAAAAAACACCAAACAAAAAAAACCTCAGCACAAACCCACAAAACCTCCCATTCTTACATCTTTTATTAAACACAAAATGTGTTGAAACACGCTTAAATGTTGCACAGAGCTGAACCGGGGAGTAATCGGGGTTTGAAAGGTGCTGTTGTGGCTGGGCTGGGGGGAATGGTGGGTTTAAGCCAGTGTGGGGTTCCCTAAGGCAGCAATTTCTGTGGGGATTGTTGCGTTTTGAGGATCGGCATTAGCCTGGCTTATTTGCTTAGGGAGCTTGTTTGGAGAGCAGGTCAGAGCTGTTTGCTCTCAGCCCATATTCTAGTTGCATTGGTTTTGGTAGAATCACAAGTTTTGAAACTGGGAAATAGGGTTCAAATCGGAACCCAGTTTAAAAAAATAGGGGCGAAGAGCGAAGTTTAGGGTATGTTAACGGATGTGTTTTATCTGTGTGTGGGAAGCTCAGCTGTGAGTGTGGGAGATACTAAACTGGAGGCCTTGGGGGCTTTGGAGCTTAGGTGGGGAGATAAGAGTGTGTTTGCCTCGGGAGAGGAGCCTAAATGCCTCCCCTGTGTTTAGGCCAAGCTCACTAATCCTGGCTTAGGCTCTGTCACACCAGAAGCCCTAAACGGGATTTGTCATTTTTGAGAGAGGCAGCAGAGGGCCCAAAATACATTTTTAGCCCCAAAATAAGCAGTCCCAGCCCTGCCCTGGGGTGGCAGCCGAGTCCCTGTCAGCCAGGAGACAGATGACCAGCAGCTGCTCCCACTGCTGGGGTTGGTGGTCACAGGCACCCCCTGTCCTGCATTCCCTGCAAATACAGGATCAGGAGTAGGATGTGGTTGGACTCTCTTTATCCAGGTATCTAAAGCAGATCTGGGATTCATCCCTAGTCAGCAGCACAGGGTTCTCTGTTGGTTTAGCACATCTCTCCAGAGATTGTAGCACCATTGTAGCTTTTTTGTCTAACATGTGTCTGGTATCTTCCTCTAATTGTGGTGTGTGAGTGTAGAACTCTCATTCCCATAACATCCCAGATGTGCTCTGAGAACTGGGCTTCCCTTGAGGAAATGCTGATTGACACAAGAAACTGATTTTGGTGATGAGACACAACGTTGTTTGTGCACCACTTTGCCTTTCTTGGAGAGACTTCTCTCAGTTATTTAAATTAGATGATACCTACAGGGTTTTAACTGTATATATCAACCCAAGGACACATAAAGTGGGTTGTAGTGCAATTGCTGGCTCTTTGCCACATTATCCTTACTCTTTTTTGATATATATATATATAATATATATATAAAAATAAGGCAAGTGCATGCCTTAACTGTAAGTAATTCCTGTGTGTGCATATAAATGGCAGTTCGTTAATTTGCAAAAGACCTTTTTTTTCCACAAGCGAAGCCTTTTTCTGTTTTGTGTTTTGTACCTTTGCTGTCTGTAATGAGCTGCTTTGTGTGGCAGGTGGGAGATTCAAGAAGGAGATAGTGGTTGATGGACAAAGTTACCTGCTGCTGATCAGAGATGAAGGAGGCCCTCCGGAGGCACAGGTGAGCCCAAAGCTTTGCTTTTCTTGTTTTTCATAACTTCCTTTAAAAGAACTGGCTCTGCTTTGTTCTGTTCTGGGTCCTTCTCATCCTCCTGCTGGGAGAATTCCAGCACCACCCTCAGGTGAGAAAAGATTTTGTCCAGCAAATGGCTGGGATTTCAGTTATGATGGCTGGATGAGTGTGGGTAGCAAATATTTGGGATTCTGACTGCGACTGTTCAAGTAAGGATGTACAGTTCATTTACACTAAATTCCCAAGCAATCTGCTTCCCCTGCGGACACATCAGGATTTCATAGAATCCCAAAATGATTTTAAAGCTCATCTCACTGCCACCTGCTGCCATGGGCATGGACACCTTCCACTATCGCAGGCTGCTCCAAGCCCTGTCCAACCTGGCCTTGGACACTTCCAGGAATCCAAGGGCAGCCACAGCTTATCTCGGCACCCTGTGCCAGGTCCTGCCCACCCTCACAGGGAGGAACTCCATCCCGCTATCCCATTTAACCCTGCCCTGTTGCAGTGGGAAGCCATTCCCTGTGTCCTGTCCTGCTCCTGGCCCTTGTCCCAAGTCCTTCTCTCCAGCCCTCTTGAAGCCCCTGTGGAAGGGGTGCTAAGGTCCCTTTGGAGCCTTCCCTTCACCAAGTTGAAAACTCCCAGCTCTCCCAGCCTGTCCAAGCCATTGGCTGTGAGAAGACACTTGAGAGTTTGTGTGCTTGACCCTTACTCTTTTTTGAGTAAGAGTTTGCTCATGTGCTGCTTAAATCACCTCGGACCCAGCCACCCTTTCTGCAGGCACCATCCTTGTCTTGGGCATCCTCCTCCTTCTCCTCTACCTCTCTTCACCTGGGCACCAGCAGGATTTCCTGAGTGTTGGCTGCTGCTGGCCTTGCTTTGCTCGGCTCTTCCGGCAGGGATCAGCTTCCAAACAAGGAATAATTTAGCATCGGGAACTGCGCTGTCGCCAAACAGCTGAGGGGGAGCGGTGCCAGCAGCAGCAGCTTGGGTTTCAATGCACCACTACAGCTCCAGGAGGGTGAGAGCATGGGGGAAGGTGCCAGGACAAAGGGGAAGAGAAAGGACATGGAGGAAATGGAGGCTGAGAGAGACATCCTGGAAGGAAGTCACAGGACAGAATAAAACGTTGGCACATCTGCAGCCGTGTCAGCAGGAGCAACAAGGAAAGCTCTGTCTGGGGCTGGGAAGGATTTGGCTGAAGCACTCGCCTGGTTTCTAGCCTCTGATGCTTAGAGAACATTCACTCATCTAAAAATGTAAACAGTGGAGGTGTAAAGGTACATGCAGCAATCTGAGATGGTTTTGTCCCTGAAGAACTGGGTTTGCAGAGCTCACAGGAGCTGGCTGCAGACTGAAGAACAGCACAAGGGGTGCTCCTGGTATGTGCCAGGTAAATCTGGGACTTTGGTTGCTGTTGTCCAGTGGGAGTTGTCTGTGCCCATGGCAGGGGGTTGGAATGAGATGAGCTCTAAGGTCCCTTCCAGCCCAAATCATTCTGGGATTCTGTGGTGGCTGAGATGTATTCTCCATCCTCAAGATTTGCTGAAGAGATTTGAGGTGTCAATGCTGCCTCACCTTTCAGCACAAGGGTTTCCTGTAAATTCCGTTTGGAGTTTTTGTGTGTAATTTCAAGTTACTCGTCTATTAAAAATCTTTAATCTGTTGACTAATTCCTGCAATGAAAAGTTTGCTTGTGGGTTCATGAATAATTGGGACTGAATTCTACCTGCAATAGGAGCTGACGTGTGGAGTTCCTGGCATTGGTATTCCCCAGGTTGCTGTCCCATTCTTTTTGGCAGAATTGGAGAAAAAGCAAATTTCCCTGAAGACTCTTTTTGTGGGTTCATGATCTCTCCTTTCTTTGCCTAAGATATAATGGTTCAAAGATGAAAATAATTTAATTTTCTATTGTAAAACCAAATTAACCTTGTGACTCACTATCTTAGGGTGACTTTATGATGCTTGTATCCCCAATCCACCCAAATTTGCCCTAAGCCAAGACACTGACCTACAATGAGCTGCTGCATGCAACTATTTAAATTTAAAACTTTATAATTTGGTTTTGGGCTTGCCTTGAGCTAACAGCTCTGCTCACTCACAGTGATAAATAAGTCTGAGAATGGATTTTTATACCAGCACCTTATTTATTCTTGTTTCAAGCCATTCCCTGCACAGTACTCTGGATGAGACATCTGGGGTTTCCCAGCCTTGTATTTCCCAAAATTCCTTTGGTTTTCCGTACCACAGGTCTGATAGCCACAAAGATTTAGCTGCATTTCAGTATGAAAAGATAAATAAGGAACTGCTGGAAATGTTTTGTCTGCAGGAACTGCAGTATGTAAATCTGTGGAGTGTTTTAAAATTATCTTTATTAGAAGGCTGCTCTACACACTCCTCAAACATTCAGAGGGTTTAGAGACTGTTGGCTTCCAAATGGATGCCTTAAGGATATTGCCGTAGTTGGGAAGAGTCCTTGGCATGATTGCTGAGTCCAGTCAACAAAAACCATTTTATAATGAGAGCCAAGCCCACATCTCCCCAGTAATGATGCTGTCTCCAGTTCCTCTGGTTGCATCTTCTGGTTTGAACAGTGTGGTGGTTGACCTTATTCTGGCAGTGACTCTGCTATGTGTTAAGCAGTCCTGTCCTTCCCCTCTAGAAGTTTGTCCTCCTGACTGTCCTGAAAACCTCAAAACAATTTTTAAAATATATTTTTACACTATTAACAGCCCAGGCAGTGTTTTGTTTCAGTACAATCATTATGAATATGAAGAGCCTTTCCCAGTGAGCCTCTCTGTTCAGTGTGTCCCCTGGCACGTTGTAGTAATAATATAACAAAGAGCATGAAGATCGCCTGGCTGAAGCTTGTTTTCATTGCTCTAAATTTGGGTAGGAATGGGGTCACTTAGGGAAAAATAAAGGCAGTGAGGTAAGCTGGAGTTTTTCTTTCACGTCCTGTTCATGTTCACTGTTAAGCTAAATGTGTTTAAATAATCTTAATTCACTTGTGAGCTAAAAGCTTCCCACTTGCATGGTCACTGAGGAGCACCTTGGCTTGGCCTGTGCACCTGCCTGTCTCTCAGCAGGTTCCCGATGCCAAGAGAGATTAGTTTGCTCTTTCACTGGAAGGCAACAAGGCACTTGGTGCTGTTGTCTCAGCTGAGAGTCTGTATGGTGAAGAACTGGAAGTCTCAAATTAATGCTTTTGGACATGGATTAAGATGTGAGCATTCCTAGCAATGCCTGTCCTGGCATTACCAGCAACGTCAGCATGTGTGCATGCAAATTTCAGCATGGGGGCTCAGCGCTGCAGAGGATACTGCTCATTTCAAATCCCAGGTCCAGCAGTCTCACCCTGCAGTGTTCTCTGGGAATCAAACCCAGTCTGCACTGACACCAGCTGGGCTGGTGGTCACACACTCCAGTGGAGAAGAGATGCTCTTGTGGGGAAATCATGTATCCCAGAGCCCCATGGCTTGCAGGTTGATGAGATCCATTATTTTAGCAGCTTATCCATCCCCCTTACTGAGGCTTGGGTTGCTTGTGAGTTTTTCTGGTGTGTGCTTCCCTTGCAGGAAGGTAAGAATGTTTCTCTCTGTGTTTTCCTTCCTTCCCCCTTCTCAGTGCTCTTCTCACAGTTGGCCTTTTCCATTTTTATCCTGCAGTTTGCCATGTGGGTGGATGCTGTTATCTTTGTGTTCAGCTTGGAGGATGAAGTCAGCTTTCAGACTGTTTACCACTACTACAGCCGCATGGCCAACTATCGCAACACTAGTGAGATCCCCATGGTCCTGGTGGGCACCCAGGGTAAGTGCAGCCCAGCTTTCCTGCTGGGCTTTTGAGACCATATTGACTCTTCCAAGCTGGCAGAGCCATGTCCTATCCCCTTTCCCCTTTGCTACAGGGCTGTGGCATTGCAAGGATGGTGTTTGAGGTGAGAGAAAAATGTCCTGGCAGCCCTCTTGGAGGGGTAATGTAGGGCTTTGACACTGAAGAAAGATGGAAAGTTTACGTTAGCTATATAGAAGAAATTCTTCCCTGTGAGGGTGGGGAGGCCCTGCAGAGGTTACCCAGTGAAGCTGTGTCTGCCTCTGGATCCCTGGAAATGGCAAGGCCAGGTTGGATGGAGTTTAGGGTAACCTGGGATAGTGGAAGGTGCAGGAAGTGCAACACAGTGAGCTTTAAGGCCCTTTCTAACTCAGACCATTCCAGGATTCTATGACTTGCAAGGAAATTTAAAATACTTTCACTGTGTGCTGGTTGTAGTAGTTTTCTTGCTCAGCATGGAGATGCCCTCGTTGAATCTGGGCAGGTAAATCAGTTGTGCAGGGAAGCTCTGTAGCCAGGCCAGTTTCTATGTGCTTGGCAGTATGGAAAAGTTCTACACAATGGCATTGCTGAGAGGTAAAAGGATGAAAGGTAGAAAACCTCCAGGAGTATGGTAGGAAGCAGAAGTGAGCTGTGGCCTCAGGCTGTGCCTCTGGGAGACCTCTGTAAATCAAGTAGAAATGCAGCTTTTTGCCACCTGAGCCAACCTCTCCCCCCAGTTTTTCCTTCTGAAATAGCAGCTGTTCTGAAGGGAAATATGGCCAGGGAAAGATTCCCAAAATATTTCAGTTTCTTTGGCATTTGAGTGGTGTTTTGAATATTCTCTGCCTTGTTGTGTCAGCTTATCCCAGTAATATTTCACCAGTTTCCCATACTGTAATTGATTTGCTGCATTAGTAGAGTTGAGACTGTTCTGTTCCAGGCCATACAGAATCATGTAATCATTAAGGTTGTAGAAAACCTTTAAAATCATCAAATCCAACTCTTCCCTCAGCACTGCCAACACCGGCATTAAACCATGTCCCCAGGTGCTTGCATCCACACGGCTTTTATGTCTTTCCAGGGCTGGTGACTCCAGCACTGCCCTGGGCAGCTCTGCCAGGGCTGGACAACCCTTTAGAGCACAGTTTAAGCCCATTTCTCCTCATTTTGTTCCTTGTTCCTTAGGTACAGAGTCCACCTGGCTGCACCCTCCTGTCAGGGAGTTGTGCAGAGCCAGAAGGTGCCACGTGAGTCTCCTTTTCTCCAGGCTGAGCCACCCCCAGCTGCTCCTCACTCCTTTTAAGTTCCTTCCCACTGGAACATCTCTTTCCAAGAGTATCACCAGGTTGCAGTTCTGTGTTAGAGGCAGAACACAGGTGTTGTGAATTGTTCTTAATTCAGTTTTGGGCATTCTCCTTTTTAATGTGTGCCGGTGGTTTTGGTGGTGTTGAAGATTTTTGGTGTTCTTTTCAGCCACGTGGTCAAGGAGCAGTTGGCCACCTCCTGCCAAGGGGTTGACAGCGCAGAGGGGATGTGTGGGTAGCAGGGAAGGAGAAATCACAACCCAGCTGGAGGGAGGAAACAGATGATGAGAAGGAAAAGGGGAAGTAAGAACAGAGAATGTCTTAGGACAGCACAAACTCCACCAAAAAAACAGAAAGCAGCTGCTTTGAAGAGCCACGTTTCGGTCTTGAAGCTGGGGTTAAAAAGATGAAAGGGAAACATTTCTCCACCTTTTTTTTTTTCCTTTTGTGCCCTTCTGACACTGGGGTGTGGTTTTCCATCTCATTCCTCTTACTTCCAGAGAAAGAAAAATTCATTTTCTGTTGCAAAGGGGATTTTTTGAAAAGATGGAAATAATGTTACTTCTAGGAATAAACATCTGGGAAAAACACAGCTTTTTGTCTGTGTTTGACAGTAAAATAAAAATATATGAAATACATAGATATACTTGTTAAATTACATATTTGAAATACACCTTTCATATCACAGAATCCTAGAGTGGTTTGGTATGGAGGGCACATCTAATTCCAACTCTGTGCCATGGGCATGGACACCTTCCACTAGCCCAGGTTGCTCCAAGCCCTGTCCAACCTAGACTTGCTTTTGTCAGGTGTTCCCGAAATGAGATGTGAAATGAAATCTCTCCCAAAATATTAACACTGGCTCAGTGCTTCCGTATGTCCTCCCCTTACTTCCAAAGCCGACTCAGTGCCCCAGCCTGAGCCACTTTGGAACAATGAGGTGAACTTTGGGAAGCTGTGATTTTCTGGAGCTGAACTCTATCAGTTCCTTTCTGGTTAAATGCTATCAGCGCCCTCTGCTGATAAAAAATAGACTCTTACTTTTCCTAATTTCTGCTTTCTTTTTGTTAATTAGATCCGATGAGAAGGTAATGACAACATCAGTTGAGGACTGGTCCTGTCATGCCCAGGGCAGAGCCTCAAATGCAGTGTTGCAAGAGGCATTGATTCCATCTTTTGCTGCTGTGGGCGGTTGCTCTGGGCAGATGTAAATGCTGAAATTAGTGTCTGTTGTAGAATCCCAGAATGGTTTGGGCTGAAAGGGACCTTGAAGATCATCCAGCGCCACCCCATGCCATGGGCAGGGACACCTTTCGCTATCCCAGGTTGCTCCAAGCCCTGTCCAGCCTGGCCTGGAACACTTCCAGGCACGGGGCAGAAGAATATATATAAAAAATTCCTTTTCAAGATCTCTTAATAAGATTATCACTTCAAATAGTATCACCTTTTTATACAGAGTTCATCCCTGTGATGAAGCAGCAAGAAAGAAGCTTCTCTTTCGTCTGTCCTACTGTAAGGTTTTTTCAGCTCCTCTGGATAAGCACTAGAGATGAAATTTCTGATTTTCAACTTTGATGAAAAGAAACTCTTGGAGAGAATTATCAAGTATGATTGTTTAGAAAAATACAATTTTGATCAGCTTTGCAGTCTGTTCCCCCAGTATCTCCAGGTGTCTTCACAGTAGATTTTGAGAAAGTAATTTACAATGAGGTTCTATTTCTTGAATATACATCATGTTGATTATTTCACACTCCATAGTCACTGATATTTACAGAGCCCTAAAAACCATTTTACATCTTTGTACTAATCACCCACTTGTTTTCCTAAATATATTTTACATACAAGCTCATATGATTGTGTGATGGGTTTTTTTGGGGGGCAACAACTGAGCTCAATATTTTTATTTAAGGAAAGCAAAAGGCATTAGATGTTTTCCCCCTGGCTTTTAGAATCAGTGTACTGATAATTTCAATAAGGAAATGTAAATTAGAGTCATGGGCACCCTGTTCATGATTTGTATTTAAACTCACTCCTTGGGTATTGTTCAATATGAGAGGAGCTGGCCTAAAGTTGCAACAGAGGAGGTTCAGGTTGGATATTAGAGAAAACTTCCTCACAGAAAGGGTTGTCAGACATTGGATCCATCCCTGGAAGTGCTCAAAAACCACGTGGATGTGGCACTTTAGGACATGGGTTAGTGGTGACTGTGGGTTGACGTTAACACTCAGTGATCTCAAGAGGTCTTTTCCAGCTTCCACAACCCTCCTGTGACTCTGTGAATCCCAGGCTGGTGTTTGCAAGTGACCTCTAACGGTTATTTTTCCCCCTGTGGTTATGCAGATGCCATCAGCTCCACCAACCCCCGTGTCATCGACGATGCCAGAGCCAGGAAGCTGTCCAATGACCTCAAGAGATGCACTTACTATGAGACCTGCGCGACCTACGGCCTCAACGTGGAGAGAGTCTTCCATGATGGTACAGCTGCCTTTTTTCATCCAGCTCATCACTCCACCTCTAGTTGTTCTTTCCAAGTAACAACCCATCTGGAATGCCTCAGATATTTGCCTGCTCAGTTAAAGAAAATGCTGGTTTTTAGGCATTTTTGTTGTGTTTTCTAAGACAGCTCCTTAACTTGAGCACATCACCTGTGCACTGATGTGTTCTCCACCAGCACCTTTAGTCTTAAGCATCTTAAGCTATTTGTAGTCCTTATTTAATTTTCAGTTTTCTTCGGTGCTTGCTTTATTTTAGCAAGGTTTTCCTTGGTTTGATTTTAGCACTCTTGGAGAGGCTGAGGGGCTGTTGGTGCAGTGTAGCTTAAAACGCTACGTTTGAGTACTGTAGTGTTCCATGGTGTTTGAAATTGAGAGAGAGGTTGGATGTTGGGAAGGAATTGTTCCCTGTGAGGGTGGGGAGGCCCTGGCACAGGGTGCCCGGAGAAGCTGTGGCTGCCCCTGGATCCCTGGAAGTCTCCAAGACTAAGGTGGGATGGGGCTTAGAGCAATCTGGGATAGTGAAAGGTGTCCCTGCCCATGGCAGGAGTTGGGACAGGGTAAGCCTTAAGCTCCTTTCCAACCCAAACCATTCTGGGACTCTTTGAAAGTCTTGTGTAGGGGTTTTGATCCTTGTGGGTCCCTCCCAGATTAGGATCCATAATCCTGGAGTTGTATGAGATGGGATCTGTGCCCCCTCTAGTGGAATTTCAACCAAGTGTCCCAGGGCTTGGCTGGCTTCTTGTCTCACCAGGCTCCTCTTGTGGCTGAGTGTGTCAGCTTCTCATCGCAGCAATTTTTTGTGTCTAAAACCTTCTTAAGTTTTAATGCTTCTCAGAGCTCCTTAGTTCTGGGGGTTTTTGTTGCCAGGTTCTTGTTACAAAGTCCTGCTCTGCCTATGCTTACCTGAGGCAGTTTCACATCAGCACCTTGCAATGGGGTATGAAAAGATGCTACAAATTTTTAAAAAAGGGCAAAAATTTCACATTTTTACATGGAAGAAAAAGACGATGGATTCTAATGTTTGCATTGGAGAAAAAATAAAATGGTTGTAATTTTTATATGGGGAGAAGAGAGAGAAAGCATTGTTTTTTGTGGAAAATACTGGCGCGCACGCGGTTTTTACCCGTGCTGCTGGTTAGATTTCAGAGACAAGCATTTGAAACTGCATATTCTTGCTTTTCTCAAGAGATTGTTTTCTCTTGAAGTAGTTGCAAAAATTACTGTTTGGACTGCCTAGATTTTCTATATTGATTAGGACTTTCAAAGAGCCATTAGGGAGTTTTGTTAGCACATTTATTTTTGAGTGCTGGCTGTAGTTAGATTGTTAATTATATATTCCAAGTCCTGATGTTTGTGGCTCTGTCTGTAGTCTCCTTCTTGGCTTTTTTTTTCTTCCCCTTCTCAGAGATTTTGAGAGAAGTCTCTAGGCACAAAGCTAGTGTGATAAACTTGTGAGCTTTTAGGAGGCTCATTTGTCTCTCTTTGGTCGTAAGAAAGAATTGACAGGGATCATGTGTTTAAAGAAATATCCGGGTGTTGTTTTACCCCCATGGCAGCCAACCAACTCTTTAATATTTGCCAGCGAATAGGATTAGAAATGTTTCTGTATGGATGGGTTACACTTGCCAGACATGTCTGGGACCAAATCCAATTCCTGATAATTTTTGCTGTTTATTTCAGCAGGAGACAAAGCAACTTCTTAACCCCATTAAATGAAAGGGTGTGAATGAGCAGTGCAAGCTGTTAATAGGGAGAATGTGATTAAACATCCCTTGGTTTGTGCTGCTCTGGGGCGTTCAGGTTCAGCATAGCTTTAATGATTTTTAGTGGCTTCTTCAGAAGGTTCACATTAGTTGGGCAGCCTGGAATAGTGGAAGGTGTCCCTGCTCTGGCAGGGCATGGAACAAGATGAAGTTTAAGGTGCCTTCCAATTTAAACCGTTCTGGGATTCTCTGACTTAAAAGAAAAAAAAAAACAAGCCAAAAAACTTGCCACCTGAGGATGTTCCAGCCCACAGGCTTTTTTTCCATGTGCAATTAGTGGGATTTGACACCTGGTTTGAGCTGCTTTGTTTGCAAGCTTTTTTTTAAACCTGTTTTCTTGTTTCTGTGTTGTGCTTTGCTGTGATGTAGACCTACCTTTTGGAGGAAGAAATTTGAAATGGCATTAAAGAGCCTTTTACTTCTTCATTGCACACACTTTAGAAATTAAATTTCTAATTTGTCTTCTGCAAGCAGCTACTGAACTTAGTGATCATCTGTTATGTTTCTTCTGTGATAACTCATTTCCCATTTTCTCCACAACTGAGTGGTAAAATAATTTAACTTGAATGATTATTGTTATTATGAGAATGCTACTTTATTCCCAAGTTAAATCCAAATAACCTCGTTTCCAACGCTTCATTACCGCTGATAAGCTCACTATTGATTGTAACAGAGATGGAATCACAGAATCACTTGGGTTGGAAAAAACCCTTAAGATCATCAAGTCCATTGGTTCCTATTTTGTAAGAGGAGAATTCTGAGTAAAATGAAAGCCAAAATCCTCCTTCACATTTGGCTCTTTTAGAGGCTGTTTTTTAATCTTCAGCCATGTCTCACTGAGGATTAATCCTGTCGAGAATTAAAACCTGAATTTCAGGCTGAAATAAAAAAACAGAAGCTCTATGTTTCAAGGGTTTAGCTTAGTAATGTGCCCAATGATGGAGGATAATAAATCCTTTCTTATTTTTTGGTATTTTGAATAGTTGAACAAGGGAATTGCCTTTTAAAAATTAGATATATGCTAATAAGATCCATTTTGGTTGATGTTCCCAATTAAGAATTGGAGACTTTTTTTCCCCCCTGCTTATCAGAATGGATTCTATCAATGACATTGGAAATGATTATTTTAATACTTCTTGTCAGTACAATATTGTAATGACTGTGTACTGCCCCAGGATGCCTTTTTAATGGTTTTAGCCTTCTTGAATTAGCTTGATGTACCATTAATGCATGAGAATTGCTTTTATTTCTATTCCTGTTGTATTCATAACTACACATCTTGCCCTGCTTTATGTTTGGATTTTCCCTGACCCATTTAACTGTGGGCCATGCAAGTCTCTGATACCACAAAGGAGCAAATGTTCAAATATTTAGAGGATAAAATTTTACTGTCACAGGGCATGAAGCAAAATGGTTGGAGTCAAACTTGGTTCAGAGTTGAATCTGTCTCTGTAGCTTAGCAGTTCAGTCAAGGGGATTTTACCTCAGCTAGATTGCTATAACACCCAGATTTTGATCTAATACTGCCCAAAATAACAATAAACCTGTGAGTGTTGAGGCAGGAGTTGCAGTTATGTGATGGCAGAGGCCACTCCTGCCTCACAATTTGCACTTTGCTGTGATGCTGCCAGCATTTTTGGATGTTTTATTTGCAAATTCACTAGTCTTTTATTAAGGAATGCGTCTGCGCTCTGTGTAAACAAATCTACCAGAAGTATTTTTTTTTCCAGATCCTAGTAGTATTTCCCATGTGCTGTTGAACAAAGGCGTCTAAAAGGAGAGCTTCAAAGCACCATTTCTCTGTTAAGGGATGGGAGATGACAAATTAATCCTGGTGCAGCCGGATTGAGGGGAAGGGCTGTCACTTGCCATCAGCATTATCAAGTCAGATTTTATAGATGTGTTTTCATTAGGAAATGTTAATCAGTCTAATGGGAAGTAAATAAAAGGGAAGTAAATTGGTCCCATCCCAGCAGCTGTTTTGGGAAGATCTGACGTTCACTCTGGTACTGGATGTGGCCTGAGGGATTCTCTTCTTGGGAAGCTGGGCTGGTGAGAACCCCAGTGCAGGGCAGAATGAGGCAGTGGTTCCTTTGGCTCTGGGAATTCCTTGGATTTTGGCTGAGGCCTCCAGCACTGTGGCATCTGCAGTGATGAGCACCTCTGCATGCTCAGGCCAGTCACACGTGGCCTGGATTAGCCTGCTGACCCTTTGGCAGGCCCCCATGCTAAAAAAGTGCTGGGAAATCAATATTTGGGCTGGTTAGAGATTTGAATTTTCCTGGTTTGTTTGTTTTGGGTTTTTTTTTAAAAGAGAAAGTGATATGAGCGAGTCAGTTTCTTTTCCTTGATGCTATGGCGTAGCCTAGAACAGCAAACGCTCAACATGCGTTCATTTTAAACCCTCGTTCATTTGAATTAGTTTCAGTTTTAAGTTTGTTTCAAGACGTTTATTGTAACGTAAAATTAAAGTTTTGATCTTAATCCGCCTTCGATTTCCCTGGGAATAACGGAGCGCAGCAGGAGCGGCCGCCAGGGGGCGCCGGAGCCGCGGCGTGAGGGGCCCGTGATGGCGACGGCGCTGCTCGGGGATTTGTGTTACCGCGGCGGGACGTGCAAACACTTCGGCCGCCAAAGTCGAAGGGAAAGAAAATATATAAACACACAAATCTGGTCACCCTGGTCTTGTGAAGTGTTTCTGTTTGTGTTTTATTCTGAATTTACTTCAGCGTCGCCTTTGTTCATGCTTTGCCTTTACACTTACTTTATCCTTCCTGCCTGCCTATAACTCAGCGGCCATTAATAAATGAGAAGATTTAGTTTGGAAATAAGCATTTCACTCCATTTTTTGTTTGGTGGCTGATTTTGGTTGCACAGATGTTTCTTCTGTTTCCAGGTAATCTCCTATTCCTGTAGATGACAAGTTCTGGTGTTATAATCAGACTGCACATTGTTGTAGGGTGGCCCAGTGAGTATTATCTAGATTGCTGTAACACCAGATTTTGATCTAATACTGCCCAAAATAAACCTGTGAGTATTGAGGCAAGAGTTGCAGTTATGTGGTGGCAGAGGCCACTGCTGCCTCACAATTTGCACTTTGCTGTGATGCTGCCAGTATTTTTGGATGTTTTACCTAGAAGGAGGCAATTAAGCAATATCTGAAATTTATTTAATGTAGGCTTGAAATGAGCTGTGTGAATTGAGCAGTGCCCAGTGAAACAGATGTGAAGAAGCCTTCATTGGGCTTTGGATTGGACTGTAATTTGAATCCAAATCCTTGGATTTTTATTTTCTGACTGATTACCAAATTTCACACTTTACACGTTACAGTTGAAGAGGTTTGTTTTCTGTTGGTCCCCAAGGAGTTGCGAGATCTCTGTGCAGTTCCTCTCATGGTTGGTGCTGTCCAGTGTCGCTGCTGTGCTGTTTAGTGGGCACAGACATAATCTTTTTGCTTATTTTTGGTGAAAATTGCAGCAACTTTGCAGGCTTGGGGGACTTTAGCAGTGGTACTGCTCTATCAGATTTTTCAGCACCGCACCTGGATCCACAAATGCAGGAAAGAAGAGATCTTCCAGTGACTTGTCTGCATCCATTTTCTTATGCTTGGAATCAAATAATGGGACATGTAGTCCAGGGTGTGGAATTTAAAGTGTTACAATGAGCACGAAGGAGCTGGATGAAGTAATGCCAGTAAAAGTTCCAGGGAGGTTTTGATTTTAGCTCTGGTATGTCATTCAGTAGGTGACTTGTAGAAAATCATAATCTCTTGCAGAACTTTTTGTGTGACTTTTAATTTTACGGAGGTTTTTTTATGGCACTTCCTTTAAGTCTTAATATGTAAGTAAGGCAGGTTACTTAAAACCTAGAGCAGAGCTGCTGATTTTATGTAATAGATGACAGCTGTTAAATTTTTTTGTGAGTACAATAAATGCAAAATCTATTTCAACATAGACAATTCTTCATTAAATGGCAAGAGTGTTGATAAGTCTTAGCAAGATGCAAAATAGTTCAGGTTTTCAGTAGTGATGATTCAGAATTAGTGCAGTAAAATCATATTCTGTAATGCAAACTCTAATTGAAATCCTAGTGCAGGAAACAAGGTTTGGGAGTAAATTGCCTTTGTTCAAATTTTGCAGTAGACATGAGATTTAAGAGGCAGAATCAGTCTGTTTGACAGACCTCAAGTGTGTTGTGATTGGGAGATAGTGTTATAAACACATTTGTGGAGTGTCTGGCAAACAAGTAGGAATTGTTTTCCCTTAAAAACAGAAACACAAATGAAAAATTCCGGAAGAAGGAGGAAGTTTGAAAATTCCTTATTTTTCAATTCTCTGCTTTTCTCAGGAAAGCCAGAACAGAAGTAAGCTATAAATAAGTGTTGTTATGCTGCAGTTCCTGGCTGAGCTGGTGGCAGAAGCTGAAAAGAGCAGTGACAATTTCTGGGATTCTTTTTGAGCCAAGTGACCTGAACAGCAAACTGATGTCACAGCACAGCTGCTAGAAGGGCTCAGTCCAGAGGAGGAGGGTTTAAAAACAAATAAAATGAAATACTGTTTGGTGATACCTGTTAGAGCGAGGGTTCTTTAGCAGCTGCAGAATGATGCTGCAGAGGAACTGACCACAAGGTTAGGTGAGGGCCAGGAAGGGCTTCAGCAGAGCATGACCTCCGCAAGATGCCAGTTTATATTTGCTTTATTACAGCCGGAACCTTTTTCTTCCTCATGTCTGCTTTATATCTAAGTGTTCTGTGTAAACTGTGCCTTGTTTGCTGCATTTTGAGGGATGCTCTGCCTTGCCCAGCCTATCTTTGTCTCTTCCTCCTGCTATGCTCTTTGTCACACTTCTGTGATTATGGTTTGATCATTTAATCTGACTTTTTCTTCTTCATTTTTTAATGACAAAGCCTTAAAGCCTTGTCTGTTGCTTTATGCCATGTTCTGTACAGCTTCTCCAGCAAGCCTTCACATGCGGAGGCCGGTGTGAAATGTCTAAAACTTGATTTTTTTATTAGTTATCCTCAATATGTCTTCCCTTGGCCATTGGTTTTAACTGTCCTTTGTGTATTTCTCTATAAATTTCCTGGCATAAAAACAGCTTTACTGGCTTAATATTGATGAATGGAAGATTAAGAGCTAACCCATGAGATGTGTTGTCTGAAGACAGAAAGGGAAGGGAAAATGCCCTTTCTGTAACTTCATTCTGTTCTGGGTGTGTTTAGGACCATTTATTAAAGAGAGGATTCCGTTTTTCCCCCTTATGATGAAGCGATGCTTTTGTCTGAGCTATCAACCATTTAAAACTGGTGTAATAAACATAATCCTTCTGTAACCTTTTCTGTTGTGTAACAAACACATTCTCAACATCAAAGTTGATTATTAGCATAGTTGGTTCTTCAAAAGCCATTTCCGAGACAGGATGCAAATCGTTGCCTTTCAGCTAAATCCGTATGCATATGCAAATCCCATTGAGCTTGGCAGGGATTAGCTTCGTGTATTCAGCCTCTAAAAGCCTCCCTGGATTCATGAGGGTGGTGCGTGGAGCATGGCACAGTGGTGGCATTCACCTCGGAATTCCTGCACCAGCAAACTTCCAGTGCTGCTGCCGCCGAGTTTGAGATGCGTTTTTCCTTCATCCTTCTCTATAAAGTAGAGAATCTTTAATTGTGGATAATGAATTTTGAAATTGAGGTTAGGGCTGATGAGGTGGTGTTGCACAAGGCAACTTGGGCCTACCAAAGCTGGAACTTCGGCCTCTTCTTCTAGAAAGCATTTGCACCAATGGTGTTGTGTGATTTTTGTCAAATGTCAGTGTAGTGAATTTTAGCTGTGAGTTCCTCCTTTCATTTCAGTTTCTGTTATTGGCCAGCCTTAAAGATGAGACTGCTGTTCTCTGCATCAAACTCTCTTTTCCTTAGTTATTGGAGTTGTGTGTGAGCCAAATGAAGCAAGGTCGGGCCCTGCCTGCTGCAGGTTCTGGTTGGTGTTTTGTGGAAAAGAGAATCCAGCGCAACATCATATTGTACAACTGAGGAGATGAGTCTGGATAACACAGAGCTGCTTTTTGAACAGCCTCTCTTTGTATGTTTTGATTCTTTCTTTAGTTTGGTCTTTCCAGGAGTACCAGTCTGGGATCTTGTCTCGGTTTGTAAGACAGGTATCTGTTAAGGAAGGCAGGAACCTCCCTTGAAATGAAAGAAAAAAAAGAAAATGTAAGCCCTCCCCCTTTTTTTCTGAATTATTATATTTTGAAAACACGGGGCTTTCAGGCAGAGATATGGGAATAGGAATAACAGTTCTTTACTAATACGTATAATAAGGTAAACCAACAACAATAACTACAGTAATGACAACAGAACAGAACAAGGACCCCGTCTCGGCCGAGACGGGAAAAAACGTGGAGGAGAGGCAGTGCCTCACAAACCCCTCAGCTGGCACTCAGTCCCGGAGATCCTGCAGGCTCTGAGGAAAAACACCTCGCTGGAATGGCAGGGATGGGCAGGAATCCCAGGCTGGTGGATGAGATGGATCAGCAGCTCCGTGGTGGCACCTGGGGCTGCAGCACGTCCGGCAGGACAGGTGGTGCAAAGGCCACAAACGGAGAAGAAGAAGAAGCAGCAGCTGCTTCATCTGGATGATGGCAAAATCTTCTTCTCCCAGCAGAAACAGCTCCAAGCCGTTCTCCAGAAGAAGGACAAAAGAACCTCAGCTGCCCGCCCCCCCCGCCCCGTGCCCAGCCGATTCTTTGTCTTTTTTAAGCATCTAAGAAATACCAGCCATCATGTTTTCTCTCAGCTAAATGGGGAAAAATTCTAGTAGCTGAGAAGGAACAAAAGAAGGACACCTATCCCTCAACAGATGTGTGTGGACTTGTTTCAGCAATGCATTTTGGTTAGGAAGTAAGCTAAAATTGGGAAGGAAAATTAGTTGGCAGATGGATGGGGCTGCATGGGCTTACCTCAGTTATGAAAATTATCCCAAATACTGAATGTGAACTCAGGAACTCAACAGGTTTTATTTGGGAAAACTGGAGGACTCTTATACTTCTAGATGTGGCACTTGGGAATGTGGTTAATGATGGCCTGGGCGGTGCTGGGGTGATGCTTGGACATGGTGATTTTAGAGGACTTTTCCAGCCTAAATGATCCTGTGATTCCTGATGGGTCCCCTGACAGTCTCCACGTGTGACTTCACTTCATTATCTGCTGATAATTGGTCACAGGTTGCTGTTTTTTGGTTTTCTTTGGTTTTTTTCTCTCTCGTTTTGTTTTTTTTTTTTGCTGCTTATAGCCCTTGACTGAAAGTTTCCTGCAACTTTCAAAACTTCAGATTAAAATTTTGAATAAATTCCAAATCTGATGGAAGACATTTTTTGGAACAAATTTATCGTCTGTGACAAGTGCATTCCCTCAGCAACCTCTGTGGAGTGCTGGTTTATCACCTTTACTTCAAGAATTATTATGAAGATGGTATATGATTAAAAATTGAATAATTTTGTTAATAAATGTGTGGATGTGTGTTCCTTTTAGTTTCAGCGCAAGATCCTGCTGGATCAGATAACTTCTGCACTGTTTGAAAAGGCTGAGGGTAGCTTTCAGAGCCACAGAACCAATTTTAAATTAAGGCAGAGGTTTGTTTTTCTTCAAGCTCTATCTGTACTTAACAAAGGAATATTATTGGCAGATGCTGAAGAAATTTTTTTTTCCATAGAAAATTGGATTTGGAGCATAAAACTTCTTAATAAAGACAGGTCATTACTGGTCTCGAGTCAGATATGCAAACTCCAGGAGATGGAGTGCTGCTGGTGGCACTTCTGCTGCTGCTGCTGCTTTTGTGTGAAAAAGGCCCTGGTGAGGAGTAAATCAGCTGGAGTTGAGCGCACGTACAATCGCTGCACTCCCATCATTTATGCCCCTCCTGATGCACTCGCTTGTGTCTTAGGCCTGGTAATTTACAGTCTCCCAGAAAGGTATGTTTAGATTTAAGCTGTGCAGTAGTGTAACTAATGAGAAATAGAGGGGAATTTATAGCACTTGGTGATTGATTGGCCAAGTACCTCAACATTAATTGAAATCTGAGGACTCCCAGCTGTCTTTCCGCTTAAAAAAATCATAAAGGGAAAAGTGGTTTTGGACAAGTGAAACTATTGCTTTGTAGCACGTATGGAGAACATGGTTGGGGTGAAAAGGTGGGATTCCTTGAAGGATGAAAAGGCTGTTTCCTAATCACCTGCAGACACTGGTTCATCTGTACCTGTGGCAGTATCACTGAGCTGCTGCTTTTACAATCCCAGCGTGACTTCTGTTGTCTTTCCCTGGGATTTGGCCCCAATTCTATCAGGCAACTTGGCAGTAGAGTCAGCACTTTGTGCTGCTCTCCCCTGTTTAGCAGAGGCACTCAGGCCTAACTGTTGTGTGACAAATTATCTGGATAAATACTCTGCATTAATCTCTTGCTTAATAATGCTGTTTAACTGGTCCTTTCCACAGAGAGCACATTGCTTTCTCCTCTGCTGTCATCCTCTAAATGCACCATTCTTGCTGGAGCTTAGTCTTGTGAAAATGTCTACATTTTCCCATTAAGTGCTTAAAAAGTAATAAAACTAAAGCCATTAGCCTTCACTCGTCAGATCTGTATCAAGAGAAATATTCTTGGGCACCATAAATCTGATCAAGTGTTCGACATTTATATCATTCGACTTCATTCTCTGAAAATGGACCTTTGAAGGTAAATTGCATTAAGTAGGGCAGTTTAAATTTTTAATACAATCTTATTGTAACTGTTAGCAAATGATTAAAGTGCAAAGGGGGGCTTATGTGTTTTGGGAGATTTATGTGAAATGCTCTATGATGCTTCTGCTCTGGCAGGGAACTGCTTTTGTGACAGCTGAATGTGCATAAACCCACAAACCCAAAGGATTTTTAGCCATTAGTGGTGGAGGAGATGACTTCCTATCTGCTGCTGGATTTGTGGAGGGTGTTTTTAGAGCAGTGATGTTGGTGACACAAAGCCTTAACCCTTTTTCCAGCAGGCCTCCATGTGCCTGAGAGGTAGATTTTGGTAGCTTGGTGGGCAATGAGCTCATGGGTTGAGGTAGTGTATTTAATCTTATTTAGGTCCTTGGTGGTTTGTTAGGAGGGAGGTTTTTCTTCAAAGTACAAGAACATTCTCTAACTTCAGTTTGGTGAACACAATAGATAAGTTGTGCTTCAGAAGCTGTGATGTGTTTATGCACCTTTGTTGGTTTTGATGTAGTAAAGCTGATTCTGAGGAGAATACTCTCACATCTTGAAGAATAATATCTGTGAATATTTAATGAGAAAAAAAGAGACATTGTTCAAAGTATTAGGTGGCTATAACTTTTTTCTTAGATATCTCAGCAATCATGGCCCTTGTTTTTGGAGCCTTGTCTGGATGCAGCTGGGTGATCTCATGGTTTGGTGGCACCTCTGACTTGAGACTTTGAGTTGTTAGGTAACAATTTGTGTCCTTTTGGCAGCTGAAAAAAGAAAATCATTGATTATTCTGTGGTTTTAGTGAGATTTTTCTTTGAGTTAATAGAACCATCTAAACATGATTACTTGATTTCTTTCTAGAGGGTCGGTGGCGTCTGAGATGCACTAACATAACCAGCAGCTTTCTATCACTTTGTGTCCTTTTCCGTGCTCTAGTGTGCATGAATCTTCAAAAAGCAGAAATGTTCTCTATGAAAGCAGTCATTTGGTGGTTTTGACCTCAAAATGGGCTTTCCATGAAGCTACTTCAAAATGGGAATAGGAAATTACTCACTAAGGTGGTAAAATCCTGAAGCATCTTATAATTTTCTGTTACTTAAATCTATGTTTTGATGTGATTAAAAAGTGATTCTTTATTTTGATATAGAATTAAATACATGCAATGATGTTATCGTTAAGGAACTTACTCTTAAAGGGTAGTTAACTCCATTCCTTCCTTTAGCAGCATTTTACAAAACCCATCAATTGACAACGTTCTCTTGAATCTTTTCAGGTTGACTGCTTTTTCTTGTTTCAACATATTTTTAACCGTTGCAATTTAAAATCGTAACTCTGTGTGGAATTTAACAGGATTTCTGACTTTATTCTGACCTGGTGAAAGGGTCAGCAGTGGTCTGGTACTGGTGAGGTAAATCCAAGCGTGCAGAAGACTTTACCTCGGTGTCTGGCGCAATGTTCCCCTTAAATCCTCGAGTCGCTTGCTTCTACTTGCAGCACAGTTCAAGCAGTGAAGAAAACACAGGTTTATTTTTTAAATTGCTCCAGATGCCAGATTGTTTCCTGTGGATTTATTGTCATGTTTGCTTACCTAGTCTTGGAAGGCAGTGATTTGCATGGAAGTTGGGAATAAGTGATGTGCAGTGTTTAATTAGAGTTACCTGCGGAGGGAAAAAAAAAAATATATATATATATATATGTTGGCATTGATTAAAGATATTTAATATGAAGCCTGATTTACAGCTGTATTTTCATATCTTGTAAGACAAGGTTTAAGAAGCAAAGATTTGTTAACCAAGCACTTTTTCCTGTAAAACTTCCTAATGCTTTTGGTGCCCTACACTACAGATTTATACCTTTTTGATCAATTTGACTTTTCTTTTTTGGTCATTGAGGTTTCTCCCAGCAAGTTCTACCCCGGGCTGTCAGAGCGTGGAGGGGGTTTGTGCTCAGTGCAGAGCAGGAATTCCTCTCCCCTGGTGTGACTTTACAGTGGCACTGCTTCTTCAGGGCAGAGTAACTTCAGACATTTCTGGCTGCTCGTGGCCAGGAATTAGCTGGATAAATTGCCATATCCAAACTCCAGCATTAGAACTGTCCAGCACTCACTTATCTCTTATACCTGACACGTGGGATGCCAAGCTCTTCTTTTAAACAGAGAAATATAAAGGTTGTTTAGCCTGGAAAATGGATTGAATTTAAAATAATAGGCACAATGGCCTTAATAGTGGCTACTTACGTTAATGCTTCCCATTTGGAAGCGTTTGTGGTTAGGGCTTGCTCTGGTAGTTATTACTGCCTTTCCTGCAATATGTAATTGTGGAATAAATTTACTTTTATTGAACCCTTACTTATCCTGTAAACATGGGCTATTAAGCTAAAAGGCAGCTGCTGTAAAAATGTAAGCTGCTATATATCTCAGCTTTTCTATTTGTGTTTTTTAAGGTAAAAGCAAATACTTGTTCACACAAAACTCCCAATTTTGCATTGTTATTTTCCCCAAGTAGTTAAAACAGGTATTTATTTAAACAAGTACTTATCCCAGCTGATGTTTTGCACTCAGCCATCAGAATTCCAGTTTCAACTGAAAGCCATTTTCTGTCTGTCCATCAGTGAAGGAAAACTTGCTGCATTCCCATCTTTATCACAAGTGGCAGGTTTTAACTGAACCTGCTGTTTACTCATTCTTGGATGTGCAGAGGAGATGAATGGTCTTACACAGGTTTTTATGAGAAACCAGTTTTGATTTAAATTAGTTGTAATTGGAGAAGAGTGTTTGCAGCTCCTAAAATATGCAGCACCCCTGTATGTGATCACTGAGAAGAGAAATGGCACCAGATGTTACAGATCCTGTGTGCCTGGAGTCATCCCTTTTAATATTCCAAGCTTTCCTTGGTCGAAGCAAAGAGCAGAGGAATAACTATTCCCCCTGCCTTTTGGGAATGAAAAGTGATCAGACTGCTGATTCCTTTGGGTGTTTTCCAGGATCCATCAGAGCAGGGACAGATCAGGTCTCAGCCTAGATGAGCTTTCCCTCAGCTCATTTCTTGGAGCTGCTGCAGAGTGTCCTCAGTTTTCCAAGATGTGGAGCTGGATGAGTCTCTCACCTTGTGCCTTGAACTTCTCCTAGGGAGTATTTTCCCCTCAGATCTCTGCTTTTCTTGTCCTTGTCCTTGGATGGAGCTGCACTAATGAAGTCAAGGAGAAGCTGATGTGAGCAGCCCTTTGAGCTGGGGTAGGACTGCTCTGTCAGTGCAGCTCCTGTGACGCCAGCATTCCTAACAGAGATGAGCTCCCAAACGGAGCAGCCAGAGGAGTCTGTGTATTCTGGAGGCACAGCTCTTGTCCTCTGCTCATCAGCCCTGAGAGCAGAACAGGAAAGCTTTGCTTGGGGACAGCAAGCTTTTGCGCCCTTTTCTCTGTCGGAAAACGTGGTGGTTTGCATGGAGATTCGTGGAGCTGGGGCATGGAAACATCAATATGCAGCTCTAAGCTCCCCTGCTCAGGGCTCCCTGCAAACCACGTGGGCTGGGAGGGAGCCAGAGGTGCTGAGGAATGAGTGGGTTTTGACTAACAAAACGTAGTGTTTGAGATGAAAGTGGCAGGGGGTGGGAAGGTTAATTTTGTTGTGGTGCACTAGGTCAGGCATGGAAGAAGAGGCATTCAAGCCAAGAGCTTTCCCTCCGAACTTGGAGCGGGGATTTCACATGCTTTTAATTATCAACGCCTTCAAGCAGAATACAATTCCCAGTCATTCTGGTTCGTGGAATTAAATTTAAATGTATAAAAAATAAGTGTCAGTTCCCCACAAAGACCAAATACTTGCTAAATATCAGTTCTCCTTGTTTATAGGTCTTAAGTATCCATGGCGTATCCCTGTTTATTTGCCAAAGAGTTCTTGACTTTGCGCATAAAATTTGTTTAGCTTTTCATACTACTGATATATTACAATAAAATCTCAAATTGAGAGCTTGAGCATATAAAAGTACAGACAATTCAATTTATTTTTAAAAATAGTTGAAATGCTTCTCATTCTCAGGATTATTTTTGATATCTGCCATAGATTAAGTTGGTGTTCATCTGTTTTAGAAATATTTTTTAGAAAGTAATAAATTCAAATACTGTGTTCAGAAGCAGCACCAGAATGAGACAGAATCTGAAGGCTTGGGACAAAAATATTTCTGCTTTCTCTACTTTTTTTGTTCACTTTATAGAACATAATTGTTCTGGTGGAGTGAGGAGCTAAGAAATTTGAGGCGAAGAATGGTCTGTTTTGACCCTACTCGTGTCCAGTTTGAAGCCCACAACATAACAATGTGAAGTTGCTGGAGTGAGTCCAAATCAGCCCATGTTGATGCTCCAAGGCCTGGAACTCCTGTGCTCTGGAGCCAGGCTGGGAGTATTCACCTGGAGAGGAGAAGGCTTCAGGGAGATCTAAGAGTCCCCTCCAGAGCCTAAAGGGGCTCCAGGAGAACTGGAGGGGGACGTGGGACAAGGGATGGAGGGAAAGGCTTCGCACTGCCAGAGGGCAGGGGCTAGATGGGATATTGGGAAGGAATTGTTCCCTGGGAGGGTGGACAGGCCCTGGCACAGGGTGCCTTCAGAAGCTGTGGCTGCCCCTGGATCCCTGGCAGTGTCCAGGCCTGGCTGGATGGGGCTTGTAGCAGCTTGCTCATGTTCAGGTCATGTGTTTGAGTTTCTGAGTTCAGACTGTCTTGGGTTTCTTTCCCTGCTCCTTCCCCTTCACTTGCCCAGACTGTGCTGTGTGTGTCAGTATTCCTGTACTCACATTGAAGGGAAGAGGTAAATATTTTCCTTGGCTAATTATCTCTCCCATGTGGGAGCAGGAGCTTTTGCAGATGAGGTAGTTTCATTAATGTGTGGTTTTTGTTCAGTTTTGGTCTCAATTTAGGTCTTTACCACATATGAAGAGGAGAAATACATGTGCATATGTTAAAATCTGACCTTTGGTTTGCTCTCTTCACTCACTAATGTGTTTTAAAATATTTTAATATATGGCTTCCCAAGCTCCAGATCAATAACCCAATGGGTCTGAGATGACAGAGTGCTACGATATTCCCCTTTAATTTAAACATGATTAGCTGATGAAAGTTATGATCAATATGCTAGGGGAAGATAAATTAATTGATATCATCCTTTCAGGATGATAAGAGGCCTATTGGAGGTGGGATGTAACTAATGAAGCTGCTTCTTCTTATATATGAGCCATGCTTTATACAATGTATTCTCACTAAATCATGGTCATGCCATCATTCATTTACATGAAAAACATAAGCCACAGACCAATTTGTTATTAAAATTGCATTCATTTGAGAAGAAACTATGCTTACACTGTCCCTGCCTGTGCTGTAATGTAGTGAGGGAAAATAATCTTGGAATTTACATGATTATCTTTTTGTGTTTTCTGAACAAGACAGAGTGGGTTCTGTTGGCTTAATTCCAACTGGGGAGATGCCAATAAATCTCACTGGTTCTGGTGGAGGTTTTGCAAGTGACTGCAGGCTCCTTGGCACATGTTTAACAAAGTACTTTCCTTCATGAAGAAAACTGCATGCAAGGAAGCTAAATTTAGTTAGTGGCATTTTTGGTTAGTCAATACACAAGTACCTGTTTCCAAAGACTGAAATTTTTATTAGCTTTGAATTTGTAACTCAAAAGGTTTCAAAAAATTTTATGTTTATGACATAAAAAGAGCTCTTTCCATGATCTCAAGTTCCAGTGTGTGATGGGATGAATTTCTGAAATAGTTTAACTTGTTTAAATTAAAAAAATTGTAGGAGAGGTTTGGAAGTTGCTGCATTTCACATCAGTTCCGTGTGATCTTTTTATTATGGATCTACCAAGCTGTGTATAGAGATGTTAATGGCTCTGATCCCTGTATCCATTAGATAAATGCCGCTTTTCCTTCCATGCTGAAGTAAATGTCTTAATAAATTGCAAAAGAAATGATGCATTTTTCCAGCTCTGTTGCTACTGCTAAGAAATAAAAACTAAAATTAGAAATCATGATGCAGTTTCTTTCCATAAAGCATTTCACTGGGGTGTGTGGTACCACCAGTCCAGATATTTATTCGATGTCAGGGACTCTATATCAGTTCTAATATTCCAGTTATCTTTGGTTTGGGCTCCAGAATGGATTTCCCGGTTGCAATAGCTGGTAAAAAAGGGAAATCCACCTAATTCCTTGGCAGCAGAGATTGGGTATCTTCTGCCTGCCAGGAGAATACCCCAAAGAAGAATAGAAAATGTTTGCTACTGTGAGCTTTGCTAGTGTGGTGTTATAAACATAGCGGGGACTTGGTACAGAATTCCTGGTATTGCTTTTTGTAATTTTTTTCCCCCGAATCCTCTGGTGCTCACCTGGTGGAATGAGACTTCTGGAGTCACATCCTCCATGTGGAGAACAGAGCTGAGGTCTGTCGTGGAGCATCATGGAAAATCAGCACCCTTTGTCTTCCCTGTAATACACTCCATTTTTGAAGCAGGCTTTGGTGGTGGAGCCCCCCCTCCCTCCCCCCATTTGTGTGTTGTTCATTGTGTGTTTTCCAGCCGTGCCCTGCTCTCCACATGTGCTCTGCCTTACCTGCCTGGATGTTTTGTTTCCCTCCAGTTGCCCAGAAGATCGTTTCCACCAAGAAGAAGCAGCAGCTCTCAATTGGACCCTGCAAATCTCTACCCAACTCTCCGAGCCACTCCTCCGTGTGTTCTGCCCAGGTTTCTGCCATACATATCAGCCAGGTACAGATAAAATAAGTACTTGGAAAAGGAACTGATGAGCTGCATCTCATCTCTGATGTATTTCATGCCATTTCAAGTGCTCTCTTTGCTGCTTAAGAGGTGATTGCCATTTTTTTAATGCTGTCAGTGATCTATAGTTTGAAGAGATAGTTGGATTTTTTTTTTTTAGATTTGCTTGAGTTTAAGAAACAAAGTAGCAAAGCTGAATAATTTGGTTTTAAAGCCTGCTTGGATTGATAAGCCTGCCTTGATCATTCTCATTGATACTCAGCAGCCTGCAGGTCTGAGTAGGCCAGTCCTTACAGTTGCAGGATTTGCTGTGCTGTGGTTTCACATCCCCTTGCTGTGTTTTTTTTGTTTACTCTCACTCAGCTGTGCTGAGCTGGTGTACCCCAGTGGTTAGAGTGCTGGAATTTTACACTCAACGGTATTTTTAAGAAACATATGGTTAATACCAAAATTTTCTGACTTGCACAATTTTTACCTGTGTGTATTGGATGCTCCCCTGTGTTTCCCTGGTGATGTCCTTCCTCAGTGTGTTGGTTTTCTAGTGTCAACTGATAATCTCTGGGCATGTCCCCAGTTGGGATGGATATAAACTGAATGATGTCAGATACCCACAGCCATTCTGGTGTGGTTTTCAGTCCAAACACAATAATATGCAGGTTATTTTGCAGCCCTGAGCCATCCATGTGAGGATTTGTTTTGACTACAGACCTTTATCCCATGCAGTTCCTGCTTTTTGGCAGAAGGGAGTAACTTCTCCCACTGGCTTACAACCCCTAAAGATGCAGGTGCTGGTTCAGTCTTAAAGTTCTGTACTGTAAGTTACTCTGCTTCAAGCCATGTCCTGATACGACCTCAGACCATGACTGTGGTTTTTGCTGATGAGAATACTGGAATTCAGACCCCGCTTTCTAAAGCAGGTGCTGAGTGAGGTGCATTGCTCTTCAGAAGAACCCTGGCACTTTCTGGTGAACTACAGGCTCTCACGTGGGAGAGATTTCCCCATTCCAGGTTTCCTCAGCCACTCTGACCAGCTCATGGCCATAGGCCCTTGGAACTTCCTCTCTCTGAGGGCATTTCTTGTTAATGACGATTTTTGATGAAGGACATCAAATATCTGGGGGCTCACTGGTTTCCTACCCAAGTCTAGTTTGAAGGTCAACAGCAAACACCAAATTCTAGACCAGTACCATCACCTATGCAGCAAACTTCTTGCCAGTGATAAGAACTGCTTGGGAAAATTGAGGCAAGGTGGCTTTTGTGATAAGGCTCTACAGATTCTGTTTCAATGAAAGTGAAATACTATTCTCTACTGCTTTTGCCAGGTGTCATAATTACCTAAAGGGGCAATTGCATCACCAGTCAAAGATGTGTCTCTTCTGAGACTGATGTCATACCTAAAAGTAGAGGCCAGAAATCTGTTTCATGTTCTATCTTCTTTGTGCTACACTTAAAGGCAGTATGACCTTGTTTAAGGGAAGGAAGCTGAATCCTTATCCCAGACTTAAAAGAACTTTGCAACTGCAATTCCAAGTTTAAGATGATCTGGGGCAAGATTTGCCATCTCTGATCTTGGCTGGAAGACTGGCTGGTGTCTTGCCCTTTGGAACATCTCTCTTGGCATAATGATGTTTCTCTGAAGATTTTGTCCATGAATCAAACCCATTATCGGTGCAGTGCCCTGCCACTTGCATTCACCACAGGAGCAAAGGCCTTCAGAGGCAGTGGTTACATGCAGCACTTTGGATAAAGTCAGATACTGTTCCATCTCTGGTTGGATCATCCTGGGGATTGAACTCCTGCAAACTCTCCAGATGACTCTGCAGTCAAAAGCTTAGGCTTTAGAGAAAGAAAAAAGAATCAAGTATCACCTTCACCAGGCTACCTTGGTGGGGGGGAAGTTCTAAGGCTCAGCACCATCCAGGGCTTCTGTGGTTTCAGTCTGCCAGGCTGGACAGAGCTTGGAGCAGTCTGGTCTGGTGGAAGGTGTCACTGCCCATGGCAAGGTGGTTGGAATGGGAT